>CM038677.1:0-492500 GCA_021605205.1 Aegilops longissima
ATAATCCTACACTATACAATAAAGAAATTACAGGCGATTATACCCTTTGGGCATTATAGTGCGACACGGTGATAATAAAGCATACACAAACAACAAATTACATACCTGGCAAATCGGCTCATACATCATGGACCGCATCAACAACTCCATTTGAACTATAATCTCTTGAGAAATAGGATTGGCGGATTCGGATAGCACAAATTTCAGTCTGCAAAATCTCCAATTCCTTCATGGTTACCTCGGTGTCTTGTTTCATTTTTTGACTCCTGCATCTAATACCTTCATGTCCGGTCTCAACTTGTTGATTATCGTTGACAATCATGTACCGTTGTCTTGCCACCTCTAGTTGATGCTCGAGAACATCACATTCAATTCAATCCATAATCATTGATAGCAGCCACGCCCTTGCTGCTCATGAATTTTTGTGTTGATGTCACTTCATCCTGAAATGTTTACGTAAGTACACATGACTAGGGAAAAATATAGTTACAACGATGAAGCGAACAAGACACTATTTTGTACTACATGGCAAAACAGGACTAACAATAATGTTACGTCACTTTCACAAAAAATGTTACACATCATGAAGCATAAGCAGGTGATATTTTAAAAATTATAAAAAGATAGTCATGCAGCCTGCATACAGAAATCCCTCTTAGCTCACGGAGGAGCATGATGTTGGGGCCCAATCGAAAACACAGACAAGTTACAAATTTAGACAGCGTTGCGTATAAGTAAGCAAGCAGTTGGCCATTATGTACCTCAATTAAAGTCTTAGGGTGCATAATGAACAGCGAGAAGGTTTCATACAAACATACTACAGCGGGCAAAACTATGCAATCATTAGCGTAGTATAAACTAGATTGTGAGCCTCATGCAATAATAGTTGGTTAATAGACTTCAAAGCTTGAGGCACACTTGGCGAGTAATTAAATGGTAAGGCCTTTAATTATGTCAACTAATAGTGATACATGTACCGAACATCGGCATAATTATTTGGGCATCTCATTAAGTGAGGACAAATAAAGCAATTGAAAAGAAAATTAACTATCGTGAAACAAACAAGAATTGAGCTGTTGATTTGCATCGGTGACTTACCTTAGCAGGTTGAAGAGGCTCAGCGCAGCTCCTACTTCTCTTGCAAGGCTCCTTCCTAACATCTTGTACTTGAAATCCTCAATCTTATCTTCATTGCACCCCCTACGCAAGGTGACACAAACTAGTTACTCGTCTCCTTGGAAGATAAATATGCATACTTTCCAGCTGTGAACACAAAAGGATGAGATTATAACAAAACAACACCACATAATGAAACATGCGCATCTCTTGCACTTGCACACAATGAAATGAGCATTTACTATATGCACTATGTAAAAACTAGGCATACCTTTGAACTGGATCTCGGTACTCTTGGAGAAGCGTCTGTAGTGTACTGACCAAACCTTTATGTCACCTATAGGTTAGACAAGGCCCCACTACAGCAGCCCTTAGTGTTTAAATCGTTGACAAGCTCTGTTAGAGTGTTAGGTCAAGAACAACAAGTAATCAAAGCAAACAGTCCTAGTATGGCTGGCTGATGCAAACAAGCAATTGAACATATGTGTGAGCAAATCTTATATATCAAGAAAAGAAGCAAAGAAGGAGGCTTAAAGACCATCACTTGGTGACCAGATTTAAGGGGCATTTAAACATCATGTGCAGCGTGTGAACTAACATAAACATTGCATATTCAGATTCTACAATGGAATGCACATGTATTAGGTTATGCCATGTATGATGATGCCTAAATGTACGAGATAGCGGCGAGGTGATTCATCATTACCGCACAATTGAATTGCAGGTTAAGGGCCAGTTCGATTCCGCCTTTCGGGGCATATTGTCAAAATAAGCCATAAAAGATGTAAAAAGTCATTTTTGAGTTATGGGCTTGGGCTTAACTAATTTACGCTTTGGAGGGGTAGAACCTCACTAAAAATTGAAGGGAAGGGAATAGTGAAATGACTATGTTGTCTGCGTATATTACACTCAAAATGCAACTCTTGGCCCGTGTCACACGACCCTCAAGTAAAACAAACACACAAGCATTCATTGCCCCTGCTTGCATCTCCTCTCCCTTTCTCTCTACCTCGATCCCATGCTGCAGCACTAGGGTTCCTCGGCGAGCCGTCGCCCTTGGTCCCATCTGGCATGGTCCTCGGCGATGCTATGTCAGCTAGGCTACATGGCTGGCGGGTGAGGCAAATCTCCTGGCTGCTCCTCCTCTGGCGCCGCCCTCATTCTCATGGTCTCGGCAGCTGCTCCTTGTGGTTCATCCAGCGCTTTTCTCGGTGAGTTGCTGCACAACTCGCTGATGCCACCTTTGGCGAAGGCACCTTATTCCCCTCCCCTCCTCCCGAGGCCATGGCCTTGAGGTTTTATTGAAGGATGAGCTCATCCAACAAGGTGAGGATCTCCTTTGATTTTTGCCAAATTTTCATTCCGATCCACTATAGGATGAATTGCTATGAGCTGCTTTGCTGCTACTATATGATGCATTGCTATGAGCTGCTGCTCTTTGTATGATGAGTTGCTATGAGCTGCTGCTGCTGCTGCTATATGATGGTGCTATGACTGCTGCTGCTGCTATATGATGAGTTGCTACAAGCTGCTCCTGCTGCTGCTATATGATGGTGCTATGAGCTGCTCCTGCTTTGCTGCTATATGGTGAATTGCTATGAGCTGCTCCTGCTGCTGCTATATGATGGTGCTATGAGCTGCTGCTGGTATATGATGAATTGCAGACTTGCTGCTTTGTATGATGAGTTGCTATGAGCTCTTTGCTGCTATATGATGCTTTCGGTGGTGCTGCTATATGATAATAACCAGCCACTTGGACCATCAATTTCAATAAATAATTGTTCTTCATTTAAATGTGGGTCATGCGTTCTTCGTTTAAATTAGGCAATGGGATCTCTATGGAAAACATTGACCAAAGTAGATTGTGCCAAGTAGATGGTATCTTTGTATTTGCATTTTGAGCAAATAGTGATGGTCTGTTTTCCTATCATATTAATTACTACTGGGTTCAATTTGTGATGTTTGCAAGTCAAATTAATTTCCATATGGGCAGCAAAATGAAAATATATATAATGCAATCTAGACTTTCCACTAATCATACCCAAAAAAAGGTGAAAGCATAATGAAAAGAACTGGTTGGCGTATTACATGGAGCTTATATTCACAGTGCTTATTTTCTTAGGATAACTCGTAATAACTGTCCCTAAGAAACTTGGCTAATAAATGGCATACAAATAACATGTCACGATGATTGCAATGGAGGAGGCGTACCATAGCTTTATTATAGGCTCACGCTGCCTCTCCTTTTTATGCGATGTTCCATGAAATTGCCACATACATCTTGTACTTTTTCATTGTGTAACCCTATACGCAAGTTGACACGGCTAATTTCAGACATCTCTACATGATACTACATTGCATATCCCTTGCATATTTAAACCACCAATTAACGATTGTGTGCGTACCATAAACTAGCCATGACTCTGTATCTTTGGACTAGAGACACTCTAAGGAGCCTAATGTAGTGCCTTGGAATTCCTACATGCCACCTACGATTTTGTGTAATGTCTTGCCCTGTTCCTAAATATATGTCTTTGTAGAGATTCGAGTATGGACCACATACAGATGTATATAGATGCATTTTCAGTGTAGATTCACTCATTTTGCTCCGTATGTAGCCTATAGTGGAATCTCTAGAAAGACTTATATTTAGGAGCAGAGTGCGAGTAGTATCTTGTATGACATCTACATATCTAATTTAGCAGCCAGTAGTAGAAATCATTATGCGCATACAGGGATTCTTGGTGAAAATCCTAGCAAAGCTTATTGGCGAGACGCGGAACAATACAAGAGAGAGAGGCGCTTACAAGATCATAGCAATGCCTCAGTCCGAGGATCTTGGTTGGCCAAGCTGTTAGATCCGGAAGAAACATCGTCCTTGTAGTTTTGCAGCTGCATAACGAGTAACAATGACGGTTAGTATATTTGAAGTACATCGGCGGTGATCTTTGGGCGGGTTTAAAGGTGACAAGTACCTAGCCGTGGCGGGTGTAGCATCTCTCGAACAGTGGGAATCAGGTTAGAAAGCGTCGAGGGTGATGGCGTTGTGCTGGCTGTCGTGGTCGTAAGGAGATCTAGAACCGTCGAGTAGGGTGTTTGTGGAGCAGCTCGGTAGGGTGGACTACGGTGTGGGCGAAGCGGATCGTGGCCGTGGGCGGTATGTGAAGCTGCTCGGTGGTTGGGTTAAGGATGGTGTCGACGGCGGATCTGCGACCGTGGGCCAGGCGTCGAGCTGCTCCGGTGGTTGGGTTAAGGATGGTGTCGATGATGCGGATCTGCGGCCGTGGACGGGGCGTCAGAAGCTACTCCGGTGGTTGTGTTAAGGGTGGTGTCGACGATGCGGATCTGCAGCCGTGGACGGGGCGTCAGAAGATGCTCCGGTAGGTCGGATGAGGGTGCGAGGAAGCGGATCTGAGGCCGTGGACTTGTGAGTTGGCAAAGTGGCCCTAGTAGGGTTGAGAATGGTATAGGCGAAGCTACTCCGGTAGGGTTGACGCTGGTGTCGGCGAAGCGGCTCTGGTAGGGTTGAGGAAGGTGTCGGTGAAGCGGCTCCGGTAGGGTTGAGGAAGGTGTCGACGGAGAGGATCAGAGGCCGTCAACGGAGGCGTCGGTGGGGCGGCTCCGGGGTGTGTGAAAGCGTCTCGGTGGGGAATCTGAATGAGCCGCTGCGGATCTGTGGCGGTTAGCGAAATACCGGCAAAGCAGATCGGCGCGCCGTGGACAAGGCCGACCTTGAATGGGTTGTGGTACAATGGTGGATGAGCAGTCTACTTGTTTCTAGGTGAGGTGGGAGGGTAGATCGGCCGCGAAGAAGATCGGCGAGGTGGACACGATGGCGATGAATGGGATATAGTGCGCTGGTGGATGAGCAGTCTAGGGTTTTGAGGAGGGAGGGAGAAAGAGGCGATGAAATGCAGACGGCGTGATGTAAGATGCTCTGGTCTTTGTGGAGTTAGTCGTTTTGTGGGATGGGGAGAGAAATGGGGTGCCGTGTAGTGGGGAACGGAAGTTACCAAAGCAGCCCGACCTATCATGTAGATGAGGGTGGTATTGTAACTGTTGGTCTCCGTGCACCAAGGAAAAAGAATTCGCATGCTAAAGACTAAGGTGGCGGAAATTTTAGAAGGAGTCGGGAGATTTTGCCGCCCAGCGAGATCGTTCGTATCGAGTTTCAACTAATTTTGGACCGTGCTAGCGGGAAGGTCATGCTAGGCTGTGTACACGGGGCATGAGTCGTGATTAATAACTTGTGTGATGTCACCCAGAAAAAAGACAATAACTTCGGGATGATCGTCGATAACGGGCGTTCACAGTAGCGACCAATCGTGCGGGTGTAGTGGCGCGTTCACAAAAAAAGGATCAAGCGCTCAGCCTATGTATTTCTCGTGTAAATAGATAATTTAGTGCCATTGGTTATTTACTTTAAACATAATGCATTGGCGTGTTAGTTTAGGCGCACAAAAAGAAATGGATATTGTAGTTAGCTACTTAAAGTGTTACCTCATATGATTACATAGCCTCCATTTCATAAATTGCGTACCCATTGAATTCATATATGAATATTACATATATTACTTCAAAATAGAAACTTAAATCATCCAAGACTAATGAATTTGAATGCAAGAGTAACAATGGTGCATGTGCATGATAGCTACATTGGTTTTTTGGAGAAACATCACTGTAACTTTGGCATGCACAACTGAAAAGGTTTATTTAAATAGAAAAAATGTGATATGTGAGTGTCCAATCTTTATAGCGTTGAATCGATATTGTACCTTTGGCCATGATCTGAAGTAGATATTGACTTATGTTCAAGCGATGCCGTCCACGATCGCTAGATAGTGATCGTGAATGAATTGTGCAATCTCTCTCTGCATATATATCTCATTTCCTGTGGGTATCGGAATCACACCGCGCACTTCATGTATTTCTCTCCTCCGTCGAGGGTTAAATCCGTCTTTCTACCCGTCCTACAAGTCTCTCACACGAAACACACGCTCTCTATGTCTAACATGCCCACCCTTTAATTCCCCCACCCACAGCCACTAATGTCTCAAAGTATAATAATGTCTCTCACACATATGCTATCTACCTATCCCTTAATATAGCTAGATATGTGTCACACAAAATCCTTCTCCCTACTAGCAAGATGCCCATATGCGTTGCACGGAACATCAAGATGCATTTGTATGAGAAGTTTATCTTGTGGGAGAAAAGGATGAGCGAGGAATGCCTTATTTGCAAATCACGGAGAGGGGTGTGGGTATCTTTTGCAAAATTGTCATATTTTCCTTCCTGTCCGTCGAATATAAATCGGATGGCCTATATTGCAGGATGGCAGGAACACCATCATCACCAACTCTGTTTATTATAAGAGTAGAGATATGTGAGTGTCACTGCCCCCCCCCCCACCACACTTCCCAACACCGATGGAGTAGGGTGACACCTCGATCTTGATACTAATCTATCACTGGCTTCTCTCTCAAACATACACACACACACACACTACCCGTCACCGAAGGAGTAGGGTGACACCTCGATCTTGATACTAATCTATCGTGGATTCTCTCTCAAACATACACACACACACACACACACACACACACACACACACACACACACACACACACACTACACTACGGCACGAAGGAGTAGGGTGCTTTATCGATCTTGATAATAATCTATCGACTCCTCTTTCAAACACACACACACACACACGCTAGTTGTGCCTATGTGCCTACTGCACACTCTCGTCGTCTTTCTCTCCCTCCCCCCAACAATGACAGCGGAAGGGTGACAACTCGATCTGATCATAATCTGTCAATTGGTTTCTCTCTCAAACATTGTGTCTCGGTGCCTCGCTCGGTAGCCCCTCGATATGTAGACTTCTTCGCGTGCGCACAACTGTAGTGACGATGACGCTGAACCCAGTGTGCCTTGTTTTTACCGGCCTCATGTGATAGTTTTTGCCCTGTTTTCTGTTAATTAACAAGGCAACCTTTTCTTCGTTACTACTAGTGAATCTGAAATCATTCAGGGCAGACATAAGATATATCACTTCAACCCAATTATCGCAGCAACTATTTTAAAAGAAATTAGCTAGCTGCCTGTGCGTTGCACGGAACATCAAGATGCATTTGTATAAGTAGTTTATCTTGTAAGAGAAAATGCTGAGCGAGGAAGGCCTTATTTGCGAATGTGGAGAGAAGTGTGGGTATATTTTGCAAAATTGCCGGAGTTTCTTTCCTATCCGTTAGATATAAATCCGACGGCCTATATTGCAGGATGGCACGCACCATCATCACCAACTCTGTTTTCTACTCCCTCCGTCCGAAAATACTTGTCATCAAAATGGATAAAAATAGATGTATCTAAAACTAAAATCGTCTAGATACATTTCCTTTTATCCATTTTGATGAAAATATTCGAGACGGAGAAATATTCTTTAGAGATTTCAACTAGTGACTATGACGGACCTTACCAACACACTCAAAAAAGTAGTCCATAATTTGATGTTGCCCTCTTTTCTTGGCGGTGCGATTGCCATCTGGATACCTCATAAATAAATCAAGGACAAGTCTGGCCCCTTCACGAAAAGGCATACGTAGCAAAATGGTGAATCTACACTTTAAAATATGTCTACATACACATCCATTATGTGGTAGTCCATTTAAAATCTGAAAAAGACAAATATTTAGGAGCGAATGGGTATATATAAGAGTAAACATGGAGATATATCTCAGCATGGTCTACAACAAAAATGTGCTGGGCTGGTTAGCGCGGATGCTACATAGCGATGACATGAGTTCAAATTCTGTCTTTTAACTTTAGATTTGTATATTATATATTACTCTACTTATTTAATATATACTTCTTTAAGCTACTGTCTGACAATGGAACCCACAGTACTTAGAATATTAAGGATGGACTTGTTTCTTTTAATTTTCTGTCTGAAGCTGTAGCCACCCTGCAAGTCACGTGTACACTGTACATGCAACTAACTTTTATAGATGGACAATCATACAGGCAATTAACTCAAATGGATTGGATGTCACTCTATTATTTCCAGCATAAGAGCATCTCCAACGGCAGCGGCAAATTTCCTCCGCTTCCTTCCACGGAGGGCGACATCAACGCCAGCGTGAACATTTTACAACTCTAACCAACCAGATGAAATTCGTGCAAACACGGACTGATTTCATATAAGCATGAAGGATTTCGTATAAAAAGCGGATCTTCATATAAACATGATGTATTTCATTACATTTACATGAACTAAGAGGTGCCAATCCGGCTCTCTTGTAAATTAATACTCCTCCGTCCGGAAATACTTGTCCTAGAAATGGATATATCTAGACTTATTTTAGTTCTAAATGGCATGTGGATCCCTTTGTCTTCCTCATGTCCGTCGGACACATGCGGGGTCAACGAGGTCCTCGGAAGAGCAAGCAACAAACAAACCACCTGAATCCGCGGTCGTCGCCTCGGCGGTGGCCTTCATGGGTCCCAAGTGGCGGCGGCCTCCCGTGTTCTACTTCTCCTTGATGATGGCGGCGGACATGGAGAAGCTGTCCACCGACTCGTCGCTCTCCATGCACCCGGCTTCTGTCTTTGCCTGCATGGCGCTGCCGCAAGCACGGGAGGCACGCCCACAGACACGGGAGGCACGACCACCCAGACACTAGTGGCGCTGATGCAGCCAGCGGCACCGATGGCGCCCGTGCCGGCGTGCTCGCCGCCCGTGCGGCGTGGAGCAACTTCGCCACTCCTCATCGAGCTGAGCTGGGCGGCGAGTTGCTGAACCCTGCACTGCTTGGGCGGCAAGCGGCTCCGTCCGGGCCAGCGAGGTTGAAGAAGCACCGGCGGCCTCACCCGTATCCGGAGGGCTCGGCGGGCCTCCCAGCCGGGTAATATGCGGAGAAGCGGCTCGCCGGAAGCCATCGGAAGGGTGGAGAAAATGGTGAAGGAGGAGATGGGGGCGGCGGAGGGTGCGATTCTTGCCCGATGTCATGCGGCCTCGTGTAAATAGAGGCGGATGGTAGGAGCTTGGCGGCGTCGACCTCGTTTAAGCGATGGCGGACGGGAGGAGCTCGGCGGTGTTGCGTTTAATTCTGGCCGCTCATGAGCAGACGTGTGGCGGAGTAGGATTCTCGGTTTGCATGCGGGTTTAACGGAGGGTTTAATGGGCGTCGGGCATGCAGCGGCGGCTTGAGTACTATTCGATTTGACAACATTAATGAGCCGTCAAATCACAAAGGCCCTCGCCTCTCGTGAAACTTACCGAGTTAGACTGCACGCCCTCTAGCCTTTTAAAAAGTATATACTCCACTTTTGTACAGTAGTAGTATCGATGGATTAGCCATGGAGCAAAACTTGAAATTAAAAAAAGGTGGTACATATAGAGAGCTCGTGAACTATGTGTCATGCATGGCAATAAATAAAGTACTACATGATACTTATATGATACATGGCGAGGAGTACTAAGTATTATTAATACATTTTGCTAGAACTCATCTAGATGAGATATAATTTGGTCTCATTCATCTTTTATAGCCATTGGATGTGATGCTATAAGATGCGTGTGTCTTGGCGTGGGTTGTATTAGTTCTTGTGCAGCAGACTGACCCTTTGCATGTCATGTTTGATAGCCTCAAGTCATTAAAGCATACAAGCCCCACATCTCTTCTTGGTTGATTCCTCTATTTATGTCAAAAATAAGAAACAATGTGAGTTAATGCTGCGCCTATGTGTTTACTAGTATTTGGTTTTAAGTAAGATGACTTAATACTCACCTAGATGGAGGGAGTATTGATTTGATAGCGGGCGGCGCAGTTCCCGATCGCCTTTAATGCAGACGAGGAGGAGTAGCGGTTCTGATATGTTGAGCGGCCAATGCATCCTCCTTCAATTAATGCATGAGGAAGTAATGGGAGGAGGTCCGGGAAAAGGGCTGCGATGTGAATGCAGCGCGGTTGCCCTCATTGCCCTCATATAAAGGCGCCCTCCTCCATTCAATGCATCTACCACATCGTATGCACCTAAGCACTTGCCTAAGCACCTACACTAAGCGCAAAAGAGCTTGCTCCAGACCCATAAGCGGCGATGCGGCGTGGCGGCCAGCGTCTGCGCCGAGATGGTCCCGGCGTCGGCCTGCGGCATGGCGCCGAGATCGTCTCGAGCAGTGTTGGAACCGGCTGGTGGATGGCGCCGTCGGCGCCAACTTCGACTCTCAGTTAGACCAGATGATCGTTGCCACTAGCAACAAGTTCACCATCCTCAAGAAGCTCGCGGGCGACATCGCGTACTCCTCCAGCCAGCGCGGGCTCCTCATTGCTTGCCACCTAATCGGCTTCCACGGCGGAACCTCTTTCAAGCACTGGTGGCCTGCGACGCCCACCGGCGCCCACGAAGAATGTCCACGGAGGTCGCGCTGCGCGGCTCTCGCCCTGCAAGAATTCGTCGGCGTACACATCCCAGCGTCACGAGCAAATCGTGTACATACGTATCTACAAGGCGGTGAGGGCCTTTAGCGTTGGCCTTCCTCAACCATTGGAAGCCTTGGATGCCTTTGTTGAGAAGCACCTCGACCTGCGCCACAAAGCCGCCCGCTCCTTAGCAGCTGGTCGGTGGCCCGGCGCACTAAGTTGAGGAGGAGGAGGTCGTATGTTCATGGATCGATCTTTCTTCTTGCATACAGTAACCACCACTGCGATCGCATCATCGTGGCCTTAATTCTTATTGTGCTGTTGCATTCTCCTTCGATCAATACCGACATATGCGATCCCTTTGCTTAATTATATGCATCTTTGTAACTAGTACTCCATCCGTCAATTTATAAGTTGTGCTTAACTTTTCCATCAACCGTGCAGCAGCGGGCATCTTACTAGAAACACTAGAATACGTCTATATAATCCGTATGTGATAGTCCATTTGAAATCTCAAAAAGACAAATATTTAGGTACGAGAGGGGTAATATATTAGGGTATATCAAAACAATAGTGATTTCTTTCAAGTTTGTGAACAAATACTACTATTCTACTACTTTGGATCCGTGCAATGCACGGGCACATTGCTAGTAAAGGAAAAGGCCTGCCACGTTAAGCGTCGCACCCCCACGCCCGGGAATCGGAGGTACAACCGCCCGTCGACACGACACATAGCTTAGGGAAGGCGTGTTGCCTAGCGATGGCGGAGCTTGAAGCAAAAGCGTTAGGCGTGCCAGTCTAGCGAGCTATAGAAATTACCCTTGCATTGGCGTTCCATGCCTCAAAACTGGATGTACAACTACGAAAATCCTGCTAGGTTGGGCGGGCCAGGGCACATGTTGGCCCTCACGTAGCTTCGCCCCTGTGCCTAGCATTTTCACTTTCATATGGGACCGCCCGTTGAGCAAACCGACACCCGCCCCTTGCCGGGTTGGAAAACAGAAACAAGGGGAAGATCTAGTTGTAGCACGGGGCTCGTTGATAGAGTAGGAGCATTCCGTACTAGTACTACTCCTACTAGTACTTACCAATTTTGTACTCCTAATACTATATTACTAGTACTACCACTATACAACTAGTAGATACGTGCACGACACAACATTGTAGGAACAAAAAATGGGAAGATCTTGTTCTGGGTGATTTATCTTTTTTCAATCAGCGTAGTATGAATAATATGATGTGGGGGCACCCATGAAGCTTATGTGGCTTGGTTGCATGACTACGGAAGGTTAGAGAAAATGAATAGATAATGTGTTTAGAGTGCACTCCACTAAATAGATATACTTTGGATCCATTACAGCGGACCGACACATCTATATCTATACCACCTATCACTACGAGGAATCAGCTACTTTGCCATCACGCCACAGCGAAGCGGCAAAGGCATGAATAGCGGAGACGGCAAAGGTCTTTGCCGTCCAGCGCCGACAACAAAGGTCTTTACCGTCATGGCCGGACGGCAAAATGGGCGGCAAAATGCGGGGCGACTAAGAGCTACGTTGCCGTCGCTTGGCGGTGACGGCAAAGGGCTCTTTGCCATCGATAGCGGACGGCAAAGAATGCAGACGACAATAAATGCCCTGTTACTCCGCTAGGTGGTTAACGGAAGGCCTTTGCCGTCAGCCGCTGACGGCAAACTAAGGAAGGCCTTTGCCGTCCGCCGAATGATGTCAGCCGACGTCACTACAGCGGAGCCTTTGCCGTCCGCCCGGCTGTAAACAGCGTTTTTCCTCTTTGCCGTCAGCCACTGTAGGCAAACTGACCAAATTGGTCAGCCTCCCAGGAAGGACAGTTGCCTGCCACGTGTCCTCTTTGGCGTCCGCTGCTGATGGCAAAGAAGTCTTTGCCATCGGTGACAGACGGCAAAGATCCTGCATATTGTCTCTTTTTTCTGTTTTTTTTAATCCAACAATTTTCACAGCAAATATATATGACATATATAGATATATTTCATAGGGCTATTTAACAACAAATAAGTTTCATCGTACATACATATATAGTTCCATCCATTCATACATAGCAAGTTGCACATACACATAAGTTGCAACCATTAGGAAGTTGCACATACATATTACAATGCAAAGTTTCATCAAGATAGCAAGTTCCATCGTAGCAAGCTAGAAGAATACTAGAAGAGAACGAAATAAAAAACAAGCACTCCATCATAGCAATGTAACATCCCAAATTTCCTATTTGGAATGTTTTACAATTATAGCTAAGCATCTATGCATGTTGTTTGAATTTGAGTGGCATTTGAAGTTTCAGAAGTTTTGGAGTTGTTGGCATTTGAATTCAAAATTTGGCAGTGGAAGTTATTTCAAAAACTATGCCTGATAAATACTTGAGAAAAAGTATGAGAGGAGTAAACATGACACTCCAAAAATATCAGAGGAAAAACATTGCCAAAAAGTTTGAATTCAAATTTGAGTTTTATTGGAATTTTAGAAAAAAATGATTTTTTATAAAGTTTGGATTTTGCCCATGGAAAAATGTTCAAATTATAGGGAATATTCCCCTGATCATTTTGATATATATATGTCCTATATAAAATATTTATATTTAAGTATTTTTCTCTCATCTCTCTAAATTCAAAAAAAAATAGAAAGGAGGACCCAGGCGCCAGCCAGGCCAGCCCCGGCCCAGCCAGCCGAGGCCCACCCAGAGCGAGGCGGCCCAGCCGGCCGCCTTGAACCGGCCCGGCCCGGCCCGCGCCAGCCAGCCCGCCAGGCGCCCTCGCCGAAAACCCTCCGGACGGTCGCCGCCCGACCCCTCTCTCCTCACCCGCGCGACACCGGGCCCCACCCTCCTTCTTCCCTCGCCCAAGTCACCCAGCCGCCGCTCATGGAACCCGAGATCTCGGGATCTCATCCCGATCCTCCGATTGCCCCTCGTCCAAGTCGGCGCCTTCCCCTATAAATACCCCCTCGACCCGTTCCCCCTCGCCCCTCGCCCGACCCCTCCCTCTCGACTTGCCTTTCATGCCGGAGCCAGTGCACCGCCGCCATTAGCCCGTCCGACGCCTCGCACCTCCCGAGCTCGCCCAACTCCACCCCCGAGTTCCCCTCGCCACGCCGCACCCGCCGGACCTCTCCGCCGACGTCCCCGACCACCGGAGTCGCCGTCGCCGTCGCCGCCCGAGCTGCCGTCGCCATCGCCGCCTCGGCAAGTCGCCGGAGTCCCCGCCGCCATTAGATCTAGATCGGACGCGTTAGATTAGAACCCCCGAAGGGGTAGGTTTATTTCAAATAAACCGGTTAGTTCCGGTTTTAGTTAGGGTTTTTATTAGACCGGCCGACTCGGTTTAAAACCATGTGCGCTTTTTAGTTAAATTACGCCCAGGGCGCTAGATAGGCCCATTAGCCCGTTTTTCTTTTTAGTAATATTTTTTCCGTTTCTGTTTTTAACAGAATAGTTTCAGTTTTGTAAAATTCATATCTTTTAATCTACTTAATATTTTGAAGTGATTCTTGTTTTGTTGGTTTGCAAATTTCTTGTAGTTTCTGTAGAAAATATAATTAGTCATGAAAAATTATTTAAAATTGCTTTATTTTAGATTTAGACAGAATAGTAATTCTGCTATAAAATGAGTTAGGAATATTATTTTTAATGATTCTTTTTGTCACAACTTTTTTTGACATTGCCTAACCGTAGGAATTTATTTGGGCATTTACAAGTTAATAAAAAATAGTTTTAATCATAATCATGTTATTCTTAATTATTTAACTAGCTACTGTTTTCCTATTGTTTTACTTATCAAATAAATTTATTTTTCATGACAGATAGTTTATTCTAGGTTAGTTTCTATAACTTTAGAGCATGAACTTTTATTTATAATAAATAAAACTTTTATTTTATTTTCCCTTGCTAGGATTGTTTTAGGCCTAATAGAAGTTTTATAATAGCTTTTAAGGTGATTCTTTTTGCTACTAGTTGCTTGATGATTCTTTTCTGTTAAGTTAGCATAAACCCATGCTTAGGTTCTGTTAAGAAAAATTTGGTAGTGCAAAACTATTTCTTGATTTTTGTTGGATATGGTGAAAACTTTGAGTTGGATTTCTTCGAGTTTTCTTTGGGTTTTTGATTCGTTTGTTTTGTGTGTTATGTTAGCATGCTATTATGTTAAGTGACCATATGTTTGTATGCTTATATGATTGTTGTTTGCCTTGATAGAATTTCCGGAGTGCGAAGCTTGCTACCTCGAGTCCCTAGCTTTCGAAGATCGTCAGCAAGGCAAGTCATTGATCATATTTCTTTACAATACCTATGATTTTTATTGCATTAGAATTATACCTCCCCACCATGCATGCAGTAGGTGAATTTGAAGTTATGTTCTTGAGTAGTATCATGAGGTAGGATGAACCCAATTCCCCTTGTTACCATTGCCCGGGACGAAGTAGTTTATTTTGCTATGCTCGTGAGGCGGGGTTGGTTGAGTGAATTCATAAGGGAGATGTGAGAGTCAAGATGATGACAACCCCATGAACTTCAAGCTCAAGATGGACTTGAATTCACTCTTGGGTGGAGGGCGGTTGGCGGCACCTGGAGAACCCGGTGGTTGGCGGGATGCATGGGGAAGCGCCATGACATCTTGCGGAAAGCTTCACCCAGCCACGAAGAGGCGGATGTATACCCCATTGACGGAAGCTTACATGCGGGCGCAAGCCATTATGGGCTCTGGCTTGGTCAACCCTAGTTGTGACTCTGGCGGACGGTGCTACGAGATGTAGAAGAGCGGTAGGATTGGATGGGTACCGGCGGTGGCGGAAGAACTCTTCGGAAGACCTGTTTACGTTCGTCCGTCTTCAAACACCATGAAGTGCGAAGACTTAAAAGGAGGGAACGATTCTTGCGGGTAAAGTTCACAAACCTCTGCAGAGAAAAGATCTAATCGATTAGCCGTGTCCCCGGTTACGGACAATTTGAGCCTCTGGAACTTGGAAGTATTTCGGAAATCTCAACACTGAAAGTAATAAATTAATTGAGGGGATTATTTAATAATTGGGAATGAGACATTGGTTGGTGGAACCATCTCAATAATTACCAACAATTTTGTAGTTTTTGTAAACAAGTCCATATTGTAGGGAAAAACTGGCTTTTCGCAAAATGATGAAACTTAGAGCCCCACAGCCAAATTGCATATAGTGTTAGAAATTTTATTATTGTTATTCTCTCTTCATGACTTGCCAGCATATTCAAAATGCTGACCTACACGGCTGCAAGGTCTTATGTTGCAGAGGAGTATTCCGACCAGGAGTGAGGCTACGATCCGCGCTTGGCGATTGCCCTTTGGAGTCGGATGGACTCGCTATTATTCTACGCTTCCGCAGTTTTACTTAGTTTATTTCTCATGAGTTGGCCTTGGCGAATATATTCTATTGTAATAAAGACTCGATATGAGAACCGTGTAATAAATTCAGGTGTGATTGAACTTTGATTATTTCATCAATGTCTTGTGAGTGCCGGCATGATCTTGGGATGAATGCAGACCACGGAGACTTGACCGATTTTGGGTCGGGTCGCTACTGAGAGATAGTATCGAGCACTGTTGACCGTGGGGCGTAACCCCTAGTATCGGAAAGCCATAGGAAGAGACTATTTATTTTATGTCCTTATCATTCCGTAATTCTCCCTGTTCATTTCTGACTTCTCTCCGATTTTCAACATTCTAGATGGCGCGAGTTCACCCAGTTTTGCTACGGAGTTTTGCGGCCGGATGAGGCGATGCCTTTCGGCAAGAAGCTGGTCAGATCATGAAGAAGCTGAAGATTGCTCTGCCCTCGATCACGGAAGCCTACCAATGCACTTCCGGCGGATACCGCTTCAGGATTGAGGTGCACATTCGAGGAGAACCCGGAGGACATCTGAGCCTATTGACTTTGAGTTTACCGATTTCAATTGGATCCTCGGAAGAGACATGGCGATTTATCGTGCACTTGGACATCTCGAGAAGAGTACAGGGCGAGCTCGACCCATCAGACCTCACCGTGATTTCTCGCAGAGCGAGCGGAGATATCATCCGTACCATAGAGGGCGACTCCATTCTCTCATATGTCCAAGACTTGGAGTGTCTCCATCCGGACTTCGCCCGTAACTTCGAAGGTACACAGAGGCTGTTGTTCCGTGAGCTGGAACTGGAGGAGAAGGCACCGCAGACTTCCTTGACCATGAGGAAGAAATCGCGGATTTCATGGAAAGTCGACAACCTGAAGATGAATGTTGCCGCATTAGAGAGAAGATGGACATCGGAGAAGACCTTTTCAGTGGAGATAGCGGACCTCTCGTGAGCAATGACCAGGACTATGAAGGGAGCTCCTTTGAAGAAAGCCGCAAGAGAGGCGCCGCATCGAGGGCGCCACACGGAGGACACCGCACGGAAGGGCGCAAGGATTATTGATGAAGACATTTAGTCGACCGCCATGTTATTTTATTTTAAATCGATCGGTTAGGCCGTTATTTTCAATTAGTCGTGAGATATTTGTAATCGAGATTGAACCATGTTTGAGATGATTGAATAAATGATTGGTGTGATTATGATTGTGCATTCATATGGGTAGTGATATTTTCTCATTAGACCATTGTTCTATTCTAATTTTCTCATCCACTCCAAAACACGGATGCCTCCGAGGCGTGACCCGGTCTCAACTTCCGCGGAGCTCACCCGGCTGATCCAGCAGCAGAATGCCCTCATGCGGATGCTCATTCAGAACGAACAACAACAACAACAACAACAACAACAACAACAATCCACCGCCACCACCCCTGTTGACAACTTGACTCGATTCCTAAGGCTAAATCCGCGGTGTTCTCTAGCAGCCTTGGCGATTGTGGCGATGATTAGCTCCATAAGGTCGGAAGGAGTTAGTCCTGTTGGATGCACAGATCACGAGAGAAGGTGCGCTTTGCCGCATCAACTTGATGGACCTGCAGCTTCTTGGTGGGAGAACTACACGCCACTTATCCCATCGCCACCATCCGTGGGATCAGTTCCAGCGAAGCTTTCCGCACCGCTCATGTTTCAGCTGGAGCCATGAGTGCGAAGAAGCGTGAGTTCCGCAACTTACGCCAAGGGAACCGTACTATGGGGCGATCGTGGATGAGTTCAGCAAGTTAGCTCGCTATGCCCGGATGATGTGGCCACAGATGCATGAAGCAGGAAAAGTTTCTCGAGGACTCAATGGCGAGCTGGGAATGCAGCTTATGGTGGCTACCTTCACCAACTACCGAGAGCTGGTAGACAAGGCCACCATACTTGAAGGCAAGCAGCAGCGGATCGATAGCATAGCGGAAGTATGGCTGGGGAAGTACAGCTCTGGAGCTCAGCAGAAGCCCCGTTATGCCCCATACTCAGGAGGGCATACCCATCACAACCATGGAGGACATAACCATGGAGGAAATGGGAACAACCGCAACCAGGACAACAAGTCAGGCAATGGAAATGGCAATGGAAACTACAATGGCAACCAGCATCGTCCTGCTCCGGCTCGAAAGATCTGAGTCACATCACTGTTTCAAGTGCGGAAAACAGGGCACTATGCCACCGACTGCCCGGAGGCCAAGCGGAGGAATGGAAAGCGGCAATGGAAGCTCAGCAAAGAAGCCCAACCCTTTCCCTCGTACTCGGGTGAACCACATTGGCGTGGAGGGCGTCTATGATCAGCCGGAACAACGTGGTTGGTAAATTTTATTAAATTCACATCCAGTATTGGTACTCTTTGATTCGGTGCAACGCATTCATTCATATCAAGGGTAGTTGTGGAAAAATGCGGGTTGCCCACTAAAACCCTTAGAAGCCCCTTCGCGTCGGTTCATGAGGGAGAAATGATGGCGAGCTTAGGCTGTCATGCAACCCTCAACATCGGAAACCATAAGTTTCCGCAGACCTCATAGTATTGAAACCCAGACCTTGGATGTAATCCTCGGCATGGATTGGTTGGCGAAGTTTGAAGGAAACATAGATTGTGCCCATAAGTCGATTCTGCTCACCACCCCGGGCGAAGAGGATCAAGTATGTATCGAGCGCGGCGGATGAAGAATCGGTGAATTCCCTCACGGGAGTTGTTCGGGAGGAAGTGCCGATGGTGCAAGATTTTCCAGATGTGTTTCGGAGGAATTACCGGGAATGCCACCGGACGGAGATATTGAATTTCTGATTGAGTTATTGCGGCACAGCCCCAATATCCAAGAGACCCTATCGGAGGCCCCGAGCGATTTCAAAGAGATCAAGAATCAAATTAATGAGTTATTGGAGAAAGGATATATTCGCCAAGCTCATCACCTTGGGAGCCCAGTTCTTTTGGTAGAGAAGAAGGATGGAACCACGAGAATGGTTGTGGATTATCGTTCGTTGAGCAGCGTGACCATCAAGAACAAGTACCCTCTGCCGATGATTAATGATCTATTTGATCAGCTAGTTGGAGCCAAGGTATTCTCCAAGATCGATCTTGATCGGGTATCATCGATTGATGATCCGTGAAAAGATATACCCAAAACCGCATTCACCACGGTATGGTTTATATGAGTATACCGTCATGTCATTCGGATTAACTAATGCCCCTGCATACTTCATGAATTTGATGAACAAGGTATTTATGGAATATCTGGACAAGTTTGTCGTGGTGTTCATCGATGATATACTGATTTTCTCCAAGAGCGAGGAAGAGCATAAGGAACATTTGCGTCTAGTTGGAGAAACTTGAGAACATCGATTGTATGCCAAGTTCAGCAAATGTGAATTTTGGCTGAAGAAAGTCAGATTCCTCGGACATGTTATTTCAGGAGAAGGAATAGCAGTTGACCCTCAAGGTTATATCGGTCACCGATTGGCGATCGCCCACCTCGATCAAGGAGATCCGTAGTTTTCTCGGACTCGCAGGATATTATCGGAGGTTTATTGAGAACTTCTCGAAGATTGCCAAGCCCATGGTGAGCTGTTGAAGAAGGATGCCAAATACGTTTGGACCGAGGATTGTGAAGCCAGCTTCAGGAATTGAAAAAGCGTTTGGTTACAGCCCGATCTTGACTTTGCGGACATACACAAGGATTACGGGTATATTGTGGCGCTTCTCGTCGGGGACTGGAGGAGTACTCATGCAGGAAGGAAAAGTTGTAGCTTATACCTCCAGACAGCTCGACCTCACGAGATGAATTATGCCACACATGATTTGGAGTTAGCAGCCGTAGTGCATGCACTCATGACTGGAGACATTTCCTTATCGGAAACCGTTGTGATGTTTACGGATCATAAGAGCTTGAAGTATATTTTCACATGAGAAGAGTTAAACCTCGAGCAGAGGAGATGGCTAGAGTTAATCAAGGACTATGACATGAAATTGCATTATCACCCGGGAAAGGCTAATGTTGTAGCAGATGCTTTGAGCCGTAAGAGTTATGTGAATACTCTTATAGCGGAGGATTACCCCAGGAGTTAGTCGATGACCTCGAGATCTCCGGTGGAGATAGTTCGAGAGGATATGTTGCAACTCTGGAGGTTCAGTCCACTTTGGCCGAAAGAATTCGTGAAGCCCAGAAGTCGGACAAGGAAATTGATGAGATAAAGAAAAAGATGAATGAAGGAAAAGCTAAAGGATTTCGTAAGGATGAATACGGAGCTATATGGTTCGAGGATCGTATTTATGTACCCAATGATCCCGAACTCAGGAAGCTAATTCTTCAAGAGGCTCATGATTCACCGTACTCGATTCACCCCGGTAACACCAAGATGTACTGGATTTGAAGGAAAGTTTACGGTGGACAGGTATGAAGAAGGATATTGCCGAGCACGTAGCGATGTCGATGTTTGTCAACGAGTAAAGCAGAACATCGGAAGCCAGCAGGGTTACTTCAACCTTTGCGATTCGAGTGGAAATGGGAAAAACTTGGAATGGATTTTATCACAGGATTACCGGGACCCGTTCAGGTTATGATTCCATCTGGGTAGTGGTTGATCGATTGACCAAGGTAGCTCACTTCATTCCGTGAAGACTACCTATACCAGTGCTAAGTTGGCCAAGATATACATGACCAGGATCGTATATGCGCATGGAGTTCGAGGAGTATCGTGTCGGATAGAGGAACACAATTTACCTCAAAGTTTTGGAAGCGATTACATGAAACTTTGGAGTGCGAGGCTGGAGTTGATACAGCCTTTCATCCATGAGCAGATGGACAGACCGAGAGAGTCAACAAGATTACGGAGGACATGTTGAGAGCTTGTGTGCTAGACTATGGGTCTAGCTGGGATGATAATTTACCATACGCAGAGTTCTCCTACAATAACAGTTATCAGACCAGTCTGAAGATGGCCCCTTTCGAAGCTCTATATGGAAGGAGGTGCAGAACACCATTGCTGTGGGATGGTGTTGGAGATCGAACACTTTTCGGTTCCGATCTTATCAGAGATTCAGAAGAGAAAGTCAAGCTGATTCGAGATAGGCTCAAGATAGCTCAGTCGAGGTAGAAGAGTTATGCCGACAGTAAACGCAAGGAAGTAACTTACGAAGCGGGAGACCGAGCATATCTTCGTGTGTCCCCGCCGTGGAATCAAGAGGTTCGGTGTCAAAGGAAAGTTAGCACCCGATTCATTGGCCCTACAAAATCCTCGAGCGTCATGGAGAAGTTGCTTACAAGTTGGAATTGCGGAAGGATTGTCCGGAGTTCATGATGTCTTCCATGTTTCTCGGTGAAGAAGTGCCATGCCGTCATGGCGATATTCCGTTGAGAGACACGGTGCCTTAGAGGCCATACAGCTCGGCGGTGATCGACTTATAAGGAGAAACCCGTCCGAATTCTCGAGACTGCGAACAGAGTCACCCGCAGCAAGATCATCATGTTTTGCAAGGTCTTGTGGAGTCATCACTCGAGGAGGAAGCCACACAGGGCGAGAAGAAGACCTCCTTGAGACCACCGCACCTATTTGCTAGCCAACCTGAATCTCGGTGAGATTCATCTTAAAATGGTAGGTTTGTAACATCGAAATTTCCTATTTGGAATGTTTTACAATTATAGCTAAGCATCTATGCATGTTGTTTGAATTTGAGTGGCATTTGAAGTTTGAAGTTTTGGAGTTGTTGGCATTTGAATTCAAAATTTGGCGATGGAAGTTATTTCAAAAACTATGCCCGATAAATACTTGAGAAAAAGTATGAGAGGAGTAAACATGACACTCCAAAATATCAGAGGAAAACATTGCCAAAAGTTTGAATTCAAATTTGAGTTTTATTGGAATTTTAGAAAAAATGATTTTTATAAAGTTTGGATTTTGCCCTGGAAAAATGTTCAAATTATAGGAATATTCCCTAATCATTTTGATATATATATGTCCTATATAAAATATTTATATTTAAGTATTTTCTCTCATCTCTCTAAATTCAAAAAAAAATAGAAAGGGGACCCAGCGCCCGAGCCAGCCCAGCCCGGCCAGTGAGTGGCACCCAGGCCAGGCCGGCCCAGCCGCGCCCGACCCGACCCGGCCAGCGCCAGCTCAGCCCGCCCAGCCCTCGCGAAAACCCTCCGGACGGTCGTCGCCCGATCCCTCTCTCCTCACCCACGACACACGGGCCCCACCCTCCTTCTTCCCTCGCCCAAGTCACCCGCCGCCGCTTCATGGAACCCCGAGATCTCGGGATCTCATCCCGATCCTCCCGATTGCCCCCTCGTCCAAGTCGGCCTTTCCCCTATAAATACCCCCTCGACCCGTTCCCCCCTCGCCCCTCGGCCGACCCTCCCTCTCGCCGACACGCTCACCGGAGCCGAGTGCGCCGCCATTAGCTCGGTGCCCGTCGACGCCTCGCACCTCCCGAGCTCGCCCAACTCCACCCCGAGTTCCCTCGCCACGCCGCTTTCGCTGGACCTCTCCGCCGACGTCCCGACCACCGAGTCGCTGAGCCGTCGCCGCCCGAGCTGCCGTCGCCGTCGCCGCCTCGGTAAGTCGCGAGTCCCCGCGCCGTTAGATCTAGATCGGACGCGTTAGATTAGAACCCCGAAGAATAGGTTTATTCAAATAAACCGGTTAGTTTGATTTTAGTTAGGGTTTTTATTAGACGGCCGACTCGGTTTAAAACCATGTGCGCTTTTAGTTAAATTACGCTGAGGCGCTAGATAGGCCCATTAGCCCGTTTTTCTTTTTAGTAATATTTTTTCGTTTCTGTTTTAACAGAATAGTTTCAGTTTTGTAAAATTCATATATTTTAATCTACTTAATATTTTTAAGTGATTCTTTTTTGTTGGTTTGCAAATTTCTTGTAGTTTCTGTAGAAAATATAATTAGTCATGAAAAATTATTTAAAATTGCTTTATTTTAGATTTAGACAGAATAGTAATTCTGCTATAAAATGAGTTAGGAATATTATTTTTAATGATTCTTTTTGTCACAACTTTGTTTTGACATTGCCTGACCGTAGGAATTTATTTGGGCATTTACAAATTAATAAAAAATAGTTTTAATCAGAATCATGTTATTCTTAATTATTTAACTAGCTACTGTTTTCCTATTGTTTTACTTATAAAATAAATTTATTTTTCATGAGAGATAGTTTATTCTAGGTTAGTTTCTGTAACTTTAGAGCATGAACTTTTATTTATAATAAATAAAACTTTTATTTTATTTTCCTTGCTAGGATTGTTTTAGGCCTAATAGAAGTTTTATAATAGCTTTTAAGGTGATTCTTTTTGCTACTAGTTGCTTGATGATTCTTTTCTGTTAAGTTAGCATAAACCCATGCTTAGGTTCTGTTAAGAAAAATTTGGTAGTGCAAAACTATTTCTTGATTTTTGTTGGATATGGTGAAAACTTTGAGTTGGATTTCTTCGAGTTTTCTTTGGGTTTTTGATTCGTTTGTTTTGTGTGTTATGTTAGCATGCTATTATGTTAAGTGACCATATGTTTGTATGCTTATATGATTGTTGTTTGCCTCGGTAGAATTTCCGGAGTGCGAAGCTTGCTACCTCGAGTCCCTAGCTTTCGAAGATCGTCAGCAAGGCAAGTCATTGATCATGTTTCTTTACAATACCTATGATTTTTATTGCATTAGAATTATACCTCCCCACCATGCATGCAGTAGGTGAATTTGAAGTTATGTTCTTGAGTAGTATCATGAGGTAGGATGAACCCAATTCCCCTTGTTACCATTGCCCGGGACGAAGTAGTTTATTTTTGCTATGCTTGTAGACGGGGTTGGTTGAGTGAATTCGTAAGGGAGATGTGAGAGTCAAGATGATGACAACCCCATGAACTTCAAGCTCAAGATGGACTTCGGAATTCACTACTGGGTGGAGGGCGGTTGTGGGCACCTGGAGAACCCGGTGGTTGGTCGGGATGCATGGGGAAGCGCCATGACATCTTGCGGAAAGCTTCACCCAGCCACGAAGAGCGGATGTATACCCCATTGACGGAAGCTTACTGTGCAGCCGCAAGCCATTATGGGCTCTGGCTTGGTCAACCCTAGTTGTGACTCGGCGGACGGTGCTACGAGATGTAGAAGAGCGGTAGGATTGGATGGGTACCGGCGGTGGCGGAAGAACTCTTGGAAGACCCTATTTCGTTCGTCCGTCTTCAAACACCATGAAGTGCGAAGAATTGAAAGGAGGAGCGATTCTTGCGGGTAAAGTGCACAAACCTCTGCAGAGAAAAGATCTAATCGATTAGCCGTGTCCCGATTCACGGACAATTTGAGCCTCTGGAACTTGGAAGTATTTGAAATCTCAACACTGAAAGTAATAAATTAATTGAGGGATTATTTAATAATTGGGAATGAGACATTGGTTGGTGGAACCATCTCAATAATTACCAACAATTTTGTAGTTTTTGTAAACAAGTCCATATTGTAGGAAAAAGCGGCTTTTATAAAATGATGAAACTTAGAGCCCCACAGCCAAATTGCATATAGTGTTAGAAATTTTATTATTGTTATTCTCTCTTCATGACTTGCCAGCATATTCAAAATGCTGACCTACACGGATGCAACGTCTTATGTTGCAGAGGAGTATTCCGATCAGGAGTGAGGCTACGATCCACTCTTGGCGATTGCCCTTTGGAGTCGGATGGACTCGCTATTATTCTACGCTTCCGCAGTTTTACTTAGTTTATTTCTCATGAGTTGGCCTTCGGCCGAATTTATTCTATTGTAATAAAGACTCGATATGAGAACCGTGTAATAAATTCAGGTGTGATTGAACTTTGATTATTTCATCAATGTACTGTGAGTGCCAGCATGATCTTGGGATGGTACAGACACATAGACTTGACCGATTTTGGGTCGGGTCGCTACAAGCAAGCTAGCTTCCGAGAAGTGAATGAAATCTGCAAAATGGCAAATAAGAAAGTTAGGAAAAGGTGACTAGAAGAAGAAGACTAGAAGAAGAAGCACGCCATCGTTTGTGAGGTAACTTAGGTGAAATGGATCGTTTATGAGCTAACTTAGGTAAAATGTTGGGGAACGTAGCAGAAATTCAAAATTTTCCTACGTGTCACCAAGATCTATCTATGGAGAAACCAGCAACGAGGGGAATGAGAGTGCATCTACATACCCTTGTAGATCGCTAAGCGGAATCGTTTAAGAGAACGGGGTTGATGGAGTCGTACTCGTCGTGATCCAAATCACCGATGATCCTAGCGCCGAACGGACGGCACCTCCGCGTCCAACACACGTACAGCCCGGGGACGTCTCCTCCTTCTTGATCCAACAAGGGGAGAGGATAAGTTGAGGGAAAACTCCGACAGCACTGACGGCGTGGTGGTGATGGAGCTCGTGGTTCTCGGCGAGCCGCTAAGCACTACGGAGGAGGAGGAAGTGTTGGAGGAGGAGGGGCTGCGCCCGGGAAGGTGCGGCTGCCTCTCTCTCCCTCACTATATATAGGGGTAAGGGAGGTGGAGGCGCCCTAGTGTTCCCTAGGGGGGCGGCGGCCTGGGGAAACCCTAGATGGGTTTGGCGCCCCACCCCTAGGAAACTTGCCCCCAAGCCGGGAAGGGGCTGCCCTAGGGAGGCGCCCCACCTCTCCTGGTTACGTGAGAGGGGCTGGGAGGGCGCACCACCCCTTAGTGGGCTGGTTTGCCCCTTCCCTTTGGCCCATGAAGCCCTCCAACACTTGTCGGGGCTCCAGAAACACCTTTCGGTCATCTTGGCCATAGCACTGGTACCCGGAACACTTCAGGGCTCCAATACCCTTAAGTCCAATATATCGATCTTCACCGCGGACCATTCCGAACTCCTCGTGATGTCGGGATCACACGGGACTCGAACAACCTTGGTAACCACATACTATTTCCCATAACAACTCTAGCGTCACCGAACCTTAAGTGTGTAGACCCTACGGGTTCGGGAACCATGCAGACATGACCGAGAAGTTCTCCGGTCAATAACCAACAGCGGGATCTGGATACCCATGTTGGCTCCCACATGTTCCACGATGATCTCATCGGATGAACCACGATGTCGAGATTCAATCAATCCCGTATTCAATTCCCTTTGTCTAGCGGTATTGTACTTGCCGAGATTCGATCGTCGGTATCCCGATACCTTGTTCAATCTCGTTACGGCAAGTCTCTTTACTCGTTCCATAACACATCATCCGTGATCAACCCCTTAGTCACATTGTGCACATTATGATGATGTCCAACCGAGTGGGCCAGAGATACCTCTCCGTCAACCGGAGTGACAAATCCAGTCTCGATTAGTGCCAACCCAACGAGATACTTTCGGAGATACCTGTAATGAACCTTTATAGCCACCCGATTCACGTTGTGACGTTTGGTACACCAAAGCATTCCTACAGTATCCGGAGTTGCACAATCTCATGGTCTAAGGAAATGATACTTGACATTAGAAAAGCTTTAGCATACGAACTACGATCTTTGTGCTAGGCTTAGGATTGGGTCTTGTCCATCACATCATTCTTCTAATGATGTGATTCCGTTATCAAGGACATCCAATGTCCATGGTCAGGAAACCGTAACCATCTGTTGATCAACGAGCTAGTCAACTAGAGGCTTACTAGGGACATGGTGTTGTCTATGTATCCACACATGTATCTGAGTTTCCTATCAATACAATTATAGCATGGATAATAAACGATTATCATGAACAAACAAATATAATAATAACTAATTTATTATTGCCTCTAGGGCATATTTCCAACAGTCTCCCACTTGCACTAGAGTCAATAATCTAGTTCACATCGCCATGTGATTAACACTCACAGGTCACATCACCATGTGACCGACATCCAAAGAGTTTACTAGTGTCACTAAACTAGTTCACATCATCATGTGATTAAGACTCAATGAGTTCTGGGGTTTGATCATGTTTTGCTTGTGAGAGAGGTTTTAGTCTACGAGTCTGCAACATTCAGATCCGTATGTATTTCGCAAATCTCTAGGTCATATTGTAAATGATGCTTCCACGCTCCACTTGGAGCTATTCCAAATGGTTGCTCCACTATACGTATCCGGTTTGCTACTCAGAGTCATTCGGATAGGTGTTAAAGCTTGCATCATCGTAACCCTTTACGCCGAACTCTTTATCACCTCCATCATCGAGAAACAAATCCTTATTCCTCTAAGGATAATTTTTGACCGCTATCTGGTGATCCACTCTTTGATCACCTTTGTACCCTCTTGCCAGACATGTGGCAGGGCACACATCAGGTGCGGTATTTAGCATAGCATACTTTAGAGCCTACGTCTAAAGCATAGGGGACGACCTTCGTCCTTTCTCTCTTTTCTGCCGTGGTCGAGCTTTAAGTCTTAACTTCGTACCTTACAACTCAGGCAAGAACTCCTTCTTTGGTGATCCATCTTGAACACTTTCAAGATCATGTCAAAATACGTGCTCATTTGAAAGTATTATTAAGCATTTTGATCTGTCCTTATAGATCTCGATGCTCAATGTTAAAGTAGCTTAATCCAGGTTTTCTATTGAAAACATCTTTCAAATAACCCTATATGCTTTCAGAAATTCTACATCATTTCGATCATCAATATGTCAACAACATATACTCATCAGAAATTCTATAGTGCTCCCACTCACTTCTTTGGAAATACAAGTTTCTCATAAACTTTGTATAAACCCAAAATCTTGGATCATCTCATCAAAGCGCACATTCCAACTCCGAGATGCTTACTCCGGTCCTTAGAAAGGATCATTGGAGCCAGCATACCTTTTAGCATCCTTAGGATCGACAAAACTTTCGATTGTATCACATACAACCTTTCCTTACTGGCTGGTAAGGAAACTCGTTTTGACATCCATCGCCAGATTTCATAAATGCAGCTTATGCTAACATGATTCCGACGGACTTAAGCATCGCTACGGATGAGAAAATCTCATCATAGTCAACTCCTTGAACTTGTGAAAACTCTTCATACAAGTCAAGCTTCATAGACGGTGACATTACCGTCCACGTCCGTCTTCTTCTTAAAGATCCATTTATCTCAATGGCTTGCCGATCAGCGGGCAAGTCCACCAAAGTCCATGCTTTGTTACGATACATGGATCCTATCTCGGATTTCATGGCTTCTAACCATTTGTCGGAATTTGGGCCCACCATTGCTTCTCCATAGCTCGAGGTTCATTGTTGTCTAGCAACATGACCTTTAAGACAGGATTGCGGACCACTCTGAAGTAGTACGCATCCTTGTCACCCTACGAGGTACGTTAGTGACTTGATCTGAAACTTCATGATCACTATCATAAGCTTCTACTTCAATTGGTGTAGGTGCCACAGAACAACTTCACGTGCCCTGCTACACACTAGTTGTAGTGATGGTTCAATAACCATATCAAGTCTCCACCATCCTCCCACTCAACTTTTCGAGACAAACTTTTTCTCGAGAAAGGACCCGATTCAAGAAACAATCCCTATTGCTTTCGGATCTGAATTAGGAGGTATACCCAACTGTTTTGGGTGTCCTATGAAGATGCATTTTATCCGCTTTGGGTTCGAGCTTATCAACCTGAAACTTTTTCACATAAGCGTCGCATCCCCAAACCTTTAAGAAATGACAACTTAGGTTTCTCTAAACCATAGTTCATACGGTTTCATCTCAGCGGAATTACGTGGTGCCCTATTTAAAGTGAATGTGGTTGTCTCTAATGCCTAACCCATGAGCGATAGTGGTAATTCGATAAGAGACATCATGGTACGCACCACATCCAATAGGGTGCAACTATGATGTTCGGACACACCCTCACACTATGGTGTTCCAGGCGGTATTAATTGTGAAACAATTTCCACAATGTCTTAATTGCGTGCCAAAGCTCGTAACTCAGATACTCATCTCTATGATCATATCGTAGACATTTTATCCTCTTGTCACGATGATCTTCAACTTCACTCTGAAATTACTTGAACCATTCAATAATTCAGACTTGTGTTTCATCAAGTAAATATACTCAACATGTATTCGAATCATCTGTGAAGTAAGAACATAACGATATTCACTGCCTGTCTCAGCACTCATTGGACAGCACACATCAAAATGTGTTACTTCCAACAAGTTGCTATCTTGTTCCATTTTACTGAAAACCGAGGCTTTTAGTCATCTTGCCCATGTGGTATGATTTGCATATCTCAAGTGATTCAAAATCAAGTGAGTCCAAACGATCCATCTGCATAGAGTTTTTTCATGCGTATACACCAATAGACATGGTTTGCATGTCTCAAACTTTTCAAAAATGAGTGAGTCCAAAGATCCATCAACATGGAGCTTCTTCATGCGTTTTATACCAATATGACTTACATGGCAGTTCCACAAGTAAGTGGTACTATCATTACTATCTTATATTTTTGGCATGAAAATGTGTATCACTACGATCGAGATTCAATAAACCATTCCTTTAGGTGTAAGACCATTGAAGGTATTATTCAAATAAATAGAGTAACCATTATTCTCCTTAAATGAATAACCGTATTGCGATAGACATAATCCAATCATGTCTATGCTCAACGCAAACACCAAAAGACAATTATTCTGGTTTAATACTAATCTTGATGGTAGAGGGAGCGTGCGATGCTTGATCAAATCAAACTTGGAAACACTTCCAACACATATCGTCAGCTCACCTTTAGCTAGTCTCCGTTTATTCCGTAGCTCTTTTATTTCGAGTTACTAACACTTAGCAACCGAACCGGTATCTCAATAACCTGGTGCTACTAGGAGTACTAGTAAAGTACACATTAACATAATGTATATCCAATATACTTCTATCGACCTTGCTAGCCTTCTCATCTACCAAGTATCTAGGGTAATTCTGCTCCAATGGTTGTTCCTCTTATTACGAAGCACTTAGTCTCGGGTTGGGTTCAACCTGGGTTTCTTCTTTGGGCAGCAACTGATTTGCCGTTTCATGAAGTACCCCTTCTTGCCCTTGCCCTTCTTGAAACTAGTGGTTTCACTAACCATCAACAATTGATGCTCCTTCTTGATTTCTACATTCGCGGTGTCGAACATTGCGAATAGCTCAAGGGATCATCATATCTATCCCTGATATGTTATAGTTCATCACGAAGCTTCTAGCAGCTTGGTGGCAATGACTTTGGAGAAACATCACTATCTCATTAGGAAGATCAACCCCCACTCGATTCAAGTGATTGTTGCACTCAGACAATCTGAGCACAAGCTCAAGATTGAGCTTTTCTCCCTTAGTTTGCAGGTTAAGAAAATCGTCGGAGGTCTTTTACCTCCTGATGCGGGCACGAGCTTGAAATCCCAATTTCAGCCCTCGAAATATCTCATATGTTTCGTGACGTTTCGAAAAACGTCTTTGGTGCCTCAACTCTAAACCGTTTAACTGAACTATCACGTAGTTATCAAAACGTGTATGTCCGATGTTCGCAACATCTACAGACGACGATTGGGGTTCAACACACTAAGCGGTGCATTAAGGACATAAGCTTTCTTTTGTTTGCATAATCGCTACTGTCAACTTTCAACTATATTTTCTCTAGGAACATATCTAAACAGTGGAACTAAAGCGTGAGCTTACGACATAATTTGCAAAGATCTTTTGACTATGTTCAGGATAATTAAGTTCATCTTATGAACTCCCACTCAGATAGACATCCCTCTAGTCATCTAAGTGATTACATGATCCGAGTCAACTAGGCCGTGTCCGATCATCACGTGAGACGGACTAGTCATCATCGGTGAACATCTTCATGTTGATCGTATCTACTATCGACTCATGCTCGACCTTTCGGTCTCGTGTTCCGAGGCCATGTCTGTACATGCTAGGCTCGTCAAGTTAACCCTAAGTGTTTGGCGTGTGTAAATCTGTCTTACACCGTTGTATGTGAGCGTAAGAATCCATCACACCCGATCATCACGTGGTGCTTCGAAACGACGAACTTTAGCAACGGTGCACAGTTAGGGGAGAACACTTCTTGAAATTGTTGTAAGGGATCATCTTATTTACTACCGTCGTTCTAAGCAAATAAGATGCATAAACATGATAAACATCACATGCAATCAAATAGTGACATGATATGGCCAATATCATTTTGCTCCTTTTGATCTCCATCTTCGGGGCTCCATGATCATCATCGTCACCGGCATGACACCATGATCTCCATCATCATGATCTCCATCATCGTGTCTTCATGAAGTTGTCTCGCCAACTATTACTTCTACTACTATGGCTACCGGTTAGCAATAAAGTAAAGTAATTACATGGCGTTGTTCAATGACACGCAGGTCATACAATAAATAAAGACAACTCCTATGGCTCCTGCTGGTTGTCATACTCATCGACATTCAAGTCGTGATTCCTATTACAAGAACATGATCAATCTCATACATCACATATCATTCATCACATTCTTCTTGGCCATATCACATCACATAGCATACCCTGCAAAAACAAGTTAGGCGTCCTCTAATTGTTGTTTGCATGTTTTACGTGGCTGCTATGGGTTTCTAGCAAAACGTTTCTTACCTACGCAAAACCACAGCGTGATATGCCAATTGCTATTTACCCTTCATAAGGACCCTTTTCATCGAATCGTTCCGACTAAAGTGGAGAGGCGGCACCGCTAGCCACCTTATGCACCAAGTGCATGTCAGTCGGTGGAACCTGTCTCACGTAAGTGTACGTGTAAGGTCGGTCCGGGCCGCTTCATCCCACAATACCGTTGAAACAAGATTGGACTAGTAATAGTAAGCATATTGAACAAAATCAACGCCCACAACTACTTTGTGTTCTACTCGTGCAAAGAATCTACGCAATAGAGCTAGCTCATGATGCCACTGTTGGGGAACGTAGCAGAAATTCAAAATTTTCCTACGTGTCACCAAGATCTATCTATGGAGAAACCAGCAACGAGGGGAATGAGAGTGCATCTACATACCCTTGTAGATCGCTAAGCAGAAGCGTTCAAGAGAACGGGATTGATGGAGTCGTACTCGTCGTGATCCAAATCACCGATGATCCTAGCGCCGAGCAGACGGCACCTCGCGTTCAACACACGTGCAGCCCGGGGCGTCTCCTCCTTCTTGATCCAGCAAGGGAGAGGAGAAGTTGAGGAAAACTCCGACAACCTGACGGCGTGGTGGTGATGGAGCTCGTGGTTCTCCGGCAGAGCTTCGCTAAGCACTACGGAGGAGGAGGAAGTGTTGCAGGAGGGAGGGGCTGCGCCAGGGGAAGGGTGCGGCTGCCCTCTCTCTCCCTCAGTATATATAGGGGTAAGGGAGGTGGAGGCGCCTAGGGTTCCCTAGGGAGGCGGCGGCCACGGGAAACCCTAGATGGGTTTGGCGCCCCACCCCTAGGAAACTTGCCCCCCAAGCCGGGAAGGGGGGCTGCCCTAGGGGAGGCGCTCCCACCTCTCCTGGTTATGTGAGAGGGGCTGGGAGGGGCGCACCACCCCTTAGTGGGCTGGTTTGCCCCTTCCCTTTTGGCCCATGAAGCCCTCCAACACTTGCCGGGGCTCCCGAAACACCTTTTGGTCATGCTGGCCATAGCCTGGTACCCCCGGAACACTTCCGGGCTCCAATACCCTTCGTCAATATATCGATCTTCACCGCCGGACCATTCCGGAACTCCTCGTGATGTCCGGGATCACATCCGGGACTCCGAACAACCTTCGGTAACCACATACTATTTCCCATAACAACTCTAGCTTCACCGAACCTTAAGTGTGTAGACCCTACGGGTTCGGGAACCATGCAGACATGACCGAGAAGTTCTCCGTTCAATAACCAACAGCGGGATCTGGATACCCATGTTGGCTCCCACATGTTCCACGATGATCTCATCAGATGAACCACGATGTCGAGGATTCAATCAATCCCGTATTCAATTCCCTTTGTCTAGCGGTATTGTACTTGCCCGAGATTCGATCGTCGGTATCCCGATACCTTGTTCAATCTCGTTACCGGCAAGTCTCTTTACTCGTTCCATAACACATCATCCCGTGATCAACCGCTTGGTCACATTGTGCACATTATGATGATGTCCTACCGAGTGGGCCCAGAGATACCTCTCCGTCAACCAAGTGACAAATCCGGTCTCGATTCGTGCCAACCCAGAGATACTTTCGGAGATACCTGTAATGAACATTTATAGCCACCCGATTCGTTGTGACGTTTGGTACACCCAAAGCATTCCTACAGTATCCGGGAGTTGCACAATCTCATGGTCTAAGGAAATGATACTTGACATTAGAAAAGCTTTAGCATACGAACTACGATCTTTGTGCTAGGCTTAGGATTGGGTCTTGTCCATCACATCATTCTTCTAATGATGTGATTCCGTTATCAATGACATCCAATGTCCATGGTCAGGAAACCGTAACCATCTGTTGATCAATGAGCTAGTCAACTAGAGGCTTACTAGGGACATGGTGTTGTCTATGTATCCACACATGTATCTGAGTTTCCTATCAATACAATTATAGCATGGATAATAAACGATTATCATGAACAAAGAAATATAATAATAACTAATTTATTGTTGCCTCTAGGGCATATTTCCAACATAAAATGCATCATTTTAGAGCTAACATAGGTAAAATGGATCGTTTATGAGTTAACTAAGCTAATTATGCCGTTTTTTACATAAGGCAAGTACATGTCATTATTGAGCAAACCTAGTTAACTAAGCATATTATAACTAACTTAGGTCGTTTTGGAGGAAACAAAGCTAAGTATAGATTGTTTTAGAGCTAACTTAGGTAAAATGGCATGTTTTGGAGGTCAGTAAGCTTATTAAGTCATTTTCCAGGAAAAGAAGCTAACTCTAGGTCATTAAGGTAAGCATATTGCAGGAAAAGAAGCTAACTCTAGATCGTTTATTGGGCATGTTTGTCCTTGGCCTCAGTCGGCTCCCCTTCCAACTTTCAACACCTGCCATGGCAAAGAGTAAACGAAATTAGTACAACATAAAAAAAAATACCGACATGAATAATAATATGTATATCACTTAAGTGTATCATCATCAAGTACAACATAAAAAAAAATTTAATACCTGACACTACTAATAATCTCGATCAGTATCATCAATAAATGCATAATCATCATCATCACTATAATCAATAACGGGCTCATAGGGTTGATGGCATCAACATGTGGAAGGCCACCTTTACGTGTCGGTCAAGCACTCGAGAGGTCGTCGCAGCGATAACCTCTTCTTGTTCCGGCTCTTCTTGTTCCTCCTCTGTGGTGATGTGGGATTCACTGTCGCTGTCTACTTCAATGTTTTGGGGTGAAGTATACGGTTCTTGAAACACTTTTTGGAAAAGCGCGTCTCTTGGAAGAATTCTCCTTCATATGTGTGCAGGTTATAGTCTTCATAATCCTCTTCCTTTGGGGAGATAGTCTATGCGTGGCGGCACTTCATAAACGACATCCCTACCTTTCAGATTTGGATTAGTTTGGCAGGCCAGGGTAGATAGAATACTTGGGTGCTTTGTTGAGCCGTAATATAGACATCGAAACATCTAAATGGGTGCTTTGGTTGATTTCAACTAGCCCTATATGTTCTTGAGTCCTTCTAGTCTCCTTGGCTGAAACCAATAACATTTGAAGACTACGACATTCGTTGGGTTTCACCATAGAATAGAAGTTCATAAATTGCTTCAACTCTCCCATAATACTCGGTACCTCCTTCGCCGATAGCGAGATACACAACAATTTGTAGACTTTCGATTGACCATAGATAGCTCTTTGCCATAGGTGAAAAACGATACCCGTTGATGTCGTATTTGTCAAATGAAGCGGACCTTATAGTCAAAACCATTAGTGACTTGTCTCAATTCGGATTCCATAGACTCTGAATTAGCCTACAAGTTTAATATGAAAGGATTGTTGCATTACGCACAAATTAGCGAATGAAATGAAATTCTAATAGAATTTACAGTTTGTTTGAACCAAGAGATGAAACGGGATAGCCGCCTCCTTGCTTTTGCGAAGCTCATACTCTTGACGGAATCCTTTTGGATCACCGCTCCATACGAGAATAGAGGCGACGATCGTGTATGAAATATCCAGGAATAAGAGCAGTTCAAACGGAAATAGAAGTTGCGAAACAATGTATCGAGAACTTACTCGATGTACGGCCGCACTTCTATCAGGTTGTTGAATATATACAACGAAATGGCACGCCATTCTTCGTTATCCAAAGATACTGGATTTGAAACACTGGCTGGTGCGAGATTCCCTTTGAATAGGCTGAGGTTGGATCCACCCTTTTTAGGCTCGTTAGCATTGTACCGAGGCTTCGGATTATGCAAATGACGATTTTTGGTTTCATAGTGTGCAGTCATGAAGTTTGCCGCCTCCTCAGTGATGAATGCCTCAGCCATAGACGCTTCAATTCTACGTTTATTTTTACATTTTTCTCGAAGCCTCTTCTGCATCCTCTCAGTTGGGTAGCACCAAAGATTTTGCACGGGCCCCCCAATCTTGCCTCGGTCGGGAGATGCAAAATCAAATGCTGCGTTGGATTAAAGAAGCCCGGTGGAAAGATCTTCTCTAACTTGCAGATCAACTCTGGCGCCAACTCTTCCATTTCTTCTAGCATGCCAGGCGATAGTTCCTTCGCACAAAGAACACAGAAGAAATAGCCGAGTTCTGCCAGTACTAGCCATTCATCCTCAGGGATGAAGCCACGCAACATCACCGGCATTACCCGCCCAATCCATATGTGCCAATCATGACTATCGAGACCAAATATCTTCAATTTATCAAGACTCGCTCCCCTCCTTAGATTCTCTGCATACCCATCGGGGAACATCAACTGCATTTTCACCCACAAGATAATTTCCCTCATAGCTGGCCTTCCAAGATTAAACCATGCCTTTGGCTTCGTCCAGTTCTGCTTTCCTTTCAGTTCTTTCATGTTTTGTAACGGCCTATCACATAGCGCCTCCAGATCGACTCTAGCCTTAGTTTTATTCTTTGACTTCCCATCTATGCCGAACAACGTACCAAAAAGTGCCTCAGCGATATTCTTCTCAGTGTGCATCACATCAATGTTGTGTGGGCAAAGGAGGTCTTTGAAGTAAGGTAGATCCCATAAGCATGTTTTGTGAGTCCAGGCGTGCTCAGAATTATACCCTTGAAGTACCTGGGCGCTCTGGATCTGGCTCGAGGCGTTTAAGCGATCCAGGGTGCATTGGCTGTCAACATGGTGGTGTAGAGTTTTTACAACTCTACCTCTGATGAAGTTCTTCTTGTCTTTCCTGAACTTATGGCGAGGATCCAGGAACTGTCGATGCATGTCGAAGCAAGAAAACTTGCGACCGGCCTGAGGCCAATGAAACTCAAGAGCTCCCTTGCATGTGGGGCACGGGAACCTTCCATGCACACACCAGCCAACGAATAGCGCATACGCCGGCAAGTCATGCGTCGAGTACATGTACCGAACCGCATTATGAAGTTCCGTTTGCTATAGGCGTCGTATGTCTTGAACCCATTATCCGAGGCTTCTTGCAATTCGTCCTTAAGCGGCTGCATGTACACATTCATATTTTTCCCGGATAGTTGGGCCTGGAATTATCAATGTCGGAAAATGTTCTTTCTTTGCATAATCTGTCCGGGGCAGATTGAGTGGAAAGACAAACACGGGCCAACAAGCTGTATTGGGCTGCCGTCATACCAAACACACTGAACCCATCGGTGCTGATGCCGACTCGAGGATGCCACGGATCTGCCGCTTTGTCAGCATGTAATTCATCAAACTTTTCCACGCAACACCATCCGATGTGTACCATAATCAGATTCCCATCGCATCTAGTTCGGTTCTTTTGCCTGTTTTGTGCCATGTCATCTGTCGGCGTCTCTTGACCATGAAAAGACGTTGAAGTCTTGGTACGATTGGCATATACCGAAGAACACTAATATGGATTTTGGTCTGTGTCTTCTCACCCATACCGTTGTCTACCACAATATATCTGGAAGACTTGCAAATGGGACAATAGTTCAAGTCCGCATAGTCAAGCCTAAATAAGGCGCATCCTTTCTCACAGGCATGTATCTTCTCATAGGGCATCTTCAGTGCACGGAGGAGTTTGTCCGACTAATACAGGTTTGCAGGCATTACATGGCCTTTGGGTAGAGAGCGTCCAAATACTGTCATAATTTCGTCATAGCATTCTCTGCCCAAGTTGAACTGAGCCTTCAAAGCCATTACTTGTGAGATGGCATCCAACTGACAAAGCTCAGTGTGCTCGTGGAGCGGACGTTTTGAAGACTCCAACATTTCATTGAAGGCCTTTGCAGATTCCTCCATCTCCTCGTTCTAATCCCGAGCATCATCATAGTCTTGCACCATGTTTTCCATCCCGGTACCATGCTCGTCGGTGCAACGATGATCCACCTCAGCTCAATCACGTTGGGCAGACTCACCATGAAATATCCACACCGTATAATCGGGCGTAAAACCATTCTTCTGCAGGTGTTTACCCATTTCAGCCACTGTCCTCTTTTCCCAATTGCGCGCCGGAAGCAGGGGCACCTAGTTTTCCTCGGCCATTTGCAATGCGGCTTGCACAAACCCCTTGGTTTTGTGAACCATTCAGCGCTCCATTTGTTCGACCAGTGTGACGGTATACATCCACATACGATCACTCATCTTGACTTTCAGAGATCTGGACACACAACAATTATGTATATAATTCACCATGTATATATTCATCGGTTGATCTACTTTGTCAATTTTATTACGTCCATGCAACCTACACTCTAATAGGTAATGATAGGTCCTAATCTCACCAGTATGTGTAGATTGGGTTCATTTTCCCATGCTATGCTCCGGATCCGGCGCAAATTTCGGCAGCACCTCCCCATTGTTCTCTCGATACACGTCTCGCAATAGCGAGAGGATGTGTACCGGAGAACAACAGGGAGGCAGCGACGAAATTTATGCGCCGATCGAGCAAAGCATATGGGAAAATGAACCCAATCTACACATACTGAGCTATCCATGGATAGCGTTGGACAATTGAAGAATCAAGGTTATAAATATGCAAATGCATGCATATTTATAACTGTGACGCTTTCGATCGGGAGACACATATTGGTTACGCATACTGATGATTCAAGACACATACATAGCTAGCTATCAAGTTTCATCGGCACGAACACCGAACAGAGCAAATAATTAATGGGGAGGAGGACATGTCATTTGTGCTCACCCACGAATGAAGGGCAGAGCTCGTCAAAGCGACGGCGAGGTCGTCGAACACCAAACCTCACAGCGGTGAAACAACTGCACATTTAAATCAACCCGATCAACACAATTATATATGATGTTTTTCATAACAAAATCGAAAAATATATGACCTAACTAATAATTCACAAATATAAGACCCTGTCGGCCTCGGGGGGTCGGGTGTCGGGGTGTCTGGGTGTCGTGTCGTTGTCGGGGTGTGGTGTCCAGGTCGGGGTCAGGGGTCAGTGGGTCGGGGTGTCGGGGTCAGGGGGTCGATCGGGGTGTTTCCTTCTATCCTTTCCTTACTTCTTCTTCTTTCTTTCTCTTCTTCTTCTTCTTTCCTTTCTTCTTCTTCTTCTTTCATCTTTTTTCTACTTTTTTACTTCTTTTCGTTTCTTTTTTTCTTCTTCTTCCAATTCTTCTACTTCTTTTCTTCTTCTTCTTTTTTCATCTTTCTTCAACTTCTACTACTTCTACTTCTTCTAATTCTTTTCTAACACTAACACTAACACAATCAAGCACTAACAATTTAACAGAAAAAAATGGAAAAAATGGAAAAAAAAGTAGTAGTCCCTCACCGAGCAATGGGACGATCATGGGGGGGACACAGGCGGCTGGGGGCAGGCGGGCGGTGGCGGGCGACGGGCGACGGGCGGGGGGGGGGGAGGCGGAGGGGTTGTGGGCGACGAGCCAAGGGTGCAAGGGTTGTGGGCGGGCGGCGGGCGGGTGGGCAGGGGTGGTGGAGGGTGGTGGGGCGACGGGCGGCGGGGGGGGGGGTGGGGGAGGGTGGTGGCGCGACGGTGCAAGGGCGAGGGCGGGCGGCGGGCGGGGGGGGGGCGGTGGATCTAGCTAGGGCGGGGGCCGGGAGAGAGAGGAAGAGAAGGGAGAGTAACGGGCTGGGGGTGGCGGCCGTTAGTTACTCGGCTCTTTGCCGTCCGCAACCCTTTGTCGTCCGCCGTTTTATCTCTTTGCCGTCCGCTAGCGGACGACAAAGAGGTGGGGCTGTGAAGTTCTTTTAAAACGGGCGGGTGGGTGGGGTCACCTCCCTCTTTGCCCTCAGCCGGCTGACGGCAAAGATTCTTTGCCGTCAGCTGGCGGACGGCAAAGAAAAGGCTCATGGCAAAGAGGTTCTTTGCCGTTCGCCATTTCTTTGCCGTCTGCTTTACGGTAGCTGATGTCAAAGAGCTTCTTTGCCGTCAGCTAGCCGACGGCAAAGATCTGGCTGATGGCAAAGTAGCTGATTCCAGTAGTGTATATAGTGTGTGAAAAACTTCGAAAGTTGGTCATTGGATGAAGCCAATCCAACGGTACAAAGATGGCAAATCAGAGCACTACTGGCCATTGGATATCATCCACCAGATTCTGCCACATGTATAATCTAGAAGACTCCTTGGTCGAACTTAATTCATGACTAACTTTGCCACAACTAAGCTCAGGCAAAGTTATTAATAAGTTCTTCAAAATGAGAGCCACAAGTTGGCAAGCCTAAGGGAATCTTGCCACATTTTTTGTGTGTATGTCATGTGGGGCCAGTGTGGCTTGCCTAAGGTGTGGCTTGAACCAAACACTCACCTGAGTTAATCAAACTTTCCTATCCTTACATTCCACCAGATTTTGCCACATGTTAGAATCCAGAAAACTCCACATGTAGAAGCATAATGCACAAACCACCAGAATCTCATGCGTGCAATGCACGTGTACCTTACTAGTACTAGTTGGTAGTAGTAAGAAACAAATTCCAGTTTTGGCACGAGTTCGTACTACGGGAGCACCACAAGGCCTGCCGTAGGAGCATGAATATTGTATCTGGATCTCGTTTAATACGGGATGGCTACTCATTTAAATCCGAGAATAATGGTTGTTCTATTTATATGAGAGATATGTTTTATGGTCATGCTCCGATGGTCAATGGTTTATTCTTAATGAATCTCGAGCGTAGTATTACACATGTTCATAGCGTGAATACCAAAAGATGTAAAGTTGATAACGATAGTCCCACATACTTGTGGCACTGCCGCCTTGGTCACATTGGTGTCAAGCGCATGAAGAAGCTCCATGCTGATGGACTTTTGGAGTCTTTAGATTATGAATTATTTGACACATGCGAACCATGCCTCATGGGCAAGATGACCAAGACTCCGTTCTCCGGAACAATGGAGCGAGCAACCAACTTGTTGGAAATCATACATACCGATGTGTGCGGTCCAATGAGCGTTGAGGCTCGCGGAGGATATCGTTATGTTCTCACTCTCACAGATGACTTGAGTAGATATGGGTATGTCTACTTGATGAAACACAAGTCTGAGACCTTTGAAAGGTTCAAGGAATTTCAGAATGATATAGAGAATCAACGTGACCGAAAGATAAAATTCTTACGATCGGATCGTGGAGGAGAATATTTAAGTCACGAATTTGGTACACACTTAAGAAAATGTGGAATCGTTTCACAACTAACGCCGCCTGGAACACCTCAGCGTAACGGTGTGTCCGAACGTCGTGTCGCACTCTATTGGATATGGTGCGGTCTATGATGTCTCTTACTGATTTACCGCTATCATTTTGGGGATACGCTCTAGAGACAGCTACATTCACTTTAAATAGGGCACCGTCTAAGTCCGTTGAGACGACACCGTATGAATTACGGTTTGGGAAGAAACCTAAGCTGTCGTTTCTAAAAGTTTGGGGATGCGATGCTTATGTCAAGAAACTACAACCTGAAAAGCTCGAACCCAAGTCGGAAAAATTCGTCTTCATAGGATACCCTAAGGAAACCGTAGGGTATACCTTCTACTTAAGATCCGAGGGCAAGATCTTTGTTGCCAAGAACGGATCCTTTCTGGAAAAAGAGTTTCTCTCGAAAGAAGTAAGTGGGAGGAAAGTAGAACTCGATGAAGTACTACCTCTTGAACAGGATAGTAGTGCAGCTCAAGAAAGTGTTCCTGTGATGCCTACACCAACTGAAGAGGAAATTCATGATGATGATCAAGGTACTTGGATCAAGTTGCTCTTGAACTTCAGAGGTCCACTAGGACACGTTCCGCACTGAGTGGTACGGCAACCCTGTCCTGGAAATAATGTTGTTAGACAACGGTGAACCTTCGAACTATGAAGAAGCGATGGCGGGCCCAGATTCCAACAAATGGCTAGAAGCCATGAAGTCCGAGATAGAATCCATGTATGAAAACAAAGTGTGGACTTTGGTGACTTGCCCGATGATCGGCGGCGATAGAAAACAAATGGATCTTTAAGAAGAAGACGGACGCGGATGGTAATGTCACCATCTATAAAGCTCGACTTGTCGCTAAGGGTTATCGGCAAGTTCAAGGGATTGACTACGATGAGACTTTCTCTCCCGTATCGAAGCTTAAGTCCGTCCAAATCATGTTAGCAATTGCCGCATACTATGATTATGAGATATGGCAGATGGACGTCAAAACAGCGTTCCTTAACGGATATCTTAAGGAAGAGCTGTATATGATACAGCCGGAGGGTTTTGTCGATCCTAAGAATGCTGACAAAGTATGCAAGCTCCAGCGATCCATTTATGGGCTGGTGCAAGCATCTTGGAGTTGGAACATTCGCTTTGATGAGATGATCAAAGCGTTTGGGTTTATGCAGACTTATGGAGAAGCCTGCGTTTACAAGAAAGTGAGTGGGAGCTCTGTAGCATTTCTCATATTATATGTAGATGACATACTTCTAATGGGAAATGATATAGAATTCTTGGACAGCATTAAGGCCTACTTGAATAAGTGTTTTTCAATGAAGGACCTTGGAGAAGCTGCTTATATATTAGGCATCAAGATCTATAGAGATAGATCGAGACGCCTCATAGGTCTTTCACAAAGCACATACCTTGATAAGATTTTGAAGAAGTTCAAAATGGATCAGTCAAGAAGGGTTCTTGCCTGTATTGCAAGGTGTGAGATTGAGCTCAGCTCAATGCCCGACCACGGCAAAAGATAAAGAAGAGATGAGTGTCATCCCTATGCCTCAGCCATAGGATCTATTATGTATGCCATCTGTGTACAGGACCTGATGTAAACCTTGCCGTAAGTTTGGTAGGAAGGTACCAAAGTAATCCCTGCAAGGAACACCGGACAGCGGTCAAGAATATCCTGAAGTACCGAAAAGGACAAAGGACATGTTTCTCGTTTATGGAGGTGACTAAGAGCTCGTCAGAAGGGTTACGTCGGCGCTTAGCTTCGACACAGATCTGGATGACTCAAAGTCACAAACCGGATACGTGTATATGTTGAATGGTGGAGCGAGAAGCTGGTGCAGCTGCAAGCGAAGCGCCGTGGCGGGATCTACATGTGAAGCGGAGTACATGGCAGCCTCGGAGGCAGCGCATGAAGCAATTTGGGTGAAGGAGTTCATCACCGACCTAGGAGTCATACCCAATGCGTCGGGGCCGATCAAACTCTTCTGTGACAACACTGGAGCTATTGCCCTTGCCAAGGAGCCCAGGTTTCACAAGAAGACCAGGCACATCAAGCGTCGCTTCAACTCCATCCGTGAAAATGTTCAAGATGGAGACATAGAAATTTGTAAAGTGCACACGGATCTGAATGTCGCAGATCCGTTGACTAAACCTCTCTCACGGGCAAAACATGATCAACACCAGAACTCTATAGGTGTTCGATTCATCACAATGTAACTAGATTATTGACTCTAGTGCAAGTGGGAGACTGTTGGAAATATGCCCTAGAGGCAATAATAAAAGCATTATTATTATATTTCCTAGTTCATGATAATTGTCTTTTATTCATGCTATAACTGTATTATCCGGAAATCGTAATACACGTGTGAATACATAGACTACAATACGTCCCTAGTAAGCCTCTAGTAGACTAGCTAGTTGGTCAACAGATAGTCATGGTTTCTGACTATGGACATCGGATGTCATTGACAGCGGGATCACGTCATTAGGAGAATGACGTGATGGACAAGACAATCCTAAGCATAGCACAAAGATCGTGTAGTTCGTTTTGCTAAAGCTTTTCCAATGTCAAGTATCTCTTCCTTAGACCATGAGATCGTGTAACTCCCGGATACCGTAGGAGTGCTTTGGGTGTACCAAAGCGTCCACAACGCACTGGGTGACTATAAAGGTGCATTACGGTACCTCCGAAAGTATCTGTTGGGTTGACACGGATCGAGACTGGATTTGTCAATCCGTGTTACGTAGAGGTATCTTTGGGCCCACTCGATAGTGCATCATCATAATGAGCTCAAAGTGACCAAGTGTGCGGTCACGGGATCATGCATTACGGATGCGAGTAAAGTGACTTGCGGTAACTTGAGACTGAGCGAGGTATTGGGATACCGACGATCGAGTCTCGGGCAAGTAACATACCGTCGACAAAGGGAATAGAATACGGGTTGCTTGAACCCTTGACATCGTGGTTCATCCGATGAAAACATCGAGGAACATGTGGAGCCAACATGGGTATCCAGATCCGCTGTTGGTTATTGACTGAGATCGTCTCGGTCATGTCTACATGTCTCCCAACCCGTAGGGTCTACACACTTAAGGTTCGGTGACGCTAGGGTTATTAGGAAGACAAGTATGTGACTACCGAATGTTGTTGAGTCCCGAATGAGATCCGGACGTCACGAGGAGTTCGGAATGGTCCGGAGGTAATGATTTATATATGGAAAGTGGTTAAGCGGACTCGGAAAGTTTGGGGTATACGGTAATGTAGGGGCCACGGGAGGGTTCCGGAGGTCCACTGGAGGGGCCACCCCTCGGGGGGCCACATGGGCTGTGTGGGAGGGAGCCAGCCCCTGGTGGCTGGGCGCGCCCCCACCTAGGCCCATGCGGCTAGGGCATGGGGAGGGAAACCTAAAGGGGCGCCCCAGCTTGGGGCAAGTCACCCTCTCCTCCTCCCCTTTGGCCGCCGCCCCATCTAGGGTTTCCCCTAGATGGCCGGCCCCCCTTTGCCCTCTCCTGCTATAAATAGAGGGGTGGGGGGGAGGGCTGCAGACACCATTGAAGGCGCAGCCCCTCCCCTCCCCAACACCTCTCTTTCTCCCTGCGAGCTTGGCGAAGCCCTGCCGGGGAACTGCTGTACCAACTGCACCACGCCGTCGTGCTGCCGTTGAAGTTGTCTTCCTCAACCTCTCCTTCATCCTTGCTGGATCAAGACGGAGGAGATGCCATCGTCCCGTACGTGTGTTGAACGCGGAGGTGTTGTCCTTTCAGCGCTTGGTCATCGGTGATCGGAATCACGTTGGGAACGACTCCATCATCACCACTCCCTCGAACGCTTCCGTACTCGATCTACAAGTGGTATGTAGATGCAAACTCTCTCTCTTGACTCGTTGTTTAGATGAACTCATAGATAGATCTTGGTGAAACCGTAGGAAAATTTTAATTTTCTGCAACGTTCCCCAACAGCTCCAGCACCGACATCCTTCTCCCCCGTAAATCAAGCCCCCTTCCAAACTCCACCATGGCCGAACGCGAACCGCGCAGCATCCATATGAGCCGCGATTGGAGCAATCTCCCCCGTGACATCCTCGACCTCTATTGTTCGTGTATGGATATGTTGACCGCCCTGCGGCTGGCTGCATGCTCGAGGGACATGCACACGGCCATCATCGAAGCGAGGCCTAAGGTTTTCAAGACACCCTGCTTCCTGCTATCTGGTCTTGCGAGATTGGCTCACCATGATATGGAGGCGTGCATGATGCCCCTCGACTTCAATCCGATCTCCATTAGCCGAAACTTCTTTGCAGGTATGTAGTCTGTCGATGTACATCATTTCCCTCGACATCGATCCGATCACAATCGCCTGAAACTTCTTGGCAGGTATGTACTGGGTCGGCATGAACTCCCATTGGATGGCTGCCTTCAGAGAAGACGGTAAAAAGTTGGTGCTCGTGAACTTCCAGACCTCCCATGAGATTATCCTTCCTCCGTTGGATTATATAGAGTATTACCATCGCGGTCCAAGTCATCTAGATTACTACGTCAGTTGGACGGACCTTGTTTTGCAGAAGATTGTAATCTGCCAAGTACCCACACGACATGCGAATTACGCAGACTTCAAGCTAATTGCCTTGTTCGACCGCGGACTCGCCTATCATTACGTCGGTGCCTTTTTTAGCTGGAGACAACTCGGCTCGCAGTGGATCATCGTCAAAGCTGATACACACTTCTGTGATGCTATTGAACACAATGGCATCATCTATAATCGACAAAGCAGATGGCACCACGTATTGCTGGGACGGCGCGTGTAAGTTGTTTCCTCTCATGTTAATGATGACGCCATGACACTGTTTGAACTTTTGTGATGATTGGCATACCCTGTTTGAGCAGAATTTGAGTAGAACTATGGCAATATATTAGAGACGCCGTAAATCAGCTATATTTGGAATGAGTTAATTCATGCGATTGTGACCATGTCATTACAGCCAATTTGTACCGTGAATAATCAAACGGTTAGGAATATATGGATATTATCCTTATTTTACAGTAATCTATATACTACTACTAAATTGAGTGTGTATCAATGGCCATGTTAGTTTCCTCATTTTCATGATGTAGAAACATGCACCACACTGTTGGTTTCATCTAACCATACATTAGGGAAGTAAATGTGCATATGGAGAACTCTATATTTGGAAGTAGTGAAATCCTGCAATGCTTACCATGTGTACATACCTATATTCGCCCTTCAGCAATCAAGGGCTAGAATAATATCCTCACAAAATTTTTGCCCACAGAACACGAGTATATAACAATGAATGGTATGTTAGTTACCTTCAAGAATTTGTTTTTGAGGACAGAACATGATTACATAACATGCATGACATGGTAGTTTCCTGTGAAGAATCGATTGCGAGATAACATGAGTATAACCATGCATGGCACTTCTATATTTTGAACCCGGTATACATTTCCTGTATTTTCCTCCCGGCCCAACAGGACATATCAATGTTGTTTCTTGCATTATCCTACTCATACTCTGAACAATGCTGATCTTACATTAACAATGCCTGTCCTTTTTGATATGATGCATTGTCCCTACAGTTACTGCCCTTTGTAATTACACCACCTTTGCCAAAAACAAGGAAGCACAATTGGTTCCTCGCTCGATCAGACGACGGCAAAAGACTGATGATCATTCGGATACATGAGCCGGAAAAGTTATATTGCAAAAACCCCACTGTATAAAAGCACCGTGTAATACGTGAGTATCCGGACAGTGGTTGTTACGTCTATGAGCAGGATACCAGCTTGTGGGGCCTTTAGGATTTTTTAGTTGGAGGCGGGTAAACAGCCTTGGTTCACACTCTTTGTTTCTCGGACTCAATTATCCGATTAACCAGGAGATCACCGTTGGCAAGGACCTTGATGGCAGAGAGGCTCTGTTTGCTATGGAAAACCGTGTCTACACGGCGAGCCCTAGGAGTTCGGGAGCATAATCCCCTGATTGTCAACGATACAGCCTGCAGCCAAAAGAAGGTGAGAATGACAAAGGCATCCGGATTAACTTTGATCCTTGGATGTCTAAATTACGACAGGCAGTGATGTGGTTCAAGCCTTCAGGTTGATAGGTAATTGGGCTGTTGCATCGAAAGGGTGGAGTACTGGTGTCTCCGGATCACTGGTCGCTGAAGCGGGGCCGCAAATTATGATGGTGCTGGATCATCTCTTCGAATGACTTTGTTATCTTTGCTGCTGGTTCTGGATGGGTAGTTCTTTCTTTTGTTATGCATATTCCTTGTCATTTGGTCATCCTCGTCTATGTCACTCTTTCTATGTAATAGTTTCTTCTGTTTAGAATGTCATTCTAAATGCGGATAACGAGAGTCGAAGCGCCGCAGATGGAGTGCGTTTTGGTGGTGTAGCAAGACTTCTTATGAACTATCATGTCTTGCTATTTATGTCAGTAGTAGTCACTAGTCAGTGTTTGAATGTTGTATATATTGTTGTTTCGAACTGTTTATTGTCTCGAACTACTGGTGGGCTAAATGAGGGCATCACCATTCTCTAGTGTTCAGAGTATATCTCCTTTTTTCAAGTAATATAATTTTAGCTCAGTGTCTTTTCGATGATGTACCCTTGTTTGTGCCAGTGAGGTGGCGTTGAATATGGGCCGAGTAGTAACGCAATGCCAAACAGGTCAATTATGACTCTCGGGCCGGGCTCTCAAAAGATCCTGAAAAAAAAGGCCGGGCTCTCCAAAAAAGAAAGAATAAGGACTCTTAGGCCGACATGTGGGCGCCACCGGTGTTTTCGTGCGCTTATGCCGAGAGCATATTGGCGCGTGCTCAAATTCATGCTACCTTTTCATCCCCGTCTCCCCCCTCCCCACCTCTCGAATCTCGATTCCTACTCCAGTTCCCCCAAATCACCCTCCTGTACTCCCTGTACTCAAGTGAACTATCATGTCACCGGTCAACGTTGATCTCCGAGCTGGAGATCCTGAGGTCCGTCGTGCCTTCGGTCACTGCATGCTGTCGCTCAACAGTGGCATGGCGGCGCTTGATGACCAGTTTGCCGGCAAAGTGCTGATGGTAACCATCAACGGCGACCGGCCTCCCGTCTCGCCGGACAACCTTGTCAAACCTCTTGGCATTGCGCACGGCATCCAAATAAGTCACTTGCTCATCCGAACAACTTTCGACTGCAGTCATGTGTTCGAATCTTCCCGGTGTTTGTTCTGCGATGGCGCGCTCGTGAGCTTTGATCGGTGGCACCCAGGATGGGGCTCGGTGCCCTCTGAGCGTGATTTTTTAACAAAGCTTACCTTCCACGGCATGCCTCGACGTGCTTGGAACAGCGAGTCCATGAACGAGCTTATCAACGACCTTGGAGGTGAGCTCGTAAGTACGTTTGTTCCTCCAGACAGCTGGGCTCTGACGGTTATGGCATGGATGAAGAAGCCGTCCACCATACTGAAGGTGATTGGTGTTGAGATACCGGTGCAGGAACCGGGGTTGTACTATTCGTCGCCACCAAGGTCGCCACGGACCACGTTAGGGATGTACCTGTATCGAGTATTCGTGCATGACGAAGTAGTGGTCAATCCATCAATCGAAGTCCTGTCGCCGCCGCTGGTGCCAGGGTCCGTTGACGACGTCCATTACAGGAGTCAGCGTCAGACTTTCCCCGTGTTGCTCGGAACGATGGATGGCACAGGGCGTACTCCATCGCGCGGCGGAGGCCACTACTTCTTTGGGAGAAGAGGCAGGGCTGGCTGCCTGGATGTGCTCTAACTTGAGGTAACAACTGAATCTTATCAGATAGTACTAGTTAAATCCGAGCTATGGGTCTGAAGCACTAATATGCCAGTACATTTGATTGTGACCTGTTCTAATTTTGTACCTGAACTTTTTTTAGAAAGGGTTGTACGTCAACTTAATGTGCTAGCAGAACTTATTGTGTTGTCTGTCTGTTTTCTTTGCACAACATTCAAGATATTTCCCCGTCATTTATAAAGACGATGAACCGTTATGTACGACTTCGTTGGTTTCAACACAGACCTTCTCGTAGGGATCCACTGCTTCCATCCTGATTGTGCCGCCTGCGTGAAATTTTTGTATGCAAGTTCAGTGTGCTATGATGTTCTATATGATTGTGTCAACTATATAAGTTTTTACTGAGCATCAGCAATGCATATGGCTGAAAGATGTATTTACGAGCATCGACCGATGGGTCTCTCTCTCTATCTCTCTCTCTCTCACACACACACACACACACACACACACACACACACACACACGCACACGCACAAGTGGGACCCGTTGAATTATTTATTTGCTCGTGACAGCTTTTAATAAGGTTCCACTGTAATCTAACTTTTTTCTTAAGTTATTAATTGAGCTCAGTGACTTCAAAAAGTTGTACATATGCCTTGTTTGGGCCTTTCCGGCATCCCTGAATGTGGGCTGAGTAACCATGTTAGGTTGTACTGTACTACACAGGCCTTTTTTTTCAACATCAGCAATGCAACTGGGCCGAAAGTTTCCTAGGAGGTATGCATTAGGCTTAACAAGAAAATGGACTTTAAGAAATAATAAATGGGATGTAATTATAATAACTGGGCAATTACTATGCACCAAACTCGTAATTAGTTTGAAAAATATATTATTTTTGGAATTTGGAAATTTTAATTTCATTAATTGTTCCGCGCGCAATATTTCGTTGGATTTTAACGTGATACAACTTTATTTTGAAAGTATATTTAACCTGAATAGAAACTTCGGATAAAAATATTTCGGATCCCATCAAAATGTGGGATTTTTTTTTGAATTCTGTTTCGAGCGGTTGTTTGAAATTATTAATCGTTGTCCTAGCTAGAAGTTGGGCTGTACTTTTGACAAACCCGTAAATGGGCTGTAGTAAGTTCCATTAGAATTGAAAAATGGGCTGTACATTCTTATAAATTGCAAACGGGCTATATTTTCTCTGCCAAATCCGAGCTGTGGGCCAACTAAGTTGACGCGTACCAAGGGCTTTGTCAACTTAGTCAATATAAACAATTCTAGTTGCAGTGATCGTACGATTTCCATCCAACGGTCGTAGTGCTTCTTTAACCTCTGGTCTTCTTGCTCCAGCCGCCCAAAGCAGCGCCGGTCGTGTCGCGTGCTCCTGCCTCACGTGGACGGTTGTGATGCCGCGGAGGCCTCACCGCCCCGTACTACTCCCACCGCTGGCCAGGCCACCCCTCTACTCACCCACACCCCCTGTTATTCTGCGGCGACGGCAGCCTCACATCGCAGCCGAACTAGTGAACCCTCGTACTCCTCTCCGCGCGGGCTACCCCTGCTGCGTCATCCCCGGCTCCGCGTCGTCCCCTTCCTAGGCCTCGCCATCGTCCAGACCACCGCCCTGGTGCTCTCGGCCCGGCGTGGTCAACATGGTCAACGACCGACTTTCATCGGAAGAGTACGGTACATGGAGAGGCTGATAGCTGGGTCCAGGCGGCCGCAAGGAAGTGCCTCCTTATTACGCGCAAAATAATTATTCCTCCACCTGACAGCAGGGAGCCACCGGACGGGCCACCTTATTTCGCGAAAAAAACGTTTCCCCCCGACTGCTAGGACCGATCGACGGGCCAGCGTATTTCGCAAAAAAAAAAAAACGTTCCCCGCGCTGTCAGCTCGGACCCAACGGAAGTGCCTCCTTATTACGCACAAAAAAATGAATACTCCCCCTGCTAGCTAGGACCCACCATGGTGGGAGGCTGACTTGTGGGCCTACTTAGTTAACTAGGACGGGGGCCTTTGTCAACTTTAGTCAATATGAACAATTCTAGCTCTAGTGACCGTACGATGGCCATCCAACGGCCGTAGTGCTTCTTCAACCTCTGGTGTTCTTGCTCCAGCCGCCCAAAGCAGCGCTGTCTTGCCAAGATGCTCCTCCCTCCGTGGGCGGCTGTGCTGCCGGAGGCCTCACCGCCCCTACTATTCCCACCGCTGGCTAGTCCTGCGGCGATGGCAGCCTCACAACAAGCAGCCGAACTAGTGAACCTCAGTACTCACGCTGGCGGGCTTCCACCGCCGCGTTTTCCCGGCTCCCCGTCGCCCCCTTCCTAGGCCTCGCCGTCGCCCACCGCCGTGGTGCTCTCGGCGTAGCGTGGTCAATGTGATCAACGACCGACTTCCATCGGAAGAGTACTGTACGTGGAGAGGCTGACAGCTGGGTCCACGACAGCCGCAAGGAAGTGCCTCCTCCCGCTGTCAGCTCGGACCCACCGGAAGTGCCTCCTTATTACGCACAAAAAAATGAATACCCCCCTGCTAGCTGGGACCAACCTTGGTGGGAGGCTGACTTGTGGGCCTACTAAGTTGACTTGGACGGAGGCCTTTGTCAACTTTAGTCAATATATGAACGATTCTAGCTCCAGTGACCGTATGATGTCCATCCAACGGCCGTAGTGCTTCTTCAACCTCTGGTCTTCTTGCTCCAGCCGCCCAAAGCAGCGCCGGTCGTGCCGCCTGCACCTGCCACCCGTGGCCGGCTGTGATGCCGCGGAGGCCTCACCGCCCCCTACTTCTCCCATCGCTGGCCAGGCCATCCCTCTACCCACCCACACCCCATGTTATTCTGCGGCAACGGCAGCCTCACACCGCAGCCGAACGAGTGAACCCTCATACTCTCCTACGCGTGGGCATCCACTGCCGCGTCTTCCCCGGCTCCGCGTCGTCCCCTTCCTAGGCCTCACCGTCGTCCACCGCCCTGGTGCTCTCGGCGCGGCGTGGTCAACGTGGTCAAGGAATGGCTTACATCGGACGTTGATTGTACGTGGAGAGGCTGACAGCTGGGTCCACAGCCGCAGCAAGGAAGTGCCTCCTTATTACGCACAAAATAATTATTCCTCCACCTGACAGCGGGGACCCACCGGACGGGCCACCATATTTAGCGAAAAAACGTTTCCCCCTGTCTGTTGGGACCCATCAATTACATCTTCGCACACAAGGAAGTGCGTCCAAAAAAAAAGATTCGCCCCCTGACTGCTGGGACCCACCAGCTACATCTTCGCACGCAAGGAAGTGCCACACAGTCGGGACCCACCTGGTCGAAGCGTACGTAGCGTTGTCATTCTGGTCGCGAACATGTACGTACATATATACTGGTGGATGTAGAGGCGCGCACATTTCGTAGTAGAGGCGCGCACGTACAGCGGCGAGGGTGCAAGAAACAAAATACGGCCACGTACATACATACGTGCATGGTCTTGAACGCCTATCGTGCATACGTACATTGCTGGGTCGGAACGGAGAAACAACATCGTCGTCGTGTTCATGGGGAGCCAACAGGCTGGGTCGGAACGGAATGCGTGGTCGTGTTTATCGGGAGGGCTTTGATGGAACAAGCGATGGAAACGAGGCCTGGCATACCGCACAACGGAGGAAACAACCTTGTATTCGATCGGCCACGTTCAAAACAGGGTCCTGTTGATCGGGAGGGGCCTGGCATACCGCAAAACGGAGGAAACGGACATCCTACGGTCGAAACGGGGGTCCTGTTGATCAGGAGGGGTGTGGCGTACCGCAAAACGGAGGAAATGGACCTCCTACGGTCGAAACGGGGGTCCTGTTGATCGGGAGGGGTGTGGCGTACCGCAAAATGGACGAAATGGACTTGTGTTAGAGCGCTACGGTCGAAACGGGGGTCCTATCACTAGTAGAAAAAGGGTCAAATGTGCAGCACATTAGTGTCGGTTTGTAAAAAAACCGGCACTAATGTGATCAATACTGCCGGTTCATGGCGGCGATCAATAGTACCGGTTCGTGCCACGAACCGGTACTAAAGGGGTAGTGGCAGGCTGGCCAAAGCCGGGTCCTCACGAGTTCCCTTTAGTACCGGTTTGTGTTACCAACCGTACTAAAGGTTCAATTTATAGTACCGGTTCGTGCCACTAACCGGTACTAAAGGGACAAGTTTAGTACCGGTTCGTGCTACGAACCGTACTAAAGGGCCAATTTTCAAACTCTACCCCGTGTTTCGCCATTTCAGTTTTGAAAAATCAAAAGAAAATGCTAAAACTTCAAAAATAAAATCCTTCGAGAGGTAGTTATATTACTATATCTACTAGTTAGGAAAATTTGAAAACTTAAATTTGGACATGTTTTGCAAAAGTGTAGGGAAAATGTAAAACGGCTATAACTTTTGCATACGATGTCGGAATAAAACGATAATATATCAAAATCCGATCCGATGGAGACCGCCACGGCCTGTTTGGAATTTTTAGAATCCTGAAATTCAAAAGAAAAAAAAGATATGGTCAAATTTCAGTTTTTTTTAAAAATTTGGTTAAATTTGGTCAAACTACTTATTCAAGAAGTATTAATGTTACTACATAATTATTCAAGAATATTAGTGTTACTAAATAATTATTTCAATTTTTTGAATTTTGGTCAAACTATGGTCAAACTTATTCAAGAAATATTAGCGTTACTATTTTTTAGAATAATATTTTCAAACTCAAACGGTGAAATGTGTGACTTCATGCTCAAGTTAAACTCCTGAGGGTTAATAGGATTGACATCTTACTATTGTCAGGAAAACAACAAGTGCGGACTCGGAAACGAAGGAGAATAGAACCCCCAAAGTTAAGCGTGCTCGGGCTGGAGTAGTGAGAGGGATGGGTGACCGGTCGGGAAGTTAGATGATTTGGAATGGGTGATCCACACTTGAGCAGTTAAGAGAGGTGATTAGGGACTAAATCATCAAATAATTCAGAAAAATTAAAAATCGAAAAAAATCAAATTTTTTTCCAATAAATTCAAAAAAAAAAACCTTTAGTACCGGTTGGTAACACCAACCGGTACTAAAGGTCCCCCATACTAGGGCGCGAGCTCACGCCACGCCAGGCACTTTAGCTTATTTGCGTGCGAACCGGTACTAAAGGGGGGGCTTTAGTGCCCACACTTTAGTGATGGTTCCATAACCGGCACTAAAGGCCCTTACAAACCGGTTTTAAAGCTCCGTTTTCTACTAGTGTATTCATCGGGAGGGTGTGGCGATCAGAAAACAGACTCCACGGATACCTGTTCATCTCCACCGCCGACCTCCTCCGGCCTCCACGGCTACCGCCGACCTCCTCAAGCCTCCACGGGCTCCTGCTCATCCAGCCTCCACCGCTACCCCACCGCCACTGCTCAACCAACCTCCACGGGAACCCTCCACCGCTCACTGCTCATCCAACCCTCCACACCACGGGTCCTGTTCAACCACCCCTCCACCATCTATCGCTCATCCAGCCCTCCACACCACAGTTCCTGTTCATCCAGAGGCAACGCCACCGCCACCGCTCATCCAACCCCCGCAACGCCATCAGACATCCAATCGATCGGCTTGATTAGCAGAAGAGCGGCGAATCGCCGATCGGCTTCGATTAAGCCATCGACCGATCGCTCGGGTTCGAGAACGCGTAGCTCTGCAGGCAATCGCCGGGTTCGTTAGAGCCCAACTCCTCGCCGGGTTTAGTTAGAGCCAACGCCGCACACACGCCGCAGACGTCACGAGAGAACGCGATCGCCGCCCCGACCTCCCACCTTACCTGGCAATCCCCGAAATTTTCCTCCCCCTCGCTTCTACCACCGTTTTTTTCCGTCATGGACGGCCCAAAGAATGTCATGCAGCTGCGTCTCCGGCCCACCCAAGAAAAAAAGCCCATTTTCTGTCATGATCTTTTGTCATAGAAGTAGGATCCCACCACATCTATGATGATACCGGGTTTTGTCACAATTATCATCATAGAAGTGTCATATGTATGACATAATTTTTTTCGTTCGGCCCAAAATGTCACGGATGTGTCTTTTTTTGTAGTGAGGGTACGCATGCTTAACGTTCCGTGACGATAGGTAATATGAGTTTATTTGTTTTGATGCACCGAAGGTAGTTCGGAGTCCCGGATATGATCACAGATATGACGAGGAGTCTCGAAATGGTCGAGACATAAAGATTGATATATTGGAAGCCTATATTTGGACATCGGAATAGTTCTGGGTAAAATCGGGATTTTACCGGAGTGTTGGGGGGGGGGGGGTTTGCCGGAACCCCCCGGGGGCTAATGGGCCCTGATGGGCCCTAGTGGAGAGAGAGAGGGGCCGACCAAGGTAGGCCGCGCGCCCCTGCTATGTCTTGAGCTTGCGTTGGTTTTCCCCGAAGAGGAGAGGGTGATGCAGCAAGTGTAGCGTAAGTATTTCCCTCAGTTTTTGAGAACCAAGGTATCAAGCCAGTAGGAGGCTCATCAAAAGTCCCACGCACCTACACAAACGAACTGTGAACTCGCAACCAACGCAATAAAGGGATTGTCAATCCCTTCACGGCCACTTGCGGAAGTGATATCTAATAAAGATAGTAAGATAAGATAAATATATTTTTGGTATTTTATAATATAGATGCAAAAAGTAAAGATGCAAATATAAGTAGATTGAAAGCAAATATGATAAGAGATAGACCCGGGGGCCATAGGTTTCACTAGAGGCTTCTCCCAAGATAGCATAAGTATTACGGTGGGTGAACAAATTACTGTCGAGCAATTGATAGAAAAGCGCATAGTTATGAGATTATCTAGGTATGATCATGTATATAGGCATCACGTCCATAACAAGTAGACCGACTCATGTCTGCATCTACTACTATTACTCCACACATCGACCGACTCCTGCCTGCATCTAGAGTATTAAGTTCATAAGAACAGAGTAACGCATTAAGCAAGATGACATGATGTAGAGGGATAAACTCATGCAATATGATATAAACCCCATCTTGTTATCCTCGATGGCAAAAATACAATACGTGCCTTGCAACCCTTTTCATCACACGGGTAAGGACACCGCAAGATTGAACCCAAAGCTAAGCACTTCTCCCATGGCAAGAAAGATCAATCTAGTAGGCCAAACCAAACTGATAATTCGAAGAGACTTGAAAAGATAACTTAATAATACATAAAAGAATTCAGAGAAGATTCAAATATTATTCATAGATAAACTTGATCATAAACCCACAATTCATCGGATCTCGACAAACACAACGCAAAAAGAGTTTACATAGAATAGATCTCCACAAGAGAGGGGGAGAACATTGTACTGAGATCCAAAAAGAGAGAAGAAGCCATCTAGCTAATAACTATGGACCCGTAGGTCTGTGGTAAACTACTCACAACTCCTCGGAGGGGCAAGGATGTTGATGTAGAAGCCCTCCGTGGTTGATTCCCCCTCCGGCAGAGTGCCGGCGAAGGTTCCAAGATGAGATCTCGCGGATACAGAAGGTTACGGCGGTGGAAATTGTGTTTCGTGGTGCTCCTAGATGTTTTTGGGGTACGTAAGTATATATAGGAGGAACAAGTACGTCGGTGGCCACCCGAGGGGCCCACGAGACAGGGCGCGCCCACAAATGGGGCTCCTATCTCGTGGGGGCCTCGGCTGCTTCTTGACTTGCACTCGAAGCTCACTGGATCACGTTCGTTCCAAAAATCACGCTCCCGAAGGTTTCATTCCGTTTGGACTTCGTTTGATATTCCTTTTCTTCGAAATACTGAAATAAGCAAAAAAACAGCAATACGGGCTGGGCCTCCGGTTAGTAGGTTAGTCCCAAAAATTGTATAAATGTGTAAAATAAAGCCCATAAACATCTAAAAGAGGTAATATAATAGCATGGAACAATCAAATATTATAGATACGTTGGAGACGTATCAAGCATCCCCAAGCTTAATTCGTTCTCGTCCTCGAGTAGGTAAATGATAAAAAAGAAATTTTTGATGTGGAATGCTACCTAGCATAATTCTCAATGTAATTTTATTTATTGTGGCATGAATGTTCAGATCCAAATGATTCAAAAATAAAAGTTCATATTGATAAAAGAAATAGTAACACTTCAAGTAATACTAATCAAAGTAATCATTTCTTCTCAAAATAGCATGGCAAAAGAAAGTTCATCCCTACATAATCATATAGTTAGGCTATGCTTTATTTTCGTCACACAAAGATGTTCCCAACTTCTATACCCCCGATGACAAGCCAAGCAATTGTTTCATACTTAAATAATCTCAAACTTTTTCAACCTTCAGGCAATACATGAGCGTGAGCCATGGATATAGCACTATGGGTGGAATAGAATATGATGATGGGGATTGTGTGGAGAAGACAAAAAGGAGAAAGTCTCACATTGCCGAGGATAATCAACGGGCTATGGAGATGCCCATCAATTGATGTCAACATGAGGAGTAGGGATTGCCATGCAACGGATACACTAGAGCTATGAATGAATGCTCAACAAAAGAAGACTAGTGGGTGTGCATCCAACTTGCTTGCTCACGAAGACCTAGGGCATTTGAGGAAGCCCATCGTAGGAATATACAAGCCAAGTTCTATAATGAAAAATTCCCACTAGTATGAAAAAGACAACTTATGAGACTCACTAAATGAAAATCATGGTGCTACTTTGAAGCACAATATATGAGACTCACTATATGAAGAACAAGGTGCTACGTTGAAGCACAAGTCTGGAAAAAGAGATAGTAACATTGCCCTTTTTATTTTTTTTCTTTTTTTTCTTTTTTTCTTTCTCTTTTTTTTCTTTTTGGCCTTTCTTTTTTTTCGTTTTCTTTGGGCAATGCTCTAATAATGATGATCATCACACTTCTATTGATTACAACATAAGAATTACAACTCGAAACTAGAACAACATATGACTCTCACTAGTGCGTAACCGGCAATAGCACTGTTCGAGGACTTTAGTGCCGGTTCCATAACCGCACTAAAGTGTGGAAGATTAAAGCCCCCCTTTAGTACCGGTTCAGCACGAACCGGTGCTAAAGGGCAACCACGTGGCACGAGCCAGCTCCGGGGGCCTGGAGCCCTTTAGTACCGGTTGGTAACACCAATAGGTACTATAAGGTTTGGGGGGGTTTTTAGTTTTATGATTTCTTTATGATGTTGAAGAAGGATGGTGGGAACACCAACTCGAAACTGACAAGACATTGCACCAAATCATTCAGTAACCTTGGTATGATTTTTGGATCGATTACCTTCTGAGAGATTGCATTGAGAAATGCACATAGCTTCACAATGGCTAATCGAACGTTTTCCGGTAGAAGGCCCCTCAAGGCAACCGGAATCAGTTGCGTCATAATCACGTGGCAGTCATGAGACTTTAGGTTCTGTAACTTTTTCTCTGCCATGTTTATTATTCCCTTTATATTCGACGAGAAGCCAGACGGTACCTCAATACTGAGCAGGCATTCAAAGAAGATTTCCTTCTCTTCTTTGGTAAGAGCGTAGCTTGCATGACCCTGATGTATGCCGTCTTCTCCGTGCATATGTTGCTGGTCCTCCCGTGCCTTAGGTGCATCTTTTGTCTTCCCATACACGCCTAAGAAGCCAAGCAGGGTCACGCAAAGATTCTTCGTCACGTGCATCACGTCGATTGCGGAGCGGAACTCTAGGTCTTTCCAATATGGCAGGTCCCAAAATATAGATTTCTTCTTCCACATGGGTGCGCGTCCGTCAGCGTCCTTCGGAACAGGTTGTCCGCCAGACCCTTTCCAAATATCACCTTCAAATCCTTGACCATATCATGTACATCAGCACCAAGACGGTGGCGAGGCTTCGTCCGTGATCCGCCTCACCTTTGAAATGCTTGCCTTTCTTTCTTACGGATGCCTGCTCGGAAGAAATCGACGATGTCCTGTACACATTCTTCTTACAACTATTCAAATATATACCGTCGGTATCATCCAAACAGTGCGTGCATCCGCGGTATCCCTTGTTTGTTTGTCCTGAAAGGTTACTGAGAGCAGGCCAATCATTGATGGTCACGAACAGCAACGCCTTTAGGTCAAATTCTTCCCCCATGTGCTCATCCCACGCACGCACACCTGTTCCATTCCACAGCTTGTAAGAGTTCTTCAACTAATGGCCTTAGGCACACATCAATGTCATTGCCGGGTTGCTTAGGGCCTTGGATGAGCACTGGCATCATAATGAACTTCCGCTTCATGCAAAAACAAGGAGGAAGGTTATACAAACATAGAGTCACAAAGCAGGTGCTATGGTTGCTGCTCTGCTCCCCAAAAGGATTAATGCCATCTGCGCTTAGACCAAACGACGCTCCTTGCGCCATCTGCAAACTCCTTCCGCATTTCTTTCGATTTTTCTCCACAATAATTCGTCGCGGGTACTCTCAACTTTCCGCCTTTCTTACGGTCTTCTTCGTGCCATCGTGACGCTTTGGCATGCTCTTTGTTTTGGAACAACGTTTCAACCGTGGTATTATAGGAGAATACCACATCACCTTGGCAGGAATCTTCTTCCTGGGGCGCTCGCCCTCGACATCACCATCGCGGCTGATCTTATAGCGCAACGCACCACATACCAGGCAAGCGTTCAAATCCTTGGCATGCATGTATCTTCTGCACCTCTAACCCTAGAGGGCAGACAACCTTCTTTGCTTCGTACATACTCTCGGGAAATTCGTTGTCCTTTGGAAGCATATCCTTTATAATTACCAGCAACTTTCCAAATCCCTTGTCAGATACACCATTCTCTGCCTTCCATTGCAGCAATTCCAGTGTGGTGCCCAGCTTTTTCTTGTCACCTATGCAATTCGGGTACAACAATTTTTCGTGATACTCTAACATGCGCTGCAACTTCTTCTTCTCCAAATCACTTGCGCAGTTTCTCTTTGCATCGGCAATGGCCCGACCTAGATCATCAATGGGCTCATCTGATGCCTCTTCTTCAGCTTCTTCCCGCATTGCCGGCTCAGCTTCTTCCCGCATTACCGGCTCAGCTTCTTCCCCCATTGTTGTATCATCGTATTCAGGGAACCCAAGGCCAGGATAGCTGTCGTCGTCCTCTTCTTCTTCATTGTCTTCCATCATAACCCCTCTTTCTCCGTTCTTGGTCCAAACATTATAGTGGGGCATGAAACCGGACTCAAACAAGTGGACGTGAATGGTCCTTGACATAGAGTAATTGTGACCATTCTTACAGCCAGCACATGGACAAGGCATAAAACCATCCGCCCGCTTATTTGCCTCAGCCGCAAGCAGAAAAGTATGCACGCCCTCAACGAACTGGGGAGAGCATCGGTCATCGTACATCCATTGCCGGCTCATCTTCATTACACAACACCGAATAGACCAACTTAATACAAGTTCATACAACACTTAAATGCAACAAACAAATAAATCTCTAACTAAAGAATTTAAATGCAACAACAAATGCGATCAAGATCGCAACTAAGGTAACAATTGATCCAACAGCATAATGATACCAAGCCTCACTATCGATGGCATATTTTCTAATCTTTCTAATCTTCAAGCGCATTTTCTCCATCTTGATCTTGTGATCATCGATTTACATCGGCAACATGCAACTCCAATTCCATCTTCTTCCCTCAATTCTTTTCAATTTTTATTTCAAGTACTCGTTTTTCTTTCAACTAAATTTAACCTCTCGACAATAGGGTCGGTTGGAATTTCCAGTTCACATACCTCCTAGAAAAAATTTCTATGTCATCTTTATGGGCATAATTTGTCATAAACACGAAATGCAACTAGTTTTAAAAGAGAATATATATACCACATCCGAATCATAACAAGGACGAGGGCCGACGGGACGGATATCAAAACCATGGCACTATATGTATAACAAACAACGACGGGTAAGATAATTATACGAGTAACTATATATCCAAATCACACAAACATCAATTTTATATAAAATTTCATGAAAAGAGGCTCCCCACAAGGTGGTGCCGGCGACGGACAAAAGGGCGATCGACGGTGGTTACGACGGAGATTTAGAAGGCACTAAGTAAGCCACACCTACATATGCAAACTAAGTGTTATTTTTGACCTCAAATTGCATATAAATCAAATACTAGCACATATATATATTTCCTCCCAAATTACTAAACTCACAAATTAATCACTATATAAAGCATTGCAAGAGCTAATCTAGCAATGAGAGATGAAAGGACAAAGTTGCTAACCTTTGTGATCATTTGAATGGATGGGGCCTTCAAATCTTGACAAATTTTGGGCAAAATGTGTGGTGAGCTCGTGAGGAAGAGGGAAGAACAGAGAGGAGAGGGAAAGGGGAAGAACAGAGCGAGCTCGGGTGGACGAAGGGTTTTTAGGGCGATTTTAGTACCGGTTCGTGCCAAGAACCGGTACTAAAGGGCTGGAGGGGCCCCACTGATAACATCCTGCCACCACTCATTAGTACCTGTTCGTGGCACGAACCGGTGCTAAAGGTTCGCCACGAACCGGTACTAATGAAAGCGGCCCGGCTAGCCGTTGGAACCGGCACTAATGTATACATTAGTACCGACTCAAGTTCAAACCGGCACTAATGTGCTTCACGTTTGACCCTTTTTCTACTAGTGTCTATATGAATGCCTCCGGTGGTGTACCGGGATGGTGCAATGAATCAAGAGTGACATGTATGAAAAATAATGCATGGTGGCTTTGCCACAATTACGATGTCAACTACATGATCATGCAATGGCAATATCACAAAACTAAAGTATGTCATGATGATGATAAACGGAACGGTGGAAAGTTGCATGGCAATATATCTCGGAATGGCTATGGAAATGCCATAATAGGTAGGTACGGTCGCTGTTTTGAGGAAGCAAAAGGGAGGTTTATGTGTGATAGAGCGTATCGTATCCCGGGGTTTGGATGCACCGGCGAAGTTTGCACCAACTCTCAAGGTGAGAAAGGGCAATGCACGCACCGAAGAGGCTAGCAATGGCGGAAAGATAAAAGTGCGTATAATCCATGGACTCAAAATTAGTCAAAAGAACTCATAGACTTATTGCAAAAATTTAGAAGTCATCAAAAATCAAGTACTACGCGCATGCTCCTAGGGGGATAGATTGGTAGGAAAAGACCATCGCTCGTCCCCGACCGCCACTCATAAGGATGCACAAGCCAGGTACACTTCATGTTCAAATTTGTTACACAACTTTAACCATACGTGCATGCTACGGGATTTGCTAAGTTCAACACAAGCATTCTTTAAATTCATAATCACCCAACTAGCATGACTTTAATACTACCTCCATATCTCAAAACAATTATCAAGTATCAAATTGATCATAGCATCCAATTCACTTTCTATGATAGTTTTTATTATACCCAACTTGGATGCTCATCATTCTAGGACCAACTTTATGACCATAGCAAATACCATGCTGTTCTGAAAGACTCTCAAAATAATATAAGTGAAGCATGAGAGACTAACAATTTCTTCAAAATTAAGACACCACCGTGCTCTAAAAAATATAAGTGAAGCCCTAGAGCAAAAACTATCAAGCTCAAAAGATATAAGTGAAGCACATAGAGTATTCGAGCAAATTCTAATCAAATAGGCTTCTCCCAAAAGGTGTTTACAGAAAGGATGATTGTGGTAAACTAAAAATCAAAGACTAATATAATACACGAAGCTCCAAGCAAAACACATATCATGTGGCGAATAAAAATATAGCTCCAAGTAAAGTTACCAATGAACAAAGACGAAAGAGGGGATGCCTTCCCGGAGCATCCCCAAGCTTAGGCTTTTGGCTATTATTGAATATCTTGGGGTGCCTTGGGCATACGCAAGCTTAGGCTCTTGCCACCCTTTATTTCATAGTCCATAAAAACTTTACCCAAAACTTGAAAACTTCACAACACAAAACACGACAGGAAATCTTATAAGCTCCGTTAGTGAAAGAAAACAAAACCACCACATAAGGTACTGCAATGAACTTATTCTTTATTTATTTTGGTGTTAAACCTACTGTATTCCAACTTCTATATGGATTATAAACTATTTTATTGGCCATAGATTCATCAAAATAAGCAAACAACACACGAAAAACAGAACCTGTCAAAAACAGAACAGTCTGTAGCAATCTATAACTAAATGCAAACTTCTAGAACTCCAAAAATTCAGCCAAAATAGGACGACCTAGGAAATTTTTTTATTGATCAGCAGCAATTGCAATCTCTATTTTATAATGTTCTGGTGATTTTTAACAATTGTTTTCGTTAACCGAAAGTTTCTGGAAATTACAGCAAGATCAAATAACTATCATCCAAGAAGATCCTATAGGTTTAACTTGGCACAAACACTAATTAAAAGATAAAAACACATCTAAACAGAAGGTAGATGCAATATTTACTACTAAACAGGAGCAAAAACAAAAAAACATAAAAAAAATTGGGTTGCCTCCCAACTAGCGCTATCGTTTAACGCCCCTAGCTAGGCATAAAAACAAAGATAGATTCAACGGGTGCCATCTTTGGCACTAAATTCATAAGTAGCCCGCATGATAGATTCATAAGGTAATTTCACTTTCTTTCTTGGAAAGTGCTCCATGCCTTTATTTAATGGAAATTGGAATCTAATATTCCCTTCATTCATATCAATAATCGCACCAATCGTTCTAAGGAAAGGTCTACCAAGAATAATAGGGCAAGAAAGATTGCAATCTATATCAAGAACGATAAAATCTACGGGCACCAAATTTATATTTGCAACAATAAGAACATCACTGATCCTTCCCATTGGCTTTTTAATGGTGGAATCCGCAAGGTGAAAATTTAAAAAGCAATCATCAAGATCATGGAAACCTAGAATATCACATAAAGTTTTCGGAATCGTGGAAACACTAGCACCCAAATCACACAAAGCAAAACACTCATAATCTTTAATTCTAATCTTTATAGTAGGTTCCCACTCATCATTAAGTTTTCTAGGTATATAAACTTCCAAATTAAGTTTTTCATCATAAGATTGCATCAAGGCATCAACGATATGTTTGGTAAAAGCTTTATTTTGACTATAAGCATGAGGAGAATTAACAACGGATTGCCACAAGGAAATACAACCTTTTAAAGAGCAATTATCATAATAAAATTCCTTGAAATCCGAGATAGTAGGTACAATATTATTAGAAGTTGAGGATTCTCCAATCTCACTTTTACCAATTTTAGCATTAAGATCTAAAGACTCCGAATTTTTGGGACGCCTTCTAGGCAAAGTTGATTCATCATCAGTCCCATAATCATCAAAATTCATATTGCAAAACATAGATCTAATAGGAGACACATCAATAACTTTAAGATCCTCATCATTATTTTCACGGAAACTAGAAGAACACACTTTCATAAAGCTATCTCTTTTAGCACGTAATCTAGCGGTTCTTTCCTTACACTCATCAATGGAAATTCTCACTACTTTGAGGGACTCATTGATATCATGTTTAGGAGAATAAGATCTAAGTTTAAGAGAATCAACATCAAGCAAAAGTCTATCAACGTTCCTAGCCAGATCATCAACTTTGAGCAATTTTTCTTCAAGCAAAGCAATAAAATTCTTTTGAGAAATCATAAATTCTTTCACACTATTCTCAAAATCAGAGGGCATCTTATTTAAATTACCATAAGAATTATTGTAGGAATTTCCATAATTATTAGAGGAATTACTAGGGAACGGTCTAGTATTAAAGTTTCCTCTATAAGCATTGTTTCCAAAACTATTCCTACCAAAAAAATTCACATCCAGAGATTCATTATTATTCTCTATCAAAGAAGACAAAGGCATATCATTGGGATCAAAAGAATGACAAAATCGGGAGCCGCTGGTGCGGTTGTGCCGCATTTTGGGCATGCCGTGGTCGTGCCCCTCCGCCTATGCCCATGGTATTTCCAGAGCGTAGTTATGTACGCGTAGTACTGGTTTCGCAATTTCGCGAGGGCTGGGGTTGGGGCCGCATTGCTACCCTTGCTCGGAACGTGCCATGCGGTCTTGTTGTAGGTTACTCCGGGCGCACTTGACGGTGTCCGGACGTTTAATAGCCGGACTGGAGAATTGCCTTGAAAGGCTGCTTTATACTTCCGCAGCGAGGGCCGCCGTATGCTCCTCCGTTCGGAGAGAGTGTTCAGTGTTCCCATTGACCGTAATGACTCCTCGAGGGCCTGGCATCTTGAGCTTGAGGTATGCGTAGTGCGGCACCGCATTGAACTTTGCAAATGCGGTTCGTCCGAGCAGGCGTGATAGCCACCGCAGAACGGGACTATGTCAAGATTAACTCCTCGCTCGAAATTATCCGGGATCCAAGACCACCTCAAGTGTAATCGAGCCTGTCATCGCTGGCCTCTACACTGGTATGACACCTTTAAAGGTCGCCTTTGTGGGTTTAATCCTTGAGGATCTATGCCCATTTTTCGCATTGTATCCTGATAAAGCAGGTTCAGGCTGCTGCCGCCGTCCATAAGGACTCTAGTGAGGTGAAATCCGTCAATGATTGGTTCTAGAACCAATGCGGCGAATCTGCCATGGCAGATGCTAGTGGGGTGGTCCCTTCGATCAAAAGTCATTGGGCAGGAGGACCATGGGTTGAACTTTGGGGCGACTGGCTCCAACACATATACGTCCCTGGGTACACGCTTCCGCTCCATGAGTATATCATGTTCATCGTCCGCACTTGTGGGGGGAAGCCCTTCTGTCCCCTATTGTTCGGCGGCCGGGGCTCCTTCTCGCCATCGCAATGCAGCCCCTTGTCTGTTTTGCACTTAACTTGCCTGCTCGCTTGAACACCCAACAATCCTGTTGGTGTGATTGGCTGGTTTTTCGGCGGTGCCGTGTATCCGCACGAGATCGAGTATTTGGTCCAAACTGGGACGGGCCCGAGTATTTCTTTTAAATGGCTTTTTCGCTGACCGGCTTTAGAGCCTCGAATCCGCATTAACTCGCCGATCCTCAGCATTGTCGCCAGCACGCGGAGCTTTTGCTTGTTGCGACTCGACCTGCCATTGTTGTCCTTGGTATCCGAATTACCAGGGCTCTTGGTCATATTATTAGTACGAGCTAGCCAGCTGTCTTCTCCCGCGCAAAAGTGGGTCATGAGTGTTGTGAGGGCTGCCATGGATTTCGGCTTTTCCTGTCCTAGGTGTCGGGCAAGCCACTCGTCACAAATGTTATGTTTGAAGGCTGCAAGGGCCTCTGCGTCCGCTCGACTATTTGATTTTTCTTGGTTAGGAACCATGTCCATAATTGTCTGGCCAATTCCTCTGGCTGATGAATTATGTGGCTTAGGTCATCGTCGTCTGGTGGTCGCACATAGGTGCCCTGGAAATTGTCGAGGAATGCGGCTTCCAGGTCCTCCCAACAACCAATTGATTCTGCTGGCAAGCTGCTAAGCCAATGCCGAGCTGGTCCTTTAAGCTTGAGTGGGAGGTATTTGATGGCGTGTAGATCATCACCGCGGGCCATGTGGATATGAAGGAGATAATCCTCGATCCATACCGCAGGATCTGTTGTGCCATCGTATGATTCGATGTTTACGGATTTGAAACCCTCGGGGATTTGATGATCCATTACTTCATCTGTGAAGCATAGTGGGTGTGTGGCGCCTCTGTACTGGGCTATATCACGACGTAGCTCAAACGAGCTTTGTCTACTTTGTTCGGCCCGGCCGGATTTATCATATCCGGCATGACGGTTATTGTCACGTGTTGTGGGGCGCCCATGCGATCCATAGATCTATCTTGTTTGCCTTGCCTTGTCCTCCAATATATCTCGCAGGTCTGGCGCATTTCCCCATGCCTTGGTATTCTTTGAGCGACGCCGGGGTGCGGCTTGAATGGAGGGCCGAGAGGCCTCTCTGTCGTGGCCACGAGGTGGCCGGTCGGGCGCATCATGCGCTGGTGATGTAGGTCTGGGTACTTCCTCCTCTAATCGGGGTAGCAGCCTGCGCTTTGGGTAGCTCTTGGAGGGGCGTTCGAGTTCGTACTCTTCGGCCGCAAGGACTTCAGTCCATCTGTCGGCTAGCTAGTCTTGGTCAGCTCTAAGTTGTTGCTGTTTTTTCTTGAGGCTGCTCGCCGTGGCCATAAGCCTGCGTTTGAAACGCTCTTGTTCGATGGGATCCTCAGGAACGACAAATTCGTCGTCGTCGAGGCTTGCCTCGTCTTCGGAGGGAGGCATGTAATTATCGTCCTCTACCTCTCATCGCCGCTCTCTCATGAGGGCTGGTTTCTCCATCCTCCGCGCTGAATCCTCTTTGGAGGGGGTTGTCTTCGCACCGCCCGTGGTGTTATTATCTCCGTGCGGAATCGCTGCGTTTTGCTTTGGCGGGATTTAGAGCGGCGCCACGACGCCGGTGCTTAGGCTTCTTCTTGGAGGGGTCATCCTCCGTTGTTCCATCGTCGTTCCCTTCTTTTGGGGTGTCCACCATGTATATGTCATACGACGAGGTGGCCTTCCAGTGCCCTGTAGGTGCTGGTTCTTGGTCGTCTCCTGCATCGGCGTCCATACCATCGATGTCATCGGAGTCGAAGTCGAGCATGTCGGTTAAATCATCGACAGTGGCTACGAAGTGGGTGGTGGGTGGGCTTTCAATTTCTTCGTCGTCCGCATCCCAACCTTGCTGACCATAGTCCGGCCAAGGCTCTCCTGATAAAGAGAGAGACTTTAGTGAATTCAGAATGTCGCCGAAGGGCGAGTGCTGAAAGTTGTCCGCGGTGGTGAACTCCATGATTGGCGCCCAATCGGATTCGATTGGCAGGGGCGCGGAAGGTTCGGAGTCCGGAGGGGAGTCCGGCACCTTGGAGTCACAAGCTTTGCAAAGTACAAGGCTGGTGTTCGGCTCAATCGCCATAGAGATTGCAGCCCCCGAGGCGGTGTCCAGCCACCCGTCCTCGATTAGCTTGATCGGCCCGAGCTGAGGGTCGGAGCGACACCGTGCGCCTCGTGGCACTGCTCGGAGGCGAGCTAGATCGTGACAAGGCTTGGCGGCGCTTGGCTGTGGCTCGAATCCGTCGAAGATCAAGTCTCCGTGGATGTCAGCCTTGTAGTTCAAACTTCCAAATCTGACCTGATGGCCAGGGGTGTAGCTTTCGATCTGCTCCGGATGGCTGCTTAATTGGCCCGCGCAGTAACGCCGCCGAATACGAAGATCTGTCCGGGAAGAAAAGTCTCACCCTGGACCGCATCGTTGTTGATGATCGGAGGAGCCATCGGGCCTAAAGATGATGACACAGAGGAACTCTCAATGAAAGCACCAATGTCGGTGTCAAAACCGGCGAACCTGGGTAAAAACATCGTGTCCCTTGTCTCCTGTTACCATCCGCCTAGACGCACAGTTCGGGACCCCCTACCCGAGATCCGCCGGTTTTGACACCGACAATCACCCGCGCCGATCTCATCGCCGGCACCACCGTGGTGAGCCTCTGGTTCTTATCTTCTTTCTGAAAGGAAAAATATTCTTACTTATATTATTTTCTTACTTTTATTACTGCATCTTATATAGTGCGATGGTTTTGGTATCCGCCCCCGTCGGCCCTCGTCCTGTCTATGATTTGGATGTGGTATATATTATCTTTATAACTATTGGTTCATTTATTGTTTATGAAAATTATGCCGACCAACGTGACATAGATTTTATTTATCTAGGAGGTATGTGAACCAGAAATTCCAACCGACCCTATTGTCGAGAGGTTAAATTTAGTTGAAGAAGAAAACAATTTCTTGAAGCAAAAAATAAAAAAAATTGTGGAGGAGAAGATGATATTGGAGTTGCATGTTGTGGATGTCGTCGATGATCACAAGATCAAGATGGATGCAATGCGCTTGAAGATTAGATAGACTAGAAAATATGCCATTCATACCGAGGCTTGGTATCATTATGCTGTTGGATCAATTGTTACCTTGGTTGCGATTATGATCGCATTTGTTTTCGCATTGAAATGTTTTACATAGTTTCAATTTGTGGTTTAATTAATTAGATGCTCTGGAGATCTATATGTTGTTATATGAGAACTATGTATGTACTTTGGTTTTAATGTGATGATGAACTTCTATTAATTTGGTAACTTATTTATCTATTCATGAAGTTCTGTAATGGTTTTTGACACACTTAATTATATATAATGCACGCAGATGAACCAGCATGGATGTACGGTTACAGACACACCTCTGAGTACATTAAGGGCGTGCATGAGTTTCTCGAAGCGGCTGAGGCAAACAAGCAGAATGGTTTTATGTGTTGTCCATGCATTAAATATGGGAACACGAAGTCTTACTCTGACCGGAAAATCCTTCACAGCCAGCTGCTTTACAAGGGTTTCATGCCACACTATAATGTTTGGACGAGGCACAGAAAAATAGGGGTTATGATGGAAGACGGCGAATAAGAAGAGTGAGATGACAACTACGTGCCCCCTGAATACGGTGATGCTGCAACGGGGGGAGCTGGTGAAGATCAAGAGGAACCAGACGATGTGCCCAATGATGCTGCACGGGTGAAGCTGCTAAAGATCAAGAGGAACCAGACGATATGCCCGATGATGATGATCTCCGCCGGGTCATTGTCGATGCAAGGACGCAATGCGAAAGTCAAAAGGAGAACCTGAAGTTCGATCTCACGTTAGAGGATCACAAAAAAGGGTTGTACCCCAATTGCGAAGATGGCAACACAAAGCTCGGTACCATACTGGAATTGCTACTGTGGAAGGCAGAGAATGCTGTGCCTGATAAAGGATTTGAGAAGCTACTGAAAATATTGAAGAATAAGCTTCCAAAGGATAACGAATTGCCCGACAATACATACACATCAAATAATGTCGTATGCCCTCTAGGATTGGAGGTGCAGAAGATACATGCATGCCCTAATGATTGCATCCTCTACCGTGGTGCATACAAGGATCTGAACGCATGCCCGGTATGCGGTGCATTGCGTATAAGATCGACGAGATGACCCCGGTGATGTTGATTGGCGAGTCTCCCGGAAGAGGGTTCCTGCGAAGGTGATGTGGTATGCTCCTATAATACCACGGTTGAAACGTCTGTTCAGAAACGGAGAGCGTGCCAAGTTGATGCGATGGCACAGTGAGGATCGTAAGAAAGGCGGGAATTTGAGAGCACCCGCTGACGGGTCGTAGTGGAGAAAAATCGAGAGAAAGTACTGGGATGAGTTTGCAAAGGACCCAAGGAACGTATGGTTTGCTTTAAGCGCGGATGGCATCAATCCTTTTGGGAAGTAGAGCAGCAATCATAGCACCTGGCCCGTGACTCTATGTATGTATAACCTTCCTCCTTGGATGTGCATGAAGCGGAAGTTCATTATGATGCCAGTTCTCATCCAAGGCCCTAAGCAACCCGGCAACGACATTGATGTGTACCTAAGGCCATTAGTTGAAGAACTTTTACAGCTGTGGAATATAAACGGTGTACGTACGTGAAATGAGCACAGATAGGAGGAATTTAACCTAAAGGCATTGCTGTTCGTGACCATCAACGATTGTCCCGCTCTCAGTAACCTTTCAGGACAGACAAACAAGGGATACCATGCATGCACGCACTGTTTAGATGACACTGAAAGTATATACCTGGACAAATGCAGGAAGAATGTGTACCCGGGCCATCGTGGATTTCTTCTGACCAACCATCAATGTCGAAAGAAAGGCAAGCATTTCAAAGGCGAGGCAGATCACAGGAAGAAGCCCGCCATGCATACCGGTGATCACGTACTTGCTATAGTCACTGATTTACACGTAATCTTTGGAAAGGGTCCCGGTGCACTAGCTGTTCCGAATGACGCCGAGGGACGCACACCCATGTGGAAGAAGAAATCTATATTTTGGGACCTACCCTACTGGAAAGACCTAGAGGTCCGCTCTTCGATCGACGTGATGCAGGTGACGAAGAACCTTTGCGTGAACCTGCTAGGCTTCTTGGGCGTGTATGGGAAGACAAAACATACACCGAGGCACGGAGGACCTGCAACGCTTAACTAAAAAGAGGGCATGCCTCCAAGCACTATGAAGGTCCTGCCAGCTACGCTCTTACGAAAGAAGAGAAAGAAATCTTCTTTGAATGCCTGCTCAAGATGAAGGTCCCGACCGCTTCTCGTCGAATATAAAGGGAATAATAAATATGCCGAGAAAAGTTCCGAACCTAAAGTCTCATGACTTCCACGTGATTATGACGCAACTGCTTCCGGTTGCATTGACGGGCTTCTACCGAAAAACGTCCGATTAGCCATTGTGAAGCTATGTGCATTACTCAATGCAATATCTCGAAGGTGATCGATCCAGAAATCGTACTCAACGCTAAGGAGTGATGTGGCGCAATGTCTTGTCAATTTCGAGCTGGTGTTCCCACCATCCTTCTTCAATATCATGACGCACGCCCTAGTTCATCTAGTCGGCGAGATTGTCATTCTGGGCCCGTATTTCTACACAAGATGTTCCCTTTGAGAGGTTCATGGAGTCCTAAAGAAATATGTCCGAATCGCGCTAGGCCAGAAAGAAGCATCTCCATGGGCTATCAAACAGAGGATGTCATCGGGTTTTGTGTTGACTTTATTCCTGGCCTTAAGAAGATAGGTCTCCCTAAATCGCGGTATGAGGGGAGACTGACTGGAAAAGGCACGCTTGGAAGGGACTCAATAATATGCAGGGACGGATATTCTTGGTCTCAAGCATACTACACAGTTTTATAGAACTCTACCTTGGTGACCCCATATGTCGATGAACACAAGAACAGTCTGCGCTCCAACACCCGGAGAAGTGCAAGGACTGGATTACATGTGAACACATCAGGACTTGCAGCAGTTGGTTGGAAACACGTCTCAGAGGTGACAAGACTGTTTGTGATGAGTTGTACTTGTTGTCCAGGGGACCATCTTTGACTGTATTGATTTACACAGGATACGAGATAAATGGGAATACATTTTACATGATTGACCAAGATCAAAAGAGCACCAACGAAAACAGCGGTGTCCGCTTTGATGCAGCAACCAAGAGGGGAAAGGACACATATTATGGTTACATAGTGGACATATGTGAACTTGACTACGGACATGATTTTAAGGTCCCTTTGTTTAAGTGCAAATGGGTCAATCTGTCAGGAGGCGGGGTACAGGTAGACCAACAGTACGGAATGACAACAGTGGATCTGAAAAATCTTGGGTACACTGACGAACCATTCGTCCTAGCTAATGATGTGGCACAGGTTATCTATGTGAAGGACATGTCTACCTGACCGAGAAAAAGAAAAGATAAGGAAGCGAATACATCATACAATGAGCCAAAGCGCCACATAGTTCTTTCAGGAAAAAGGGACATCCTGGGAGTGGAGGGCAAGACAGACATGTCTGAAGAGTATGAAAATTTTCATGAAATTCCTCCCTTCAAAGTCAAGGCTGACCCAAGCATCCTGATAAACGATGAAGATTATCCATGGTTACGGCGCAATCAGCAAATGACACAAGCGAAGAAAAAGTGAAGACTTTATGCCGCAACTATTATGATGATACCATGCCAACTTTGTAACAAACCAGTATGATACCATTGTCCGTTTTGTACATGCACATGCTATGCCAACTTTTTCAGAGTTCATTTTAAAACTATGAATTTAGGTCGAATTTTCTCTATAGGTGCATCTATGTTCATTTTTTTGGAAACTAATGGCAGTAACAGAAAGTTTATAATTTTGTTGTAAGTAGAAACAAAACAAAAGAATTAAAAATGGAAAACAATTAAAAGTTTATAATTTTGACCTAAAAGCAAAAAGAATTAAAAAATAAAGCAAAAAATAGAAGAAAATAGATAATACCGAAAACAAAACAAAAATGGAAAAAATAAAGATAGCAACAATAAGTATTTTGTTGTAAGTAGAAACAAAATAAAATAAATAAAGTAACAAAGAAAACAAAAAAACTAAAAAAGTGTTTTCAAATTTGAAAACTAATGGCACTAACAGAAAGTTTATAATTTTTGTGACCTAAAAGAAAAAAGAAATCACTAAAAAACTATAAGTATTTAGTTCTAAGTAGAAATGAAAAAATAAATAGCAAAAAAGAAAACAAATGCCACCTACTGGGCCAGCACAGCCTGAATACGACTGGAAACCCAACCATGGGCTAGGATTCAGGCCCGCAGCAGGCCCAGTAGGCCCACAGGCATTGCAGAGTCCGATTAGGCCCGTAAGCCATCAGTTCAGAGGAGTTCGAAAGGGAACATAGAGCAGGGCTTATAAACAGGTGCGGGAGCTCTTCACTAGCGAGGTGGGACTAAAATCCCACCACCGCTGGCCAATAAGACCTTTGGTCCCGGTTGGTGGCACCAACCGGGACTAAAGATTAGTCGGTTCGTGGCACAAACCGGGACCAATGCCTTTAATCCGGTTGGTGCCACGAACCGGGACCAAAGGCCACCGCTTCCGCCCTTTTGGCTGCTGAAAAGAGGCCTTTGGTCCTGGTTGTTGGCATCAACCGACTATAGGCATTGGTCCCGGTTTGAGCCACGAACCGACCAATGCTCGGTCTATATATACAACACTTGTGAAAATTTTGGTTCAGTTTTTCGATCCCGCTTCGACGACGCCGCCAGTTGCCCTCAGGCGCCTCGCCGTCGCCGCTGTTCCCTGCCCCGCCTCGAGACCACGCCGACGCCGTCTGCCACCCCGAAGCGTGACCTGCGCCTCGAGCCTGTCTGCCGCCTCGAAGCGTGCCCTGCCTCGCCGCTGCCGCTGCCACCCGTCCGCCTCCCCGAGCACCCCGCACCTCGAGCCCGTCTGTCGCCCTCGCGCGCCTCCGTCGCCCTCGCCTCGCCGACCCGAGCCCGTCTTCGTCGCTGCCGCCCCGACGCCGCCGCCTGTTCCTCCCGATCCCGCCGGGAGAGGTAGGTACCGCGCCCATCCTCCCCTTCCTTCCTTCCCTGCTCCTTTGCAAAATATAGCTCCTTTGCAAAATATATGTATGTATGTATGAGTTGGGGAGAAAGTTTATAGTTTTTGTTCATATATACTGTAGATGTATGTATGATGAATTTTGATATTTTTTTGTTCATATATAATGCAGATGTCTATGTATGTATGGAATGATATCGATGGATGTAAGTATATAGAACATTCGTACAAAATATGACGAATCCGATATGACCAATGTCCCCCTCCGGTTCACTCGGGAACACTAACTCTCTCGGAGAGAAAATTGTTATCGGGGAAAAAAATGTTATCGGGGTCGAGGGTCGTCGAACATGAGAGGAAGAAGAGGATAAAAAAAGAAGAGGAAGAAGAAAAAAAAAGAGGAGAAGAAAGAATAGAGGAGTTCTTCTCCTCTATTCTTTCTTCTCCTCTTTTTTTTCTTCTTCTTCCTCTTTTTTTATCGGGAACGAGGGTCGTCGAGCGGTAGAGGAAACCCTAATTAAATAGCAAGTATCGTCGGTGTGAGATACATGTGGCCGTCGGTGTCGGACACTACATCCACGTCCCACAAGTGATGCGGACGTCGATGCCCATGTCACTTGTGGGACATAGATGTAGTGTTCAACGCCGATGCCGACGTCTCATTCTTTTTTTTTAAATTTCTATTTGAACATTATTTAAAAAACACAAGCAATACTACTTCATGTATTTTTAAGAAGGAAAAGACAAGCATATTATTTTCCCATGTACGTATGTCGTCGTTGTCGATATACCCTCTCCCGATAGCTTCAACACGTGGGGGGGGGGCGACATTACCCCCTCCTTGAAGCGTTCTCGAGGCCACCCCTAACCCTTGAAGCGTTGTCGAGGCCACCCGAAACCCTAGAGAAGCAGCGTCGAGGCCACTAATTAATATGATTCCTTATTGTGATTAGCTATCTAGTTCTACGTTTGCCACTAATATATCCATCTGTCATGTTTGAATAATAATTATGGACACCCCCCCGAGACGAAGCACAAGAAGCGTTGTTGAGGGACATAATCGCAGAAGGAAGTGATGCCGTCTCCTCGTTGATGTTTCTCAACGACACCGATGGTCTGGAAGGAGAGGGTGAAGAAGCAGCTGGCTATGATTATGATGGCTCCGGTGACCCAATGCTGGTGCAAGAAGTAGACCGTGAGGACGGCTCCGGTGACCGAACCGAGTCCGGCCAGGTATATATATTAGTTAAGCCTGTGCTGACTAGCTAATTGATGCAGTCATTGTTTTGGTATGTACACATATTAATTAAATCTCGTCTTTGTTCTTTTTTCTAGCCCTCTGAATCGAGCATAACTTCGGTAAAGAGACAAGGCCAGAAGAAAAAGTTGAGCTCAGATGAAAGGTTTGAGATCATAGCAATTGCGTGCGACGGCCAACCGATTGAACCCATCCGGACAAAGAACGCATTTGTTACTCAGTGCGGGGTTCTGGTTAGGGACAAGATCCTGATCAGCATCCACCAATGGTATAGGCCTAAGAACGAAGACCCTGAGGTGTCTTATGTCAATGATATTCATAAAAATGATCTTTAGACTGAGCTGAAGTCAAATTTCACCCTACCGCCAGAGGATGATCCGGAGAAGCCAGTTAAAGAGCAATTAATTAGGTCTTTTGCTCTTAAGATGATGGCGGACCTATTCAGGAGGTGGAAGAAAGACCTGAATAGGTTTGTCGATAAGAAAGAGACACCAGAATTCAAGGGCAAATATGAGAAGATCAGAGATGACTGGCCCGCAATTGTGGCCCACAAGACATCGGAAAAGAGTAAAAAGATGTCGGCGACAATCAAGCAAAATGCTGCGAAGAAGAAGCTTCACCATCGCACGGGGTCAGGTGGCTACCTCGTAGCCCGGCCTAAGTGGGCCAAGGCTGAGAATGATCTGATTGATAAAGGGATCGAACCAGAGACAATGAACAGGCCAGACCTTTGCCGGACTTGGTTCTTCGAGGCTGGCGGAAACTTGGACCCTGTATCAGGGAAGTGCATTTGGACGGACGATCAGTTGGACATACCAGTCAAGAGGCTTCAGCAATATATCCAAGCAGCGCAGCAAGGGATGTTCGTTCCAGACAGAGAGAACGACGAGCTCACAATGGCCCTCGGGAATCCTGAGCACCCTGGACCGACACGTGGCACGCCAGGCTCCGTTTCGTGGAAGGCTGGGTTTCCGAACGCAGGCGGTTACAAATGCCAGGAGAGGAGGAAGAAAGTGCAGCAGACCGAACTGCAGGCGCTGCATGCAAGGGTACAAGCGATAGAGGAACGAGAAGCAAATCGCAGCAAACGACCTGCCGAAGCTTCCCCCGAAGCTACCCCGCCATCTCAGCGGAGAAGAAGTGTGGCTTCCACCGAGCTGTTTCAGCCGGAGCATGCCTTGACGGCTCCTGCCAGCTATCCCATGGATGCTATCACGGAGTCTCAAAATTGCCACCTTATGACGCAATGGATGAATTTGAAGGTCAAGGCGGCTGTTGGCTCTGTTTATCCTACTGAACCCGGCGCAACTTTTCACTGCCGACCGATTCCAGAAGGATATGCTAGGGTGATGGTGGAAGAAATAACGGAGGGATTTGAGGACCTCCGGCATGACCACCCTACCGGTGAAGGGGAGACTCGGCTGGGTTCTGCTCTGAAGACTCCATGCCTATGGCGGAAGGATCTCATCAACCTTCCGAACTGGACGCCTCCGCCTCCTCCTCCTCCTCCGCGAGTCAGGCACTCCTCCTCCACCGCCTCCTCCTCCGCGAGTGACGATCAGGGCACTCGGCCGGCTCCTTCTCCGGGCGTGGCGGCACTCCGCCTCCTTCTCCGCCTGCGCCGGCGCAAAGCAGCCAGCCTCCTCCTTCTCCGCCTCGTCAGCAAGGGCGGAAGAGACCCACCGCCGCGCCGGCTGCTCCGGCGCATCGTAGTCCTTCTCCTCCACCTCGTAAGCAAGGAAAGAAGACATCCGCTCCGTCTGCTCTGCTGGCGTCTAGCTGTACAGCCAAAGGCGGGAGGACATACAGATTCGGTCCTTCTCTGAAGACTCCAGAGAAGTTACCATACGAGATGACCCCGGAGGAGAACGCGAAGATCGCGCAAACCGAAGTGAAGGACTGGTTTCAAGGGTTGAAAGCACAGAGACATCCACCTCCGGAGGATAAGGTAGATCCGGTGAAAGCGAAGCGCACTCTGGCTGCCCTGACAAAACCACCCAAGTCTCCGCTGAACGGCAACTATCAGCGCATTATTGGAAAGGCATTTGCCAAAGCGGAGCGGTCGGGAAGTACTGTCAGTGATCAAAGGATGAAAGAACAACGAGCTGGGAAACAAAATGCCCAGCTCGGCGAACAAGCGAAGCAATCGTGCCCCCCGCTCAAGGTGCCTGCTAGCGACATCCTCGATCCGAGGATGGTGCCCGGTTATAGCAATCTTGGAGTTTACCTATCCGACGATGTACATTATGATTTCTTGGAGGTGCAGATACAAAGATACGAGTACGGGAAGCCTCTCGTCAAAGATGAAAGATCTCTATCAACGATGATGCGAAGATTGCATGATTGGTACATGAAAACCTGCAGAGAGTCTGGGGGGAGGAGTACTTTGTATGTGAGAGTTAAAAAGGAGCATGACCTCATTGGAATTGAACTGTTGCCTGTTCCATTTGAGGAGTTCTTTCAGTTTTTCAATCAATTGGCCCTCGATAAAGCAACGGTCACCTGCTACTGTCTGTAAGTAGTACTACTTTTGTCATTAAGTCTCTCTATATAGCTCAGCTCTTTCATTGCATGTATTTATAATTATCCTCACTATATTATGCAGATTGAAGATCGCCGAATTGAAGAAAAGACAAGTGGGTGATATTGGGTTCATTAACACATATCTCATAGATGCAACTGAGGTTAAATATCATGCCGAAGATACCGAGGCCAACTTGCTACGATCGTTGGTAATAAATGAACACAAAGATATAATACTCTTTCCTTACAACTTCAAGTGAGTGTTACTGTCTTGTGGCATATTCGGTTTCCCTTATTAGTCCAGGTTATAGTAATGTAACTGATGAGTTATGCATGCGTGCGCAGGTTCCAATATGTTCTCCTAGAGAGCTTGAGCAGGGAGTAGTAACTGTCTTAGACTCGAGATGAAAAGATCCCAAGGAGTATGCGGACATGACTCAAATGCTCGAGAAGTAAGTTAAATCGATCATTATCCATCATATCAGCAACTTTGTTCATTTCTGATATCAAGTAATTGTTTTCTTTGTATGGCAGGGTTTGGAGAAAATTCACCAAAAAAGCTCCGGGACTGCCGAAGAAGCTGGAATTTAGACACCCGAAAGTAAGTACTATAGTAGCATGTTCCACGCATCTCCTAGTGATTCAAGCGCTAGTTTCATCAATACCATTTGGCATTCTTGCTTATCAGTTTGATTGGCCTCTATTTCTTGTAAAGTGGTTGTGGCAGGAACAAGGGAATGATTTCTGTGGATACTATGTTTGCGAGTCCATCCGCCACACGACCTGTGAGCAGGGCTACTCCGACGAACAATATGAAGTGCGTAAATAACAATATTCACAATTTCATTTTATTACCATCATTTGTGTTGAGTTTCATCCATCCATATATATATATATATATATATATATATATATATATATATATATATATATATATATATATATATATATATATATATGTATGTATGTATGTATTGCCCCCTTCTTAAAATTAGATGTTTCGGATGCGGGATGAACTCCTAGCATCAGATCGCATGCGAGAAATTCAAGAGGAATTGGCGGCATTCTTTCTTGACCACGTGATCGCTGAAGACAGAGAATACTATGTGGACCACGCGTCCGTATGTTAGGAGATTCTATTTGTAAAAGATAATTATTGTATATATGTAGCCGGTAGTGTCGGATAGATATACGAGAACTTGTTGTTCGACCAATCTCTCGGAGAAGGAGAGGTGGTCGATATCACTTCTCTCTGTATGCATATATGTTCATGACGATCTTCTGTTTCCTTCGTTTGCTTACTAGCTAGCTAGCGTGTCTAGCTAGTCCTATCTATACGTATGTATAGTACGTAGCGTCGACCAAGCACGGACAAAAGACAGGACACTTCTCTCTATTAATTAGCTAGCTAACACAATATATGAAACACCTAAATTAACCCCCTAAAGCCCCCAACCCCCCCCCCCCTTACAAAAAACAAAAATCCAAGCCACAGAAATGCTGACGCGTGGATGCCTATGGGTCCCGGTTGGTGCCACCAACCGGGACCAAAGGCCCTCCTGCCTGGGCTCGGCGCACAGGCCACGTGGAGGCCCATCTGTCCCGGTTCTGGACTGAACCGGGACTAAAGGGCCAGGGCATTAGTACCGACCCTTTAGTCCTGGTTCAGGAACCGGGACTAAAGGCCCTTACCAACCGGGACAATAGGCCCTTTTACTACCAGTGATATAAACAGAAGGAAACGGATGTAGTTCGTACCTCATATTTTTGCCTCATCAGATTGACTAGGCCAGCCTCCATGTCACGACTTGTGTGCAGGCGGCTTAGGTAACCTGCGTGTAGCTCGCCTACGTATAGTTCTGCGGATCCAGCTTCAATTTGCCCTTGTTTGCGGCCGGTGGCTCTTCTTTAGCACTATGTTTGGCCAAAACAGTAGGATTCTCCGGCTCAGTATAGCCTGTGCTAGTGATGAGGACATCTTCAGTGGCCTTGGCAGATGGAATCTCTTCAGTAAGCTTGGTAGGGCTTGGCGGCTTGGGGCTCGACGGATCATGACTGCCCGCCAGGTTGTTCTCAATATGCATTGACTCAAGAGCTGACATGTCAATTTGTGGCGGCAGGTCATTGACAGGGCCTTTAGGATTTTGAACTGAAGGATCACGGGCCTCAGTCGTTTGCGCTTCTGGTTCAACAACCCTAGGATCTTTTGAAGAACCGCCCATTTCCTGCTTTTTGCCTGCCTTGGCTATGCCCCTATAGCAAGGATACAAGAGATCATAAGTGTGCATTGTTACAAGTCATTTGTAAACAAAGTGAAACACTCACCTATGGGCAACCTTAAAGACAGGCATTTGAGTTTCTCTAGAGTCGGCGGATGTTGGAGAGGTTCCCTAATAGTTTGAGTCGGAAAGATTAAGAGGTTGGCTAAAACGACTAGCCTCTGAAAGAGAAATTGTTGGGTTATGAGGCACCTCATTTCGACGCTTGCGAGGAGCAGGATTATTGGGTAAGCCAGAATTGAGGTCTTTAGAACCATCACTCCGGGTGATACGTCTGGATTCATGCTGCTGCTTCTTCAAAGGAAAATAGAGGTCCAAATGAGCAAGGGGATGAGAAAATGTTACTTTTCGGATGACCCGCCAAGTTTTCTGTTGCATTTTCCTGGCTTGTCTCCGCGTCATCCTGTGAAGAGTCGGCATCAATAAGTTGCATAAAAAGACGACCAAGGGAATCAGGTTCTACCTATGAGTCATCCAACTTGAGAAGGTCTTCTGTTGTTTGTTTTTTACGACGACCCGGAGCAAAGGTCTTGGCCTTAGGTTTTTGAACCGAGGCGGCGGCTTGCGGTTTTCTGTTCCAGAAGACGGAGTCAGCCTGCATATGTGCAGAAAGAGGTTAAAATGACGTATAACACTCAAGTTAACTTATATTGAAACAGATAAAGTAAAACACTTACAGGTGGAGCTGGGTTCTGTTTAAAGAATGGTGGCAGGCCCACTTTGTTACAATTCTCTTGAGACTCATCAAGCAGGGTCCTCATAGTCTTAAACACCTCTTCAGCGGTGCAGTTGTCTGTTGTGAACCGTTGAGGGTCACTTGTTTCGCCAGAATATTTACACATTAAGCCGGGGCGGTGGCTTAAGGGGAGTATCTTCCAAGAGACCCAACAACGGGTTAAATCAACCCCAAGTAGCGTGTGAGCTAGTAAGGCTTTAGCCCTGGAAAGGAATGGTAGAGGCACGACATGCTCTTCTGGAATAATCTTGCTTGGCGGGTCAAAGTTCAGTGGAAGACGCTCAGCTCTAAGCCTAGGCAGAGGGTTTTATGTGGCAGGTGCGGTATTTTTGCAGTAAAACCAAGTGGTTACTCATCCCTTGGGGTGACTGGGTAGGACGGTGGAGGGAAAGTTGTTGTCCCTATGCTCTGAATTGAAATTCCACCTAATTCTTGACTCGGGCCGTTTTTGCATTCTGTCTGGCGGTTTATATAGAAGAACTCCTTGAAGGGGATTGGACACCGAGTTCGGCCCTATATCTTGACGGTGCAGATTGAAATAATGAAGGAGGTCTAGGAAGAATCTAGACCCGGGTGGAGTAAACCCTCTCAGTATGTGATTAGTAAAGACTACAATCTCATCATCGGCAGGGGTAGGAATTACTTCTCCATTACTAACCCACCATCCGATCTCCTATTGACTCGCCAAAAGGAATTGGCTTACGAAATCATCAAGGATCTGCTTGGTAACCAAGGACCGTTCCCAGTTGACGATAGTAATTTTTTGGCAGTTGATAAATTATGGCCTGGAAGTATAAAGTGGGCGAGTCAGCTACAACTAAGAAATACCTTAACTATAAGGTGTGATTGTCAAGTTATGAGCAGTACATTGATGAGTCAAATTGCAGAAACGTGTTTGGAGCCCAGGCGGATTACATGTTACAGATAAGCTGGTTCAAAGACTGGCAGGTTATGGGATTATTATCTAAGGCGCCTGAATAGCATTGGTAGGGCAGTCATATATGAACATAAGATTATTGAAATTCTGCTAAGTGTGGGACAAACAAGTTTCACAATTTTTGCCTAAAATTTTGGATCTACTGCGGCTCCAAAAATAAAAGAAAATGGCTAAACCTAAAGCATGGCAGTGGAAGAACTGAAGACCTAATCGTTCGGTTGGTTAAGGAGACGGGATCTACACAGGATATGAAGGAAGGGATAAAAGCTACCGCTATACTACCTCTGTTTTGGTTTTTTAGAGCAAGTTATACTTCTCAAGCAATAAATGGTTGGATGGGGACGAGCTCTAAAGAACTCCGACGAACCCTATGAAGAAAACTGATCTAATGTGGATCTGAGAAAGGGGAGAAGGAGTACCTGGGAATGTTGGTGAAGAGCGGGAGTGCGCCGCCGTACTCTGGTCCGATCAGGTTGATGCAGCGGCCTGGATGGAGTCGTTCGTGACGGTTGACTGGGGCGGCGGAGCCCCGCCAGCGGTGGTTGACGCGAGGAGGAAGAAGAAGAGCGAGGGGCGGGGTAAGAGTGAAAAGAAAGGACCCCCGTCCCTATTTATAAGGAAACGATAACATGGCATGCGTAGAAATCGGGAGGGCAACATGATTTTCTCAACGGTGCAGGCGCCTCGATTCTCGGAATGGCCGATTAATAAAAAGATCCGTTATGACGTCATGGGAGTTTTTCTGAAATTAATAATGTTACATCACCTTTCGTCATGGAGGGTCATGAAGGTTTGTCAGTTTAATTGTTGAAAGGGTTTAAGAGATTCGCCAACCAAAGGATGAAGATTGACATGAACAAGTTCTAATCAATCTGGGGCCTAATGTTGGGGATATAACCCCGCGGTGTGACCCGCCCAGGAGGGGCCGGGTTACACAATTGGCGACTCATGGCAAAGGGCCCAAGCGGGCCAACGAAGACAAGACATGAAGACGGTGACTCATAGGCACACTTATTGAAGGCCCAAGACCCGGAGGTGACTCAGGACCCAAAGGAGTGAGCCGCCCGATGATGACTTGCTTTGTAAGACAAGGAAATTGGAACCAAAGTCGGTTACGTTGTGTGACCCGACCTAGACTCTTGTACGCTGCCGGATCTCGACCTGTGTAAAGGCGAGACCCGTCGGCGGGTTAACTCAAGAAAACAATAGATGGATAGCTAATTCAAGCGTAATCGCTCCCTTGTAATCGGAACTCAAGCAATACAACTAGAAGTAGGACGTAGGCTTTTACCTCGTTCTGAGGAGCCAAACCGGGGTAAACTCTTGTGTCCTTTGTCCCGCTCAACCCCTTTGAGCTATCCTGCGTTGAGATGGCTCCACACCTAAGTCCTTTCACAAAGGCATCTGCCGTGACAAAAAAAGACAGGTAGGCTACAGGGCTCTCATTCCCATCTACTCCCGTAGACACAGATTGCCGGTAGCAATTCATCTCCCTCAATGTAATCCCTCACAAGAGGTATACGTAGCAAGAATAACAATATAAAGCAGGACATAGGGTATCACTCCCTACCGGAGGCCCGAACTCGGGTAAAATCTGTATGAGTCCTCTGATCTAGTACTTCTGGAAATGTTAGCAACCCTACCGAGCGTACTGACCGGATTATGCTCCATCAGTTTGCCTCTCCCTTCTAGGTCGTCTTGCCTCCACCACTGGACGAGCGCTCGCCGCTCTCGTAACGTCCCTGATGCACCTTTCACTCCTCCTTCGTGAGAGGTAGGATGGTGTCGTGGGTGCCATTATTACCCTTAGTGAATTTTAATGGAGAGCAACCTTACTATGAGTTCTTCTATCAAGAGCGTTCTCAGGTCCAGAAGTGCCTCGACGGAGATGGCCACCTATGCCTCACCGAGACAAGGCGCGGGAGTTTTTTCTCCGTGTTCTCGCCGTCAATCTTGTCTCCGAGCAGCGACGAGCTCGGAGATGCGAAGTGCAAAGTCCTTGATGGACTCACCATCCTTTAAAGCCAAGTTCCGACGCAACTTCACCACTAGTGGAGAAATAGCTAGTCACAACTTCAATTGATGGCGCCCCATTTTCATTCAATGCCACCACTACATTTCCAAATAGTGGTGGCGTTGACATATTTGGTATGACAGCTTTATAAGGATAATGTTGGCATAGATTTTCTCTATCATGCCACAAATTGATTGGCCCAACTTTACTTACCAGTTGACAGAAAATGGTGGCGTTGGATTTGTACGATCGCCGTAGGTAAATAGTCTAGTGCTACCGTTCATTGAATTTGAACGCCGGCATTACATTTTACCCATATATATAGGAGTTGGCAGCACTTGTTTCTCAAACATTTAGTTATTAAAGTAAGAATATTTATTTTCAATTTATTTTTACGTTGAGACATTTTATTATATTTTGAAATACTTAGTTATTAAAGTAAAAAAATATTTTTAATATATTATTATTTTGAGCCTTTTTAAAGTAAAAACATTTAGTTCATTGAATTTGAAATATTTGTTTTTTAGTCTTTTGAGACTTTATTTTTTATTTTTTGAGACATTTATTTTGTTTGTTATATCTTTTTATTGGGCCTAGCCCAACATTGCATTGGACGCTCTCCACTCGGCCACTCCACTTGTTCCTCTTCGTAGTCCCCTCCCTCCTCTTAATCCCCTTTCTGCTGGTGGTGGTTGCCAACTGATTTTGGCGATTTCGGTGACCTCCGGTCCTGAGGTACACATCTGTGCCTACCCCTCTCAATGTCGAGTGAAATGGTCCATTTGAATTTGTTTTTAATATCAGGTGTGATTCACATTACTAATGTTTGGGTTTCGACAATGACAACAGATCGAGACGACAAACATGCGACGACGACGGAATAGCCTATAGGAGACAACGATTGACCCTCCGCTCCAAACCAAATGAGCATATCATACCTCCCTTTTCTTGCTATAGGTCACTGTAATTTTTCGTAGGATCCGAAACTAATGGAATATTGCTTAGGTCATGGCCACCGTAATTTTGCTCAGGCTGTGGTCACCCTTGGCTCACTGTAATTTCGCTTAGGTCATATACAAACATGTTGATAGAGCTGGCATTTTTAGAAATGTTTTCGCCCTAAGTCATGGCCATAGCATTTTTAACATTTGTTTAAGTATTGTTTCCTTTAGTTCATGGTCATGTCCATGTCTTTCCTTTTTGGTAGGTAACCATTGGTTGTAAATCAAACATACACTTAGTTCCAAGTTAATTAGATGTTATCTGGTTCATTAATTTGTGCCATGTGCTATCTAGTTCATTAATTTGTACCATGTGCTATCTAGTTCATTAATTTGTGCCATGTATTAGATGCCTAGATTTGCTATCCTCCTAGTAATTAACTGTTATTCATAACAGTGCCAAGATTTAGCTGCATTTAGTTATATACGTTGCTAGTTCAGTGCCAACATATGCAATATTTGAACTACTTTTGATTGGTGTGAAGATTTGATTGCATTGGCAAAACAGTGTCAATATTCACTGTTATGAAATTGCAAAAATACCATGGCATTTAGGACATGGCCAAAACAGTGCCACGCGCTTTGTGCCTTGTGCCTTGCTCTTATGTTAGGAAATTAGTGTTATCTCCTTGCTCTAAGACCATTGTAATTTTTGATGAAATTGCAAAAAATACTATGTTCACTTGAGTGGTATCTCCTTCTCAAATGCAATGTGCTCTATTCTAAGGCCATGAGTGCTTGTATGTTTTGCATATACTCTTTTCTTGAACATAGTATGTGTTTATATGTGTATAAAATGCCATGTATTCATGATCATAGTATTTGTTTGTATGTGTAGAAAAGGCAATGTATTCTTGATCATAGAATTACTAGCAAATGTTTTCATGCCTAACTTGTTATGTAGTTGCAGCCAACATGAGTACCTGGAGCAGCCACTACCGGTCGTCGTGCTTCGCGGCGGATCACGCAGTGGACAAAGGTGAGGCGAGCACCAACCAGGTAAGATTACGAAAACATCTATGAGCATTGCAAACACGCAAACACACACACACACACACACACACACACACACACACACACACACACACACACACACACACACACACACACACACACACACACACATCCATTAATAATTTATGATTTGACACATTTGACTTGCCAAGCGTATGTACGGGCCCAGTCTCCGGCACCCATCGAGTAGCCACCAAGTAGATGATAATGCTGATTACTAAGACAAGATACTCAAGCTGACCGACCAGAAGGGTGAACTGGTCCGCGAGATGGATCAGCTAAAGAAAGATATAGAACAGCTGAGGGCCGAGAGGATGCAACTGAAGATGCAGAAAGCACATTTCAAAAGGGAGGGGGAGAGCAACAGGAATAATTTTCGACAGATGAAGTTAATTCTTAATAGAGAGATGTGAGATGTGTATGAGCTACATGTAGTATTTTTTGAAAATGGAACTACTTTGTGAACCGTTAAGTTTGAAATGCTGCATATATGGAGTAGGTTTGAATAAATGCATATATTCTTTTTATTAGTTAAAAATCAAAATGCTGGCATTGGCAAATATTCCACAACATAGACACTATGAATATATTTCTGATGTTGGATACATATGACACCATCAGTATACAAAATACTACTGGTGTAGGCTTGAAATCCACCAGTAAAATTTAACAATGATGTCATATTGGTGGCGTCGGCCTCCTACGCCAGCAAGGCAGTTTTTGCCACGTTATAGCTAGGCTATTTTGCACTAGTGATTCTGTGTCTTGGCCTCCTGGACACGCTCAACACCAACACGCATGGTGCCCACGATGTTCCAGCATCCTTTGTGTTGTCCTTCATGGCGGTCACATGCAACATCTATATGGGATGGACTGTAGAATCGCCACCAGGGCATTCCTCTCCTCCCGGTCGGATCCGACGGCATGCTCGACGGGATCTCAAATGTCGTGCGCCTGCATCTTGATGCGCATGAAGATCGCCCTCTCAGTGTAGTTAGTCTGGGTGGGTATGACGTAGAGTCGACGTGCTCCAACACCATGCGTTGCATGACCCGCATCTCCTTGCCACACGTCGCCTACTCTGCATGTGGATTACTGGCCTCCAAGGAAGGGGGCGCGAGCCGTGCTGCAGCCGCTGCCTCTGCCGCGCTGGAGTGTTGCTGATCATCGGCCATAGCCCCCCAGACCTACCTTGAGGCTCTGATACTACTTGTTGGTGTCAGAGAGGAGTGGTGAGTGATGGTGATCACAACTGAAGGCCGGAGAGAGATTTTCAGAGCGTTCAACTTTCTGCTTGTCTTCTTTCTCATTTATTTATACTTCACTTAAAGAAAGAAAATAACACCTAAGCGAAGCCTACCGGCTGTGCTCACATGAGTAAGGTGCGTGCGCGCGTGGCAATCATCGTGTCATACCATCCCATGTGTAGATCAAGGCGCGCCTATATATCCAGCTAACTAACTACCATAATTGATCTCGACCAAGTCATGGACAAGCACAATAACTTGGCCATTTATTTTGCTAAAACAGAAAATTAAACATTACTAAACCTGCAATGGGATTATGGCTAACAGCTTCGATTGATTGCTAGAATATACAGAATAATTTTTTTAACAAAGTTGAAATCCTCGGAGAATTTGTAGGCTTCCAGGACAGGCAGGGTACACAGAACTGGAGCAGAGAAAAAGGAAGACTATATATTTATCTGGAAAAAAAGGAAGACTACATATTTGATACTTCCAGACTATTTATTATTTCTCTTTGATAGTAATGTGGTCGGCATCCTGCGATTTTCCTTCAACTGACGAGACGCAGCTCCCTCCGTCACTATAAGCCATTGTCATAGGACCTGTCATTGTCATTTGTGCCTCGGACATGTAACACGTGATGATAGGGAAAACCTTTCAGCCAGTTCTGCATTCTTCTACGCATGCTCTTCAGCATCTGAGGTCTCCGTGCACGCGCTGCAAGTGGAAGCTAGATGGTAGAGTACGTATTGCTTTAGCTGGGAGTAATCTTGTCCGAGGCAACCCGACAAGCCCTTAGACAAGACGTGCAGCGCAGCTGTCGTCGAACAGCGACCGCGAGGTAGCGACCGGAAGCACGGTCTCAGCCTTTTTTTTCTTTTCTCAGGCGGCCACTCCCATCCTTGGACGGCTGGACCCGATTGCCAAGCACGTGCACGCATGCACCTGCTGTGAAAGTAATGCCGTCGTGATCAGGTCAAATAACCCTTCTTGTCCCATCCTTCCGAGATTCTTTGTCCTGTATTTCGAAAGTCCAGATCAATCGTAGCGTTACATACAGTGTTTTCTACCCCCACCAGCCACAACCGGGGTAAAATTTCGTGTTTTGACCATTTTTGGTATCTTTAGCCCGATTTAACTCCGGTTCAAACTTTTTTTCTTCACATTAGACCCTTTTTCCTACCTTCAGGGGGCTCGGTGGTAGGATTACCTAGCCTACCGCCAGAAACTTTGGCGGTAAGAACAGGAGTCTGGAACCTGGACACTTATAAGCTGCGGGCCGGCCGCCCCACCCCCATCTCCCCCCCCATCCAGCCGCTCAGTTCTTCTCTCGCCCCCTCTCTCATCTCCTCCACTCCCCCTTGGATCTTCTTCGTTTTTTCACCGTTTTTACGGATTGAGATGGGCCCAAAACAAGAAAAGTAAGCTCCTCGGATCCCTCCAATTAGTTTTAGTCAAATAGCTTACGATTCGTCGCATTAAGATGATCCCTCAAATCACCACTATTTTTGACCTAGAATTAATTTCTTTTTGTAACCTAGGATTGTTTTAGGTTGATTCTAGATGTTCTATTGTGTTGGATATGAAGTCTAATCACTAGTTGAAATGGTAGTGTGAAGACGAACCCTAGTTCATATTTTTTTTGAGGAATTTGTTTTGATACGATGCATGTTGGAGGAATTTGTTTTGATATGATGCATGTTGATATGATATGATGCATGATGTAAAGTGGATGTTGTTTGAGGAAATATGCTTAAGATGAACCCTAGTTCATGTTTTTTGTTTTTGAAAAGAAGATGGTATGATGCATGTTGGATGATTAACTCGTATGTTTGGTTTGCTATGATGCACGTTGATATGATGTGATGCATGATGTATAGTGGATGTTGTTGGAGAAATTTATATGAATTCATTAATCAAGTGGACTTTATACTTTTTTATGCTTATGCTTATGCTTATAATGCTTATGTTCATGAATTAAGTATATCATCATGTGGATGTTTTATTTTTTTTATGCTTATGCTTATGTTTATGCATTAATTTTATTTAGGAGGCCACCTCTTCCGGACAGCATCGGCACTAAGTATACCATAATTGACCCTGCATTCGACAAGGGTCATCCACTAGTGCAGAATCGCGCTTTAGCGCCGGTTCATAAGGGCCTTTAATGCCGGTTCTACAACTGGTACTAAAAAGTGGGGACTAAAGCCCCCCCCCCCCCTTTAGTACCGATTCGGCACGAACCGACGCTAAAATGCCACCACATGGCACGAGCCAGGCCCGGGTGCGGGTAGACCATTAGTACCGGTTGGTAACACCAACCGGTACTAAATGTTTGGGGGGGTTTCGTTTTATTTTTTATTTTTCTTCTAATTTTATGTTTTTCATTTAATTCTTTTTTGTTTACTGGTATTTTACGATACTACATATTGTACACGTTATGCATATATATATATAATAGAATTTCTCGTAGAACCGATCATATATATATATAACAAATTTTTATGTAGCTACACCCATTTCCCATATACTACTATGTGGTAGTATATATACTACTTTATCATTTTAGTATGTTCATATACTATATATAAGATACTCCAAAGCGACTTATGTGAAAAAATTGCATGTGAGCCCTTGTTTTTATCATATTTGTGAAAATACATACACATTTGTATGTAAAAAGAAGTATGCTAAAAATATACTACATACTACCTAAAAATAGTATATGTACCACCTAAATATTCTTACATACTACATACTACGCATACATACACTGCGATATGGTAGATACTACCTAAAACATACAAAATAAAAATGGGTGTAACTACACCCGGTAGTAGGATGCATTTTCCCTATATACATACTACATACTACGCATATATAGAGTCGGAAAAAACTGCACGCGTTATTTTTTCGGTACTATTTTCATTCTAATTTTTTAACCGTTTATCGGAATGAGGCGTGTAATATATCATTGAAAAGCTATGGATAAGGCGCAACTTCGACATGTTGAACACTTTTCGAGATTCCACACGGTTTAAGAGCAGTTTTGAAAATAGTGCGGCGGATGACGAGTGGCAGCGAGCGTTTTTTTGCGTTTTTCTTTCTAAACTGCTTTTCGGAATGAAGCAAATGATACGCCGTTGGATAGATATCGTCGAGGCGCATCTTTTTCATATATAAATCTTTCCCTAATTCATTACGATTTAAGAGCAGTTTTAAATTTACTAAATCGCGGAATTCTGTTTTTCAAGTTTTTTCAAATTTTCGGTACTGTTTTCGTTCCACTTTTTTAACCGTTTGTCGAAACGAGGCGTGTAATATATCGTTGAAAAGATATGGACAAGACGCAACTTTCATATGTTGCAACGTTTTTTAGATTCCTTACGATTTTAAGTTAATTTTGAAAATCGTGTGGCGGATGATAAGTGGCAGCGGCCGTTTTTTGCGATTTTTTTACAAACCGGTTGTCGAAATGATTCAAATGATATGTCGTTCGAAAGATATCGACGAGACGCAACTTTTTCATGTAGAACACTCTCTCTAATTCTTTACGGTTTAAGAGCAGTTTTAAATTTACCGAAATGCGGACACTGTTTTCCGCGACACCCAAATCGACGTGGGTACTTCATCCTACTGAAAACCGCACTGCAACGGACGAAAAGCCGCACTGCATTAGACAGATAAGAGAACTGCATGGTTTCCTTTATTTAAACATAATTTTTTAAGAACGAGAAAGTAGAGTCACTGGTGGAAAAAAGGCCTTTGGTCGCGGTTCGCAACTGCCATTAGTCGCGGTTGCGCAACCGCGACCAAATAAGCGCGACTAAAGCCCCCCACCTTTAGTCGCGGCTGCTTAAGAACCGCGACTAACGGCCCGCCCACGTGGGCGCCAGCGGACCGTCGGCGGAGGACCTTTAGTCGCGGTTCTTTCGCCAACCGCGACTAAAGGCCGCCACAGGTTTAGGGTTTTAGCCCCCCCAAACCTGTTTTCTGTTTAATTTATATTGTTTTATTTCTTTTGTGCTTTATTTTAATTTTGAAGGAGTTTCATATATTCTACGGTACTACATACATGCATATGAATGTACAATTTCAAATAAATTTGAAATTAGAACCAAAAGAAATTCAAGAGGAATATACAATATATATTCAATATCATCGGATGACCATATACAATTTTGAACAAGTTTCCATACATGATTTAATCCATATAAAGTTCTCGTCCTCGTAATAGTGTTCTCCTTTAGGATGGAGGACTTCCTGCTGAACCATCCAGCTAGTTCCTCTTGAAGTGGTCGGAAGCGAGCTTCGGACTAGCGTCCACCGGAGGTTATTCCTCCGAGCATTGGTATCACTCGGAACCCGCTCAGAGGTGTATCTCGGATCATCTCACTGAACATAGTATCCACATAGATTGGTCTCCGGTGGCTGAATATCCCCAGCATTCTTAGCCTTTGACCTTTTGAATTCTAGCTCTTTTTTGAATTCACCGACCTTTGTATCTACGAACCGTCTCCAAACCCTACGAGGCAAAGAAAATTAAATGAACAAGAGAGTTATTAGTTACTTGATATTAGGAAATGAACGAAATAGGCCGATCGATATAGGCGCAAATGAATGAAAATAATTACTTCTGCAGCATTCTTCTCATGCCGCCCCAAAGCTTTGGATCCATATTCAGAGAGTCGTGGGACGAGACATTACGAGGTGTTAACTTTAATTACTAGCAGAATCCGGTGGAACCTGCGGACACGATACATGCACAGACGTCATGCATAACTCATCGATTAGCCGCCACATACCATGCATGGAGTAAACAAAGAGAATGTGCTCAAGACAGAAACACTCACTCAAAATGGTAAGGAAATAGAATATCACTTTTGAGTTCCTGCTTTGTAAGAAACTGCCACAGGTCTGCCTCCACGTCGGCGGGGTGACGCTCCAACACATGTCCATTAACGATGTGTGGGTCAATGAACCCAACATCATGGATGTTCCTTACTCTGCATTCCTTAATCTTCATTCTGCATGTATAATAGCGGACACAACAATATAGTTAGGACATATATATAGTGCAGGCAATATGAACGAGATGGGGTAGAAATTAATAAATCACTTACGAGCGTAGCAACCGATGATAGATTTGTCGAGCTCGCAGATTGAAAAGCTGGAACAATTCACTCAGTTCAATTTGTACATAGTAATGTTTGAAGTGATGCTCATGTCTAACTTCCGCATAAATATATTCTTTGGCGTTTTTATTTTTATGTAACCCTTGTACCATTTCAGCAGACCTTTCATTTGTGGAGGTAGATCCTTTTCTGCGCAGCTCGACGAGAGGCCCATTCTTGACATATGTAATTACTACCTCCTTCATTGGCGCCTCATCAAGGCCTAACAGTTCACGAAGAGTAATACCTAAGTTGGCCGCTTGTTCTCGCACTCGTTATAGTCAATCCCTGTGTTGCCGCAGCTTGTATGATCTCGGGTCATCCGGACAGAAGGCTTCCACTATAAGCGGGCAATCGATTGTTTACTTTGTTCCCGAGCTGGGCAACTTGTTTCCGCTTTTTTACTTTCGGCCTTCTCCGCTCTTTGTTCTCCTTGAACATGAGTGCCTGCCTGCGAAGTTCACGTGCATAGTCGTCGAGCAGATTCTTGTGGCTTGGGACGGTGTGCTCAAAATGACTTAGCCCACTTCTTTTGCTCATCGAGAAAATACGACTTGGGCTCGGGCTCTCTTTTCTTCTTACAGTCCGCCTTCCATTTCTCCAAATCAGCAGCAGCGTCAGCGCCGACTTCCTCGGCACTACGTTCCCAAGGCCTTGTGGGGAGAGGCTTGATGATGGCTCCGGTACCTTTGTGGTCTTAGGTACATAAGGGTCCGGGTTAATAATCCAGACTGCTTCGCCTCTTTGCGGAGGTGGATTGGGGCGGCGTCGATCACCCGCCGGACGAGGACTCGGGGTGCGGCGGCTGATCACCCGCCGGACGTTAGGATCGGGGCGGCGTCGGTGGCGTGACGGAGGTGTAGGTGAACCGCCACCACCACCACCACCACCACCACCGCCACCGCCACCACCACCACCGTAGGGGGTGGACTTGTTGTCCTTGGCGCCTCGCCTGAAACTTGATAAACTTCTTTGCCATAGAATGAAATGGCGCTTGACATCTCAAGTCTTTTCTCCCCTTGGTGTAGCAATGTCAATCTCCGGTCCTCAAACCCTTGGACTATGTCCTCCACCGTGACACGAGCATAGCCATCTTGAATGGGGTTGTTGTGGTGGAGTGCTCGAGTAAACATGGTAAAGCACCGCCGATGGCTACCTTCATGGACATGTTCACGATAGGATAATACATATGACATTCTTTCATCTCCTTTATATCGCCCACGGGTAGCGAGGAGGCTCCGGTGCAGTAATTTCGACCACCGAGGCTCCGTGCAGTAATTTCGACCACCGAGGCTCCGGTGCAGTAATTTCGATCGTCGGTGCATCTGCACCAGCCGGTGGGGCCTCCGTGGAAGCCACGCTGCTTCTCCGCTGCTGGCTTCCGAGATCCGCTGGATGATCTTCATGCTACACCGAGCTGCATCTCTTTCGCTACTAGTACACTCATGGTTTTCTTCATCACATCCATTTCCGATGCCAACCGCGCCACAACATCTGCTTCCCGATCCATCTTTCTCTTACGGCTTCTGTAACCGTACGGGTCATCGTTCTGGGGGAACCCTATTTTCCACGGAATGTGCCCCATGCCTCGTACACGTCCTCCGTGTTCAGGATTCCCGAGGGCTTCTGTCAGCGCGTCGTTCTCTCTGTTGAACTTGATCTTCCCCTGTTGAGCATCCTTCATTGCGTCAATAAGGGCTTGGGTGGGTTTAATTAATTTGCCCCGGTAAACACACTCCCCTGTCTCCGGGTTCAGCATTCCCCCATGCCCGTACCACCAGCTTTTGGCCCTTGGGTCCCATCCCTCCGTACCTGGACGGATTCCTCGCGCCCTCAGCTCGTTCTCCATCTTCTCCAACCTAGGCACCCAAATGCGATACCCTCCTAGCCCCATAACATGATTGTACTCCTTCTTAGCCGCATTTTCCTTATTTTTTCGATATTTGAATGAACTGCTCTGATTTCTTTTGCTTCACAAATTCTGGCCAATCATGTTTCAGTTTCTCATATTGTCCTTTGAAATCCGAGTCTTGTTCGCTTGACAAAGTCACGGGCTAGATTTTGCTTGAATTTCCGGAATCGTCGGCCATCTTATGAAGAGCGAACTGTTTGACTAGCCTCCTCCTCTCCTTGTTTTCCTCAATCTTGTTACCCTCCTCATCGAATTTGTTGTATTCCGGAGGTAGAACGAAATGTTCCATAAGCTTCTTGAAGCAATCTTTTTTTGTTCTCTTATCGACAAAAGTGAAACCATCAATTCGTGCCTTCTTTGGCTCATTCCACTCCTGGACGGTGATCGAGACGTTGTCTCTAACAATGGCTCCGCATTGGCTGACAAACTTGGTGGCGTTCTTGCGGGGCTCCAGCGGCCTGCCGGTTGCACTGTCGACAACCTCGATGGTGCATGTTTCTCCTTGTTTCATCGTCTTGGTTGCGCCACGCTTTGACGACGTACTCGATTGTTTCGACGATCCGCCGAGGGCTAAAATAAGAAAGAGAGTCGCGCGTTAGTACACATATTTATTCAAATCAGTTAGTTTGTATCACCAGAGGCTCAATGTATATATATACTCGCGCGCGGAGGTGGTTGCTACTTCCATTTGAAGATCGTCGTTTATCGACGTTTGTTCGGCATCATCTTGCTGACGGCGCCCTTCATCTTCACCGTCAAGGTTCAGATAAGAAGAGATATCATCTTCTTCTTCTCCGGTCGGCACATATAGAATATCGCCGTTTATGATGCCGAACATATGTGCTTCACCGTCCGGATCATAGTTGTCCATAATCGGGTCAGCTCTATCGTCCGCCATTATGTCAGTCCTGAAAACATGTAGTAAAAACAAATTAATTAAGTGAAGAAGGGGGGCGGTGGCGGTGGCGGTGGCGAAAGGGCGGTGGCAAAAGGAGGGGGCGAGGAAGGGGTGGGAGAGGGTGTCGCGGTAGAGCGCAAGACGGGCGGCAGGCAGCGGCGCCACGGAGAGGGAGGCGAGGACAACACACACGGAGAGGGAGGCGAGGACAACAGACAACCACGTCTTCACGAATGTCATTTTGTGAAGAAACTTTGCAAGCAATTAAACATTTGTCAATGTTTGGTAAAAAAAATACAGGTAGCGTCTGTTGCTCCTAATGATTGGAAACGGTTTCCAATTGCCAACGAGGATTTAGATCGACTACTACTACTAGATTTTGCTGGTCCACTGATTTTGGATCAACGCCGGGATCGACAACTTTTTTTTTAGGATCTTGAAAACAACTACGCGTTCAAGGTCTGTCAACAGTCTGTTTGACTGGTCAAACTAGCACATGGGTCCCGGTTGTCACTGACTAACACTAATTAACAGTTTAATTAGTTAATAAGTTAATTAACATGATTAATTAAGTTAATTAATTAATTAATTACTTTTAATTATTATCATTTTTAATTTTTATTTATACATATTTCTTTTTGTTCTTTTTTTTTAACAGGGGGGGCCCCACTGGTAAGTGGCCTAGGAGGCCACGTGGGTTAACGGGCGCAAGGGCGTTACAGGCATGGGCGCCCGGGCGGAAGATAATGTTTGCTTTTTTAATAGTAGTAGAGATGAAGCAAGGTGGTACTAATCAAAACGAGCGGCTTTTATTTTTCGTGTAGGCCAATCGCGAAACGTCACCCGTGGCCCATAAAAGAAGGCCCAACAATGCATCTACCTGAACCACGTACAAGAGCGAGGCGGTGCATTCGGGACGGCGCGGCGACTATATCTCGCTCTACGCGAGATGGAAGGATCACTCACATGAAGACAATACATTAATGGGTCGACCCAGTAGCAGTACTAAAACGGGAGAAAAAGGAAGAAAAAAAATAGGGCATGCGAGGATATGATCCTAGGTCGCCTCCGTAGTTGAGGGTGTTGTTAGCCATTGCGCAACTGTTGGGGTCGTGGAACTAAATGAGGCGCTTCCTAATTTAGGATGAAAGCCCGGAGTTGTTTTTATTTCTTCGTTTTTTGTTTCTTTTTGTGATTTGTTTGGTTTTTCTTTCTTCTTGGTTTTTGGTATTCTTTTTTTGTTGCTATATCTTGTTTTTTCGTTTTTCTTTTGGTTTCCTTTGTTTCTTTCATGGTTTTTATCCATTTTCCCTTTTTCAAATTTTCCTTCTTTTTCCTTTGGTTTTTGTCTACTTCTTAGTTTTCAGCGAGTTTTGTTTTTCTTTGTTTCTTTGTCGGTATTCATAGTTTTCTATTTTTTGCGTTTGTTTCTTTGTTTTATTTTTCATTTTCATTTTCCTTTAGTTTCCTTTTTGGATTTCATTGTTTTCATTTTCCTCTTTCTTTATTTTGGTTTTCATTCTACATTTTTTTGTATCAAGAATATTTTTTAAATACCGTTTAACCATTTTCATATATGAGTTTAACATTTTTAATACATGATCAAAAAATTATACATATTCAGCATTTTAAAACACAAAATTAACATTTCTAATACATGGTCAACATTTTAGCTATACAGACTTTTAAACATTTTTCAAATGCTTGAATAATTTTTTCAAATACAAGATTAACATTTTTAACACATGGTCAACATTTGTTCTATACATATTTAACATTTTTGAAATGCATTATTATTATTATTTGAATACATGGTTAACATTTCTTCAATATACATTTAGCATTTTTTTAATACATGCACACCTTTTTTTTCTTTGCACATTTTCAACGTTCTTCAAATGCTGGATTAACATTTTTTTAAATATAAGATTAACCATTTTCTAACACATGGTCAACATTTTTTCTATAAAAACATTTAACATTTTCAGATGCTTGATTAACAATTTTCAAATACAAGATTAGCAATTTTTAACACATGGCAACATTTTTTCTACACACATTTAACATTTTTCAAATGTTTGATGAACATTTTTTCTAATGAGGCCGGTCGTGTGGGCGCGCCGGGGCGCCGGCGAGCAGGCGCATCGGGGGGAGGTGTGGTGACGGCGAGCGGCGATGGGGGGCGGCATCGGCCTCGGGCGCCATGGTGTCGAGGAGAGGCGGAGGCGCGGTGGCGATGCCGCGCGTCGAGGGCGTGAGCCGCGGCGGCGTGGCGGCACGAGCAGGCGCCCGGCGACGGAGCGCCATGGAGTCATGCCTCGCTTCAGACGGATCGAGGAGGTGCGGCGCCCGTCGGGAGGGGACGAGAGGCGAGTGAGGCAGTCCAGCGAGCAGTACCGAGGCGGCCGGCCGGGCAAGGCTTGTGGGCGAAGCGGCGGCGGCGGCGTCGGCGAGGGCGGCGATGACGCGGGCGGCCGACGACGGCGCCCCTTCCCTGCAATCCGTACTGCAGGATACCACAAGGGAACCACAAATATGATGGAATTAAAACATACAACAAAGATGAACTAATAAAAAAATAAGTATGTCGCCGGCCACTCTAGTGCAGTGCACTTGTCCCCCGCTGTGCGCAAACAGGTGCAGGAGAGAGCTGGATGTGAGGGCCGTAGACTACACGTTAGGTTGAGCTGCACTGCACGCCACGCTCGACGGCACCGCATGATGCGCTAACTAGAAAGGGGCGCCACACCGGCCGCTCTTCAACTTTTTTATGACCTCATTTGTGGACTGCACGGGTGCGGTCGTTGGGCTGCAGGGAAGGGGCGCCCGCACCTTCACTCTGTTGCGAGAGGTTGTGGATGAAGTGAGTTGCAGTTTGAACAAAAAAATCCACCCGTGCAGATGAAGTGAGGTGCATCGACACGGGAGCACTGCCGGACCTGCATACTAGAGGAAGTGTGGGGAATCAGAGAGGAGCCATCACCGGCGAACTACATCTTTGTTTTTTGTCCACTGTCGTGCTCCAGTTGGTGTGCTTGCTGTACAGTGCTACACTACGGGCCATCAGAACTCTAGGCGCCGGAAGCAAACTACAACAACTACCAAAACAAACGTCATTGAGAGAGGGAGTAGGAGGAGGATGGGGCCTACACTCTCCACCAAATGGGCCGAACTGCACTGCACCGCGGCGGCCGTGCAGAGAGCGACTAGGTCGCTTGCGAACTGCAAAGAGGGGCGGAGGGGAGGCGAGCCCGACGATGTGGTGAACTGCACTGCATCGGTGTCGTCGGCCGGACGGGAAGGGCCGGGCATGGCGCTGGCCAGAGCCGGAGGGAGGAGGATCATGGGAGGCCCAACCACCATGGCGGGGCGGCGCTCGGGATGGCCGGATCCAACAACGACGCATCAAGGGAGGCCGTGGATGGCTGGATCCATCGGCGGCACGACATGGGGACGTCGTGGATGGCTGGATCGATCGGCGATGCGACGGGGGGAGGCCGTGGATGCCTGGATCCATCGGGGGCGCATCGCTGGGAGGCCATGGCTAGCCGGAATCTGGAGGCATTGGCCATGGCGGGAGGAAGTGCGAGGCAGCGGGGAGTCGCGACAAGTAGTGCAGCAGGGCTTTGGCAGCACGTGGCGCGGCGGGGCGGGGCTCCGTCGGAGCGTGGTTGGGCGGGGCTCGTGGCGCTCTTGATCCGAGGCCAGTCGGGAGGAGGGTGAAGGCGGCGACACCGGGGAGGAAGGAGGCTGGGGAGAGGGGAGGCGGATCCGGTGCCACAGGATCCCGACGATCGCTGCTGGTGGAGGAGAGGGCGCATGGTGTAGAGGAAGTGGTGGTGGCCGTGGCGGGCAGCGGTGGTGGCTGTGACGGGCAGGCGGGTGGTGGTGGCCGGGCGGGCGGTGGTGGTGGCGGGCGGGCGGGCGCGTGGTGGTGGCAGGCGGGGCAGCGAGGTGGTGGAAAGAAGGCGCGGCACGGGTGCTCGCCGGGAGGTGGAGAAGGAGGGGCATCGATGGGGAAGAGGTCGCGGGGCAGGGGTAACGAGAGGCGGGGAAGGTGGGTTTTTTTTTCGTTATGCAGTTCGGCTGTTTTTGCGTCTGCGGGGCGGTGGCTACAGTAGTTTCTTCGGTGCGCAGAATAAGAAAGTGGTGTGCAGAATAAGACTCTTAAGGGTGTTATCATAATAGATCCACCCTATATATGTATATATCATCGAATGGCCCGCACCACCATATTCACACATACACATGCATGTACGTATATATATACAGTTTGGTATATACAATTTCTCCTACATGGAGGCATTACTGCGGTAGCGGGTAATGAAATTCTCCTCTAGGATCTATGACCTGGTCGAGCAAAAATACCACTATTTCCTCTGCAATTGCTCGTACGCGATCCATTGGTAGGAGCTTCTGCCGCACCAAACTGAACTGTTAAGAAGGATATCAATATGCATGTATTACTTGTGTGACTAGATATCGATAATGATGTAAAAATTGTGTATAGTGTTCTGCCAAACCTACCCATATTTGTCTACCAGATGTGCTCCTTTCGGACGTCATCATGCGAATGTTCTCGCAAATGTAGTATGCACATAAATTTTTCCCCGGCTCTTACTTCATGGCCTGTACGAGAATAGAGTTCAATCAGATAATAATTAATCAAGCCTGATAATTAATGTTATTGAAACTATAGAGTTAAAGAGATTGCATGGTAGCTAGCTAGCTAGTACTACTTAATTAATTACCGTGGGTCGATACCAATAATTTCTCTGAGCTGGCCTGGAACGTCTTCGATGAACTTTTGCCAAGCCTTGCCGGCCCGCCGGCAAAGAAAATGAATAAAGGAGTTATTAATTAGTTGATATCAGGACATATATATATATATAATGAGATTGAAATTACCTGTTGACTATCCCCTTCACGATTAAGTACTCTTCAGGTTTTTTAAGCAATGAGTCTAGTACTTCAACTTTTCCTTCTTTAACTTTAATGTCTACCAAGATCCAGTGGAACCTGCATGCACACTTTAATGTCCACCGAGATCCAGTGGTATCTAGCTAGTAACAAGAACAGAATTTGTAGTACAAGACAGTATGGACTCACTGGAAGTTTTAAGGAAGAAATATATCTGCATTGGTATTGAGGCGCTTCAAGAACTCTAGCATGTTATTCTCTACTTCTTGTTTATAATGTTCATACGACCATGTCTTTTCATTAATGGTATTTGGGTCAATGAACCCAATGCCATGGCATCCAGCTTTTCTCATTTCGGACATCTTCATCCTGCATAATACCACAGAAAAGAATACAGTGAGGATAATTACAGGTAATGATCAACGAGAGCACTACAGCTAGCTCGAGACTTAAATTACAGAAAGAAATCACTTACAGACAATAGCAACTGACGATAGATTTCTCGAGTGTGTCATAATTGAATAACTGAAATAGTTCTGTATACTCAATAGACAGAGCTAACTTATGGAAGTAATCCTCTTCCTTGACTTTCACCATGAGGGACTGTAGATTGTGGGTCTTGAAAATTTCCATGTACCATTGATGCAATTCATACATTCTCGTTTGGAGGTTCTTGACCTCCTTGGGCTTGACCAAAGGTTCGCCGCGGACATATTTCCATTTTATTTCCTCCTCTCTAAGCATAGACATGGGCTCGATCTCGAGGAATTGTCCAACAGTCATACCGAGAATTTCAGCCTGCATTATATGCTCCTCGGTTATTACCAGATTGCCCAGCTAGGGAACGTTAACAGTTTGCCCGTAATAATATAGGGCGCGCGTACTCTCATGTGTTGTTGGCACAACAAGCGTTGGGATCGATTGCGCCGCCTGTTCTCCCAGCTGGGGAACGGTTTTCCCGCATTTTTTGACAGCTGCTTGTTGGTTCGAGCTTGAGCTCGCTTCTTTCTGTAGTCGTGCTCGATGTGCCTTCCTGATTTGGCGCTCATAGTTTGAGTCAACACGCTTGGGAGCTGGTTTTCTTGCCATATGAATAAATTGGTCAATAACTTTCTCAGGCACTTTCTCCTTTGGCGGCGGTGGCGGTTTCGGTCCAAAATGGGCGCCCAGTTGGGCCTGCACTATGGCTGCGTTTTGCTCCTCGGTCATTGTCGGTGTCAAAACCCGCGGATCTCAGGTAGGGGGTCCCGAACTCTAGGCGGATGGTAACAGGAGACAAGGGACACGATGTTTTTACCCAGGTTCGGGCCCTCTCGATGGAGGTAAAACCCTACTCCTGCTTTATTAATATTGATGATATGGGTAGTACAAGAGTAGATCTACCACGAGATCAGAGAGGCTAAACCCTAGAAGCTAGCCTATGGTATGATTGTTGTTAGATCCTCTGATTTGAAACCCTCCGGTTTATATAGGCACGAAGAGGTTAGGGTTACAGAGTCGGTTACAATGGTAGGAGATCTACATATCCGTAATCGCCAAGCTTGCCTTCCACGCCAAGGAAAGTCCCATCCGGACACGGGACGAAGTCTTCAATCTTGTATCTTCATAGTCCAGGAGTCTGGCCAAAGGCTATAGTCCGGCCATCCGGACACCCCCTAATCCAGGACTCCCTCAGTAGCCCCTGAACCAGGCTTCAATGACGACGAGTCCGGCGCGCATATTGTCTTCGGCATTGCAAGGCGGGTTCCTCCTCCGAATACTTCATAGAAGATTTTGAACACAAGGATAGTCTCCGGCTCTGCAAAATAAGTTCCACATACCACCATAGAGAGAATAATATTTACACAAGTTCAATCTGCTGACGTATTCCGCAGCATGATATCACACCACGGCCAAGCCTTTATTTGAATCGTTTTTACTGTCCCACCTTAGCACGTTTAGCGAGGCGGTTTCCTTGGCACGTCTTGTCAAAGCAGAGATCGTGTCCCCTTATTCCGGGATTCTCATTAATACGGGTGTGGGTAACCCAGTCGTGCCCGTTGGCACGCCTCCTCCATCGAAGGCGAGTCCTGAACGGTCACGGGGAGGGCTCCTGGTATTCAATCTCTTCATAAAGAGACCAAGGCCCCGCTCCTTTTTCTCAATCTCAATCAAATCCGCCCCTCGCCTCGAGTTCCAACACCCAAAGCTCCAGATTCAGGCGCTTCGGACCTTCGATGATGTCCGGCTCCGACGTTCAAGGCCGGTGGATGCCTTCCTCCGTCACGGAAGAAGACGTCCTAAAGCTAAGAGATGACATGTATCTAACCGGCGAAATCTCACATAGGCTACCTGCCCAAGGGCAGGTTATTCCCACTCCCAAGCCCGGTGAAAGCGTGGTGTTCGCGTCTCACTTCCTTCGGGGGCTAGGCTTCCCAACGGACTCCTTCGTGAGCGGGCTCATGTTTTATTATGGGCTGGAATTTCACGACTTGGATCCGGAGTCCATCCACCACATCTCATCGTTCATCATCGTATGCGAAGCCTTCCTCCGCATTACCCCTCACTTCGGATTGTGGCTCAAGACCTTCAAGGTGGAGCTGAAGATGATCAAGGGGCAACAGGCAGAGTGCGGAGGGGCTGTTATAAGCAAGAATGCTGACGCTTCATGGCCCGAGGGCTCTTTTCAAGAGGAGCTCAGTCTATGGCAACAAGAGTGGTTTTATATCACAGCTCCCAGGGGAACGAAATGGGTGGCGCCACCTGCCTTTTGCTCGGGTCCTCCACCGCGGCTGGCGTCATGGGTCAATAAAGGGCTTGGTTGGGGGCCGTCCAAGGACGTGCCCTTGTTGCAGGGCCGTATACGAGACCTCCTAGAGAGAGAGATCAATCTGGTCATAGTAGCGCAGGTCATGCTGATTCGTCGCATCCTGCCCTGCAAACGTCGCCCCCTCCGCCTGTGGGAGTTCAATCCGGAGGGACCACAAGCTCTCCAACATTTTACGGGTGCAACACCCGTGGAGATGTACAAACTGTTCTTCGAATCACAAGCAATGTGTCCGGACTTGACCGAGGACGCAGGTCTGAGCTGCAATCGCCCAGATACTCAAGCAAGTAGTCCGATACCCGGACACGCTATCCGTATATTTATCATAAACTTGCCCTTAAAAGAGTTGTCCCTTAAACAGGAGTGGATAGAGAAAGCAAAACTGATCAGGTGTCCGGCCTCCCGCCCTGAGACCACGCCGGATCCCGTGTTAACCAAGATGCTGAAGGCTGCGCCTTTGGAAGAAGGCGAAGGGGGGAACAAGGAAGCTACTGCCTCCGCGAAGGAGGTTATCAAGAAAGGAGGGATCGAGAATCCCTCCATCCAAGGGGAGAAGAGGACCACCTCTGAAGATCTGGAGACCAAGGCCTCAAAGCGGGGGAAGAAATCTTCGCCAGAGGGTCCTGCGCCGGGAGATGCCCCGGCCGCACTATTTCCCCAAGGAGATCAGCCCTCCAGCGAGCCGTAAGTAGAGAGGGGAGTTTTAAAATAAGAGACATCCCTGTTTTATTTCTGAAGATGACCGAAATTTTACCTTGTAGTTCGGATCTCAGCCCTTCTCAGCTGAGCTCGTCTTGAGGATCTTCGTCCGGAGATGATGGAGAGCGGAATGCCTCCCCCTGCCGTACCGCCTAGCGAGGCGGACGATCCTGAGGTGTCGTTGCAGAGGGTTTCTCCAAATCCGGCAGGGGCGGAGGGCGGTCGTGGGGCCCCCCAAAGCCCTACGTGTTCGGCCTTCGAAAAAGGCCATCAGACGAGTCCGGCACCTCCTGGTGCACGGTCGGAGGAGTTGAAGGATCTGCTCGGGCGAGCGTCTATCTCAGAGGATCACCATGCATTGATGGGTACGGTGATTGAAAAAATTTAAATCCATGAAGCGGGTTGTACGAGGCCGCCAGGAGTTTACTGACGGATTTTGAGGTACGTGCAATTATGTACCTTTTGACGGTTCCGCATATATAAGATGCGCCATGTGTAGATAGTAGCCCCTGAGACTCGGTGCGTTGTCAAAAATGACAGCGTGCCGAGGATCATAATCCCAGCTATAATATGTCTCCCTTGCTATGTAGGTGGCGGAGCGTCCGGTGGCTAGCCGAACTAATGAATTTGCCGAACTAAAGCGGCAACTTGACGTGGCGGATGCCAACATCGCGCTTGTCAATAAGCGGCTTGACGAGTCACAAGGTATGCAGTTTCTCCGCGAACACCTGGTAAGAGAGCTTGATGCCCGTGCCTTACAACATGTATGCTTGATGCAGATGGTGCCGCTGCCATGGAGAACCTTCGGGCGGAGCTTGCGAGCCAAGGAGCAGGCCAGAAAGAGTGATGCGGCTGAATTAAAGGCGGCCGAAAAGCTAAAAGCCGAACAGGTTGCTCACTGCCGATGCAAGAAGGAAATGGCCGAGATGGCCGTGAAGTTAAAGAATGCTACTGACTGCTGCGAGCTTCTTGAAAAAGGAGGTCGAGCGGAGCAATAGGACCTGAAGAAGGCCACCACTGAGGCCAAGGATGCTCGCTCTACGATGAGAGCTATGAAGGAGGAGCTACGTCAGGCCGGAGATATCGCGGCTGGAAAGCCCTTTCTGCTGCGGAGGAAGTACACGGATCCTAAATATGCTCAGTTGGACCGGTTGTGGAGTGCGAAGGATGCTTATCTGGACTTGGCGGAATGGGAGGAGCTGAATAAATTGTCCGTACTTGCCATGAAGGATGTCGTAACTCATTTGTGGCCGAAAAGGCCCGAGCCGAAGAGTTATTTTGGCTTGGTGCAGCAGTTCCTTGGTGCGGTGCCGCGTATCAAAGCAATGAGGCGGTCAGCATGCATAGAGGGTGCGCGGATGGCTCTTGCCCGTATCAAGACAAACTGGGCGGAGATGAAGGCCACCGATGTTGCCTCCCAAGATTCGAACGGAAGCGGAGTACCTGTCGAGCAATATTTTCAGGAAGTTCTGCAGGGCGCTCGTTTAATAGAGACACAGTTCTCGAAGGATATTATGTTCGAATAACATGTATTATTGTGAAAGAATGTTTCGATGGAATATAAAAGCTTTTTATACTTGTGCCTTCAAGAATTAAAATACCTCCTGTGCGACCGTTAAGGTATATGTGTATATAACCTGAAAGATGGCAGTCTTTGGCTTCAGCCCCACGCATATAATGCGGGGTGTTTCTGGCGCCTTTTCACACTTGATCCAATGTCTTGGTCCTACAAAGGAGGTGATAGCGCAGCAAACTCGGCAACCGGACTATAATGCTTTATCACTTTCACTTAGCCATAGGAGTTCGACAGTGGGGCTACTATATAGCCCCTAGGGGCACCAGCGCTCACCCGAATTGGGCGCGATGTGCCTGACCGGAAACGCCCTTCGTCAATGCGGAGGAATTCTAAAGATTCCAACGGGTCATCGAGTGGTTGACCAGTCTCACGCTATATCATGACAGTCAGTTTTTGGCTTTCTCTACTGAGGTGCTCGCCTGGCCGAACCGGGGCACAATCGCAGTAGTTCTCCTGGTGCCGCATTAGCCGATAGAGCGGAACGTAAGGCAGCAAAACACAGGAGCCGGGCAAACCCAACATTTGACCAAAGACATGATTCAGAGCTGATGTATATAAGGCCTAACTCGAGACGCCGAACACTCCCTAAGGTATTCGGTCTTTATGAAAACAGGCCGAACAACGCCCTTGGTAATAAGCCCCTGGTGTCCAGGTACGCGCAAAATTCTGACGTGGCCTATGCAAAAACGCCAGCCTCCTCCTCGGTTATAGCAAGAAACAGGGGGATGTGTATCAACAAGAGACAGTAAAAAAGGTTTACGCAGGGTCTTAATCTGAAAAGAATCCTTGCAACGGGTCCCTACTGCATGTCTGCGCCTGTGTCTCCGTTGTGCCGTATCCTGGACGGGTGTAGCACGGTGTTCATCTGTAAAAGAGAGGAACTTAGTAGAAAAATATCATGCTAAAATGTACGTTATATTAAATAAACGAAGTACAATTTAAAAAATGAATAAAATTGAGCTTTATTGTATCTTGTTGTGCATGCATGGAGCCCCTTGTACGGGGGTATGCGTCTAGTAAGCCCTTGTATGTTTACGCCGGACTCGTCCAGCCGTGTACGGGGTCTGGACGACCTGTCTAAGTGCTTGTATTGGTGAAGCCGGTTTATTGTGTGGCTGTCAAGGCAACCGCACAATTTTACGGACTCGAGGAACCCTCGATGTTTCCCTTTAACGAGATGACGTCGCGTGGACCGGGCATTTAAATTGTAAGAGATGCATAATGCGGTATTGCGTTAAAGCGGGCGAAAGCTTCGCGTCCTAATAGTGCTTGATAGCTACTTGTAAATGGGGCGAGGTGGAAGTTTAACTTTTCGCGGCGGAAGTTGTCGGGTGAGCCGAACACAACTTCTAGCCGTAGAGAGCCCATACAATGGGCATATGGGCCTGGCATTACCCCTTGAAAGGAAGTGTTGCTGTGGCGAAATTTGGTTGGGTCTATCCCCATTTTGCGGATTGTGTCCTGATATAGCAGGTTTAGATCACTACCGCCGTCCAATAGGACTTGTGTAAATTGGAGTCCGCCAATTATCGGATCTAATATCAAGGCAGTCCAACCTGCATTCCGTATACTTCTAGAGTAATCCTGATGGTCGAAGGTGATTGGTTTTAACAACCAGTGGCGGGACTCCTCCGGGATAGGCCGTATGGCGCGTACCTCTATGGGCGCCTCTCTATTTTTCACTTTTGTCACGTGAAGTGAGTTTACTGTTTTGATTTCTTGTGGGAAATTCTTTTGTTTTCCGGTGCTCTGCTTGTGGGGTTCCTCATCGTCCTTGCTTGGTGTGTCGAGCCCCTTGTGTTCGGCGTTGAGTTTGCCGGACTGCTTGAAGACCCAACAATCTCTGTGGGTATGGTTTGCAGGCTTCCCGGGAGTACTGTGGATTTGGCATTTCTTGTCCAAGATTTTGTTTAAGTTAGATAGCTCGTCCCTATTATCCTTAAGGGGCAGCCTTTTATAATTCTGCCGAGAGCTTTTGAATCCGGCGTTGACTGCCTTGCTCTTCGGGTTGTTTCCCTTGGTCCGACGTTGGTCCTTGCTGCGTCGTGGTTTCCCGTTTCCATCCCTGACTTCGGATGTACTTGGGTCGCTGGTACTGCATCTTGCCAGCCAGCTATCCTCTCCCGCGCAAAAGCGGGTCATGAGGCTTGTTAATGCGGCCATTGTTCTTGGCTTTTCTTGGCCGAGGTGTCTGGCGAGCCATTCGTCTCGGACGTTGTGTTTGAAAGCTGCTAAGACTTCGGCGTCCGGACAGTCGACTATTTGGTTCTTTTTAGTAAGGAATCTGTTCCAAAATTTCTGGGCTGACTCTCCGGGTTGTTGAGTTATGTGACTTAAATCGTCGGCATCCGGAGGTCGGACATAGGTCCCTTGAAAATTTGCCCGAAAAGCATCCTCGAGCTCCTCCCAACTTCCAATGGTGTTTTCGGGAAGGCTTTTAAGCCAATGCCGGGCTGGCCCTTTGAGCTTGAGGGGTAAGTATTTTATGGCGTGGAGATCATCTCATCTAGCCATGTGTATGTGGAGGATGTAATCCTCAATCCAGACTCCAGGGTCTGTTGTTCCGTCGTATGCCTCTATGTTTACGGGCTTGAATCCGCTGGAAATTCATAATCCAGCACCTCATCGGTGAAACATAGGGGGTGTGCGGCACCCCTATATTTAGGTGTACCGTGATGTTCGGATACTTGATGTGTTGCATTGCTTACTAGAGCTTGCTTTCTTGGCCCGTAGATAGATCTAACTGGGCCATCTTTTTGATGTGAATCCCTATGCGGATCGCGTGCCGGCTTGTGTGCGGCGCTGTTTGCCGCTCTCTGTTTGCCATGGGGTCGTCCATCCGACCGGGTGGCCTCCTTGTTTTTTGATTGCGGGGGCTCTACGGCCTCCTCATCAAATTCGGGCAGTAGTTTTCGCTTTGGGTAGCTCTTTGTTCGGCGACTGTCGCCGTATTTGTCTGCGGTGTTGAGTACTTTGCTCCATCTGATTCTGAGTGCATCTTCCGCTGTTTTGAGCTTCCGCTTCTGCTTTTTCAGGCTACATGCAGTGGCGACGAGCCTTTTGTGGAGGTTCTTCTGCTCCAGCAACTTGTCCGGCGTGAGATCGTCCGGACTGTTATCTTCGCCGGGGACGGGTTGTTTATCCAGGTTGTCCTGTTCGGACGGTTGCTCGATAGCATGTTCGTCGTCCACCGGTTCGCCCTGCTCCATGGCTGGGTCTGTATGGCTGTTGTCTTTGTCGAGGCGGGCCTTTGAGCGGCGCTTACGTCGCCGTTTTGACTGCTCTTTGAGGGAATGATCCTTCGTAGCGTCCCGTTATTCCTCGTCGTCGCTTCCTTTAGGTGTATCCACCATGTATACATCGTGAGATGAGGTGGTTCTCCAGTGCCCTATAGGTGCTGGTTCATGTTCCTCTCCTACATCGTCGTCCATACCGTCGATGTCTTCGGAGTCGAAGTCGAGCATGTCAGTTAAATCATCGACAGTGGCTACAAAGTGGGTGGTGGGTGGGCATTGAATTTCTCCGTCGTCCGGTCCCAACCTTGCTGACCGTAGTCCGGCTAGGGCTCTCCTGATAAAGAGAGAGACTTTAGTGAATTCAGGATGTGGCCCAAGGGCGAGTGCTGAAAGATGTCTGCGGCGGTGAACTCCATGATCGGCGCCCAATCGGATTCGATTGGCACGGGCGCGGAAGGTTCGGAGTCCGGAGAGGAGTCCGATACCTTGGAGTTACGAGTTTCGCAAAGGACAGGGTAGGTGTATGGCTCAACCGCCGTAGAGATTCCAGCCCCCGAGGCGGTGCCCAACCACCCGTCCTCGATCGGCGCAGTCGGCTCCGAGCCGAGGGTCGGAGCGGACACTGGTGCGGCCTCCAGGACACTGTTCGGCGGCAAAGCTAGATCATGCCCCTCGTGACAGTGCGGCACGCTCGACTGTGGCTCGAACCCGTCGAAGATCAAGTCTTCGCGGACGTCAGCCGTGTAGTTCAAACTTCCAAATCTGACCTGATGGCCAGGGGCGTAGCTTTCAATCTGCTCCAGATGGCCAAGCGAATTGGCCCGCAGTGCAAAGCCGCCGAATACAAAGATCTGTCCGGGGAGAAAAGTCTCACCCTGGACCGCATCATCGTTGACGATATAAGGATGACGACACAGAGGAACTCTCAATGAAAGCACCAATGTCGGTGTCAAAACCGGCGGATCTCGGGTAGGGGGTCCCGAACTGTGCGTCTAGGCGGATGGTAACAGGAGACAAGGGACACGATGTTTTTACCCAGGTTGGGCCCTCTCGATGGAGGTAAAACCCTACTCCTGCTTGATTAATATTGATGATATGGGTAGTACAAGAGTAGATCTACCACGAGATCGAGAGGCTAAACCCTAGAAGCTAGCCTATGGTATGATTGTTGTTAGTCCACGGACTAAAACCCTCCGGTTTATATAGGCACCGAAGAGGTTAGGGTTACAGAGTCGGTTACAATGGTAGGAGATCTACATATCTGTATCGCCAAGCTTGCCTTCCACGCCAAGGAAAGTCCCATCCGGACACGGGAAGAAGTCTTCAATCTTGTATCTTCATAGTCCAGGAGTCCGGCCAAAGGCTATAGTCCGGCCATCCGGACACCCCCTAATCCAGGACTCCCTCAGTCATGTCATAAGCCCTCTGGGGAAGAGGAGTGAGGCTTGGAACATATTTACAGCGCTTGCCTCCGCCTGTACCTCATGTACTACCTCGACTCGTACCGCTACGCACCATAGCTGCGGCGGCTCTCTTCTATGATTGCTGAGGCGGCAGAGACGACTGACTTGGCTGAGTTGGAGCAGGAGTTTGCTCACACATTGGTGGATTTGGAGGAGCGGGAGTCTGCTAACACGGTGGCGGACTTCGAGGAGGAGTCGGCTCACGCGTTCGTGGACTTGGAGGAGCGGGAGTCTGCTGACACGGTGGCGGACTTCGAGTAGGAGTCGGCTCACGCGTTCGTGGATTTGTAGGAGCGGGAGTCTGCTGACTCGGTGGCGAACTTCGAGGAGGAGTCAGCTGACGCGGTGTCGGTGGCCTTCGAAAGATGATGCAATCCTTTCTCCATAGGATGATACGAAGTATGGCCTCTCTCAGTGTGTGCTCGTCCTCACCTCCAGGAATGTCAAGCTCTAGCCCCGAATATTGGTCCACCGCCTCATCAACCAAGACACGAGCATAGCACACTTCCGGGGATTTTTAAAAGCAACGGCGTCTGCCACCTTCATGGATATGTTCTTCATTTTGAAGTGTAGCTCACAGTTAGTGTTCTCTATGATGTCATCCACAGGTTATCCATCCAGCAGTGCGTCGCCCGGGGCGGAACCAACGCTGCTTCTCGGCAAGGATGGGACGGTGCTATCCAATGCTGGATCATCCGCTAGCTGCTACCGCTGCTGGGACCCCCTTTCCTGGCTAAGTGAATCGATCTGCTGCTGCTGCCGCTGGAATTTGAGTGCCAAGTCCGCGTGCTTTGCTTCTAGGCCTTGAAGGTGTTCTGCTTCCTGCTTCCTCTGCTCCACCTCCAGCTTCCTCTTCTTCTCCTCCTCCATCTTCCTTCTTGCACGGCTCCTGTAGTCGTCGTTCCAGTCCGAAAATCCCTCATACCAGGGAATAACACCCTTGCCTCGTGTTCTTCCCGGGTGTTCAGGATTTCCCAGGGCGCGCGTAAGTTCATCGTTCTCTCTTGGGCGTGAACACCCCCTTTCGAGCATCTTCTATTGCGTCAAGTAACTTTTCTTCGGCTCCTTTTAGACATGCCTTCTTTGAAACCTCGCCTGTCTTCATGTCCAACGCCCCCCCATGCGCATAGAACCAAGTTATGCACATGGGGGGCCAGCTCCTAGTAACTAGAGTGACCCCTGCATCTACCATCTCTTGCTCAGACTTATCCCACCTAGGCAATGCCACCGCGTAGCCACCTGGCCCCAGCCTATGGAACTGCGTCTTTTTTGCAGCATTGGCCTTGTTTTTTCTCGATCGTTCCTTAGATAATTTTGATTCCTTTAATTTCACGAAAGCGGGCTGGTGTTCTCTTTGCTTCTCCAGTGTTCCCTTGAATTCTGGAGTCTTCTTTTCTCCTTCGACGTAGTCGGCCCATACAGTTTTCTTGTGGGTGTTGGGTGCAATAGCCATCATCCTAAGAGCAGCGTCCTTGACTTTGTGCACATCTGCATCAGTGAAATGATCTGGTAGTGTGAAATGTTCCATGAGAGATTCCTAAAGCGTTTGTTTTGCTCTGTCATCGACCCAAGTAACATCTGGACGTTTATTTTTTGGCTCTTTCCATTCTTGAATGGAGATCGGGAGTTGGTCCTTCACAAGAACTCCGCATTGATAAACGAACTTGTTCGCAATGTTCTTAGGCATGAGGGGTTCGACATTAGCTTTGATGGAATCGATGTTGTACTTTACACCCTCCTTCAACTTTTTGCCCGGGCCTCGCTTTGTCCTGCGGTCTGTAGAAGCAGATTTGCTCGATCGGAGGGCTGAAAGAAGAAAGATCGATTCATTAATATATCTTCAAATAAAAAAACATGTGATGATCACCAGATGCCTGCTTATATAAATATACCTGGCCGGTCTTTGTTATTTCAAGATCAACATTTTCTGCGTCATCATAATCATAATCATAGTTCATGACTTCATCCATTCGGTCGTCGAGATCGAATATCTTATCATCACCCTCCCCTTTATTGTTCAGATATTGGGAGCCGTCATCTGCTTCATTCAGATCATCTGGCCTGCGAGGGCTGCGTATGACCTCGAACAAGGCATCTTCTCCCTCTCTGCCGGTATTGTCCGCCATAGCTCTTATTTAACTAATCTAGAAGAAATATAAAACAATTTAGTATTCAAATTATAATGCATGGATGCAATCAATAAGGAAAAACTGAATCATAGTACATAATATGCATCGTCTCCAATAATACATAATCTCGAATACATTGTCTCGAATAATATATAATCTTGAATACATCGTCTCTAATAATATATATAATCTCGAATACATCGTCTCGAATATTATATATCGAATACATCACTGGCTAGGTAACTAATAAAGAACGAATACTACAGAAGAATCTAGGCCACTCGCGGTTCCTAAGGCGCGGGCGGTGGACACCCAAAGAGAAGGAACCATCACATGATCATATCTATGGTCATCTTCCCAAACAACCTGCCTGGTATTGGAGAACCTGACGTCCATAACAGCCATGTAGCGATGAACATGCTCGTCCTCCTCCCTGACACGCCGACGCACCACCTCCTGTGGGGCCGGCACCCTATGCACCGAATGTGGCCCACGCGAACGCCACCAAAAGAGATCAGGGTCAACGACGGGACCCGGGGCCGGGTTCCTCACCAAGCGGCGCGCCCCTGTATGTAGCACCTCCCAGTGCCAGCCCAACGGAGCTCAGTCGCGGACATGGGTCCTCTGAAGCAGGACGTCGTCGCGAACGGTTCGACGGTGAGGATGCAGGCCGGGCATCGTCGAGAAAAAATACTATACGCCGCAAAAGTAACATTTTTTAAATGATTGGATTGTGACTTATATGCAAATTCTAAATCTCTATAACTAAAATTATAAGAAACTAAAAACTAACATTTCTATAACATTTCTAAAATTTCTATAACAATTTGAAATTAATCTAATTCATCTTGCAAAAACTAACATTTCTAAAATTTCTAACATTTCTATAACATTTCTAACAATTCTATATACTATTTGACTAATCTAGTCTAATTAATTAATTCATTTAAAACATTTGCATAAAAACAGAAAAAAATAGAAAAAACTAAAAACAGAATCGTGTGTCTCTCTGTGTGTGCACTTGCAGCAGCGTGTGTGTGTGTGTGCATGTGTGTGTGTGTGTGGCGTGGGGGGGCTCACAGCGGGCGGCGGCAGGCGGCAGGCGTTCGGTGAGGCAGAGGGGACGGCGACGGACGGCGACGGGGGCGGCGGTGACGGCGCCGGACAGCGACGGGGACGGCGATGGGGACGGTGACGGGGATGGTGACGGGGGTGGCGACGGGGAAGAGGAGAAGAAGCAGAGGGAGAACAAACTGACGATTTTTTTGAAGTGTTTTCTTATATAGAACCCCCCTTTAGTACCGGTTGGAGCCACCAACCGGTACTAAAGGTCTGTTTTGGCCAGACGAAGCGGCGGGAAGCGCACCTCCTTTAGTACCGGGTGGTGGCTACAACCGGTACTAAAGGCCCCCCTTTAGTACCGGTTGGAGCCACAACCCAGTTCTAAAGGGGGTGCGCTGCCAGGCGAGGGGCGCAAAGTTTAGTCCCAGCTCACCGGGCGAAGGGTAGCCGCACTGCTTTATAAACCCAGCCGGGGCTTCTCCTTCAAACTCCTCTATATAGCAGGCTTCTGGGCGTAACTGTGGCGCGCTGCCCTGTGAGCCCGCTGGCCCTTCTGGGCCTGAATTTGGACACCCGAGGTCTGGCAGGCCCACTGGGCAGCGCCCCAACAATTTTTATATAGTTTTTCATTTCTGCATTATTTATTTTCTTCTATTGATTTCTGAGTAATTTTTGCATTTAATTTTTTTCTTTTCTGCTTTATTTATTTTCTTCTATTTATTTCTGACTAGTTTTTTATATTCTTTTTATCCTTTCTTCTTTATTTATTTTCTTCTATTTGTTTATGAGTAGTTTTTTTATATAGTTTTTTTTCTTTTCTGCTTTATTTATTTTCTTGTATTTATATCTGAGTAGTTTTTCTATATAGTTTTTTATTTTTCTTCTTTATTTATTTTCTTCTATTTGTAGTGCTTTTCAGAGTTCATTTATAGTGCTTTTGAATTTCAGGGCCATTTAGCTCAAAACAAATCAGCAAATGCATTAAAAATAGCAAATTATGTCAGAAAGGGTTGAAAGTTGATGACGTGGCTTTGAATGGCGCCTGCTGAACGCAAAAAAAGTCCGGAGTTGTAATAAGTTATTAAAATTTTGAATTGCCGGTGTAACAGATGAGTTCTCGTCTGAAACCCTGATACTTTGAAAGAGATTGTCCAGTTTGTACACAAAGTGCATCCAGTTTTGCCGTGACCCTCTCTACTTTTTTGCACATGCTATGCGGGTGAAATGATGATAGCATGCCAAGTGTCAACCTTTTCAGAGTTCATTTCTAGTGCTTTTCAATTTTAGGGCCATTTAGACCAAAACAAATCAGTAAATGCATTAAAAATAGCAAATTATGTCAGAAAGGGTTGAAAGTTGATGATGTGGCTTTGAATGGCGCCTGTTGAACGCAAAAAAAGTCCGGAGTTGTAACAAGTTATTAAAATTTTGAATTGCCGGTGTAACAGAGGAGTTCTTGTCTAAAACCCTGATACTTCGAAAGAGATTGTCCATACACGAAGTGCAGCCAGTTTTTGCCATGACCCTCTCTACTTTTTTGCACATGCTATGCGGGTGAAATGATGATACCATGCCAAGTTTCAATCTTTTCAGAGTTTATTTGTAGTGCTTTTCAATTTCAGGGCCATTTAGCTCAAAACAAATCAGTAAATGCATTAAAAATATAAAATTATGTCATAAAGGGTTGAAAGTTGATGACGTGGCTTTGAATGGCGCCTGCTGAATGCAAAAAATGTCGGGAGTTGTAATAAGTTATTAAAATTTTAATTGCCGGTGTAACAGATGAGTTGTCGTCTGAAACCCTGATACTTCGAAAGAGATTGTCCAATTAGTACACGAAGTGCATCCAGTTTTTGCCGTGACCCTCTCTACTTTTTTGGACATGTTATGCGGGTGAAATGATGATACCATGCCAAGTTTCAACATTTTCAGAGTTCATTTTGTAGTGCTTTTCAATTTCAGGGCCATTTAGCTCAAAACAAATCAGTAAATGCTTTAAAAATAGAAAATTATGTCAGAAAGGGGTGAAAGTTGATGACATGGCTTTGAATGGCGCCTGCTGATTGCAAAAAATGTCCAGAGTTGTAATAAGTTATTAAAATTTTGAATTGCCTGTGTAACAGATGAGTTCTCGTCCGAAATCCTGATACTTCAAAAGAGATTGTCAGTTTGTACACGAAGTGCATCCAGTTTTTGCCGTGACCCTGTCTACTTTTTTGCACATGCTATGCGGGTGAAATGATGATACCATGCCAAGTTTCAACCTTTTCAGAGTTCATTTCTAGTGGTTTTCAATTTCAGGGCCATTTAGCTCAAAACAAATCAATAAATGCATTAAAAATAGCAAATTATGTCATAAGGGTTTAAACTTGATGACGTGGCTTTGAATGGCGCCTGCTGAATGCAAAAAAAGTCTGGAGTTGTAATAAGTTATTAATATTTTGAATTGCCGGTGTAACAGATGAGATCTCGTCCGAAACCCTGATACTTCGAAAGAGATTGTCGAGTTAGTACATGAAGTGCATCTAGTTTTTGTCGTGACCCTCTCTACTTTTTTGCACGTGTTATGACATGGAGTGGTGGCTCACCTTATGTTTGATAGCCCTATCCACGCTACTTGCCTTTTGGTTTTCGGGTTGCAGGAGCAAGTCCATGAAGCACTTGCCTCCTCCTGGGCCATGGACTCTCCCGGTCATCGGTAGCCTCCACCACATCCTGAGCGCCTTCCCACACCGTGCCCTTACTGATCTGGGTTGCCGGCATGGGCCAGTGATGCTCCTCAAGCTAGGAGAGGTCCCCATCATGGTGATCTTCGGCGCCGAGGCGGTGGCCGTGGAGTTCAAGGCCAATGATGTCGCCCTGTCAAACCATAGTTCCTCCAGGTTGCAGGACATCGTGGGCTTTGGTGGTAAGGGCATCTTGTTCTCCCCCTATGGTGAGCACTGGCTTCAGATGTGCAAGGTATGTATCACAGAGCTCCTCAGCACCAAGCAGATGAAGCGCATGGAGGGGATCAGGGCCGAAGAGGTGGGAAACCTCATCCGCTCCTTCAACACAGCAACAGCTGCCGGCGCAGCCAACAACGTCAGTGAGATGGTGTCGGTGCTCAGCAATTACATTGGGACACGGGCGATGTTTGGTGGCAAGTTCGCACGGCAGGAGGAGTACCTCAACGAGATCGGCAAACTCATGGACCTAATAGGTGGCTTCTGCCTCGTGGACATCTTCCCCTCGTCTTGGCTGGTGCAGTTGTTCAGCACTGCCGAGCGCCGTACAAAGAGGAGCTGTGATCTCATCCAGAGCATCATCGCCGACATCTTTGAGAAGCGCAAGGCGGCGCGAGCTTCCCGTCATGAAGAAATGCTGAAAGTGTTGCTCAAGCTGCTGGAGGAGGATTCGCTGGCTTACCCTCTAACCATAGAGATTATAGTCACCATCATGTTTGTGAGTATTTTCCTCTTGGTCCCTGCCTAATCATTTGTCCATGGATACACTATGTGATCTCCACATATCATATAGAGACAATTTAGAATTCTTGCTAGGTTACTCCAAAATAATAGGCTTTATTTGCATCATCCATCAAGGTTTTCAGGAGGGGTAGGCCAGGGGTGCTCTTTCTATTTATATAAAGTACAAGAAATTAACCGCGTTATATGGGATATGGGGCCAGAAAACTGTTCTTAGTAGGTACACTGCTCAGTTAATTAGACAAATAGCGGACACACATATTGGCAATAGGCGTGAGAGTACAGAAAAATTTAATTTCAATACATAACAGATTATGTTTTAAATAATTATTAATATCAAATGCAGCATTATTTTCTAAGAATATAAACTTTTTTGTGGGTGATACATAATGATTATACATATATAACATAATATCATCATTTCCAGGACATGTTTGGAGGTGCCACAGAGACTACAACAACCACTTTGGTGTGGGCTATGTCAGAACTCATAAGACACCCTAATGGTATGTCTAAGGTGCACTTAGAGGTTCGACAGGTACTAGGTGAGGGTCGAGCTATCATTGGCAATAGCGATCTTGCAGAACTCCACTACTTGCGGATGGTCATCAAGGAGGTTCTTAGATTGCGTGCACCTGGTCCTTTAATTCCCCACAGGACTAGAGAGAACCGCAATATTATGGGTTATGACGTCCCTAAAGATACCAATGTATTCATCACTGTCTTCGCAACTTCCTGGGATCCTCAATATTGTGACAATCCTGAAGAATTTAATCCAGAGAGGTTTGTGAACAAGAATATTGACTATAATAGGACATATTTTGAATTCACTCCATTCGTAGGTCGACGAAGGAAATGCCCTGGAGTAGGCTTCGCTTCATCAATTTTGGAGATTACTTTGGCAAACTTTTTGTATCACTTTAATTGGACGCTTCTGGGCGGAGCTAGCTCAGTGTCACTGGATATGTAACAGATATTTGGGGTCACTGTACGTAAAAGGTCTGACCTATGGCTCAAGGTTATTCCACAGGTATGATCCAAAGCAACACATATATAGATCCACCTCAGCAGACATGGATGCCCATATTTGTCGCATATTGTACCTTTATGTTTACATTAGAATTAGAGGACCTCATGGGATAATTTGCAAAAATAGGATGTGATTATGGGCCAAAATGAAATTTCAAAGTTGTGAATGCATGATATCAGGTTAGCAGCTACTATGTATCACCTCGTGTGTCCAATTATGGGGATACTATAATTAGTGATTATATGTTAAGTGTTTCTTCTTTGTCAATCTTCCATTGAATATTTATTAAGTAGTCTACCAATGCAACTCGTTCTTTTGGGTATAACTATTCTAACTACCAAAGTGGCCCGAGGAAATATGGGGGGGGGGGGGGTGGGACATGTTAATTACCTATTGCATTCATTTGAATAGCCATAGAAATTTCTTGCTTCTGATGTTTGAATTTTTTTTAGTTATTACTACCAACTTTCTTAACATGTCTATCGCTTTTATGATTATTCTTTGAGATGATTCATCTACATGACCACATACAACACAAACTATTGGTCAGCACGATAGCCACCAACACATTACTCATCGGCTTGACATCTTAGAAACCCGTGAATTCGTCATCACGTCTGTTGGCAATTCCATCTGCTTACATTGCATCATGTCCGTCATCACAATTTTGCCAACAGCATGAATGCCCGAGTACAATTTTCAAAAGAAAAGTCCATTACAACAGCATGTTGACTATTCACTGGGCACCTCCTTACATGTGGGACCCACCAAAAAAACTCATCTTTGACCTCATGGAAAATAACATTAGTATAAAATAGGGCTTTGGTCCAGGCCGGGCCAGCCCATTAGTCCCGGTTCAGTCATGAACCGGGACCTATGCGGGCAACGGTCCCGGTTCGTGAGGCCAGGGGGCCGGCCGGGCCTCGTGGGGCATTAGTCTCGGTTCGTCTGGACCCTTTGGTCCCGGTTCATGCCACGAACCGGGAACAATGTGTTCCTTTAATCCCGGTTCCAGCCACGAACCAGGACCAATGAGATGCCTATATATACCCCTCGCCCGTGAGCAGAACAATCCACTGCTTTGTTTTTCTGGCCGGCGAGGGGAGAGCTTTGTGGCGCTCTAGCTCACCTCGTATGCACATGAGGTGTTCGATGAAATGCCCGAGCCACACTTAAGCTTTCTCCTCTCGAAGCTCCATTTTCCTCGAGATTTGTCTAGGTTTGGTGGTCCGTGAGGGAGTCCTCGATTAGGGGGTATCCAGACAGCCGGACTATATACTTTGGCCGGACAATTGGACCGTGAAGATACAAGACTCAAGACTTCGTCCCGTGTCCGGATGGGACTCTCCGTTGCGTGGAAGACAAGCTTGGCGATCCAGATATTATATTTCCTTCTTTGTAACCGACTCCATGTAAACCCTAGCCCTCTCCGGTGTCTATATAAACCGGAGAGTTTAGTCCTTAGAGACACAATCATAATCATCATAGGATAGCTTCTAGGGTTTAGCCTCTATGATCACGTGGTAGATCAACTCTTGTAATACCCATATCATCAATACCAATCAAGCAGCAAGTAGGGTTTTACCTCCATCGAGAGGGCCCGAACCTGGGTAAACATCGTGTCCCTTGCCTCCTGTTACCATTAGCCTTAGACGCACAGATCGGGACCCCCTACTCGAGATCCGCCGGTTTTGACACCGACATTGGTGCTTTCATTGAGAGTTCCTTTGTGTCGTTGCTGCAAGGCTTGATGGCTCCTTTAATCGTCAACAACAACACGGTCCAGGGTGAGACTTTTCTCACCGGACAGATCTTCGTGTTCGGCAGCTTCGTACTGCGGGCCAATTCGCTTGGCCATCTGGAGCAGATCGACAGCTACGCCCCTTGCCAGTAGGTAAGGTTCTGAACCTTGAACTACATGGCCGACATCCGCGGAGACTTGATCTTCAACGAATTCGGGCCTGTGCCAGGAGTTCCAGACAGTCACGATGAGCACGGCTTAGACCTGCTGTCGGACAATGCTCGGGATATCGCCCCTGCTGGAGCCCCAGACCTAAATCTGGGGCAGATTGCGTCGCCGAAGGACGGATGGATGGACCCCGCCCCGGAGGCCGCACACTCAACGGCGGTAGAGCCGAACACAGGCCTCACCCCCAAGGAAGCCTGTGACACTGGACCCCGGGACTCATCTCCGGTCGTGGGTTCCAGTCCGCGCACTCCCGAGCCCGCCGAATCTGGTTGGGCTCCGATTATAGTGTTTACCGCTGTGGCTATCTTTCAGTACTCGCCCTTTGGCGACATACTGAAGTCGTTAAAATCTCTCTCTTTGTCAGGAGACTCTTTGCCGAACTATGTCCGGCTTGAGTGGGAAGTAGGCGACGAAAGAATTCTTTGCCCACCCACCACCCATCTCATTGCCACGATCGATGATTTAACCGACGTGCCTGACTTCAGCTCTGAAAACATCGACGGCATGGACGACGATGTAGGAGAAGAACAGGAACCACCGCCCACAGGGCGGTGGACAGCCACCTCCTCATATGATATATATATGGTGGACACCCCGAAGGAAACCAATGGCGATGAGGCAATGGAGGATAACCCTTCAGGGAAGAAAGCTGAGCATGGGCATCGCCAACACCGCTCCAAGCCCTGCCACAACAATACTGACATAGGAGACGAAAACAATCCGGATGGTGCCGAAGTTGAATACAATCCTAATCAGCCTGCCTTCAAGCAGGCCGGACTGGCAACGGACGGATATTTGGAGAGGGACAACTACATGCCCCCCTCCGAAGATGAGGTGAGCCTCGGCGATGATGAATTCGGCATGCCTGAGGATCCCACGGAACAAGTTCGCTCTATGCGACGGCTTATGGCCACTGTGAGGAGCCTGCAAAAGAAGCAACAGCAGCTCAAAGCTGACCAAGATTTGCTCACTGACAGATGGACCAAGGTCCTGGCCATCAAGGAAAACGGACTCGACAGCCCCGACAAAGGGCACACGCGGCACAATTCGCTACCTCAACCTAAGAAGGAGAACCTAAGGCACATACCCCGACGCCAATATACCACCACGGTCCAGGACAACACGCAGGAAACACGAGGCAGCATTCTCAAGCCCCGGCGAAATCGTCATAAACGTCAAGTCAGGGAAGTTGGTGACGAATTCAGCGGCCCCCAGTCCGGTCAGTGGAAAAAGAACAGCTCAAGCCCATCCAGCCCAAGCAGCATACTCGATCAACCATGCGAAATTCATGGTACCCCTAGAAAGGAGACCAAGCATACCAATAGGGAATGCCGGATCCTCAAAACAAAACAGCCGGTCGCGCGCCCGAAACAATGAAGGGATATTTAAAAAAAACGAAAGACCACTCAAACATGGTGAAGTCAAAAGAAGATCCTCCACAGGACCAAAATACGGCCGATCTTCTCCAATCACATCGACCGTCCGGACAACATCAACTATAGCAATTTAATTGCACCCACTATCGACCCAATAGTTCAGGGGCTCCATCTCATACGAGCCCCCGCGGGTGACATTACTTATCCTCTTCAGGCATAATAAACATCTTCTAAAAGATGCCATGTGCAAAGGCCAAGTTTTACTGGCCCACCACACTAATGGTTGTCTTCGGATCTCCGAACAAATATCATGCCGAAGAATAAGTCTTCGACACTGTACCTGAGGGAGTCCTGGATTAGGGGGTGTCCGGCTACCTGGACTATGACCTTTGGCCGGACTCCTGGACTATGAAGATACAAGATTGAAGACTTCGTCCCGTGTCCGGATGGGACTTTCCTTAGCGTGGAAGGCAAGATTGGCGATACGAATATATAGATCTCCTCCCATTGTAACCGACTCTGTGTAACCCTAGCCCTCTCCGGTGTCTATATAAACCGGAGGGTTTTAGTCCGTAGGACGAACAACAATCATACCATAGGCTAGCTTCTAGGGTTTAGCCTCTCTGATCTCGTGGTATATCTACTCTTGTACTACCCATATCATCAATATTAATCAAGCAGGAGTAGGGTTTTACCTCCATCGAGAGGGCCCGAACCTGGGTAAAAACATCGTGTCCCTTGTCTCTTGTTACCATCCGCCTAGACGCACAGTTCGGGACCCCCTACCCGAGATCCGCCGGTTTTGACACCGACATTGGTGCTTTCATTGAAAGTTCCTCTGTGTCGTCATCTTTAGGCCCGATGGCTCCTCCGATCATCAACGACGATGCGGTCCAGGGTGAGACTTTTCACCCCGGACAGATCTTCGTATTCGGTGAATTTGCACCGCGGGCCAATTCGCTTGGCCATCTGGAGCAGATCGAAAGCTACGCCCCTGGCCGTCAGGTCAGATTTGGAAGTTTGAACAACATGGCCGACGTCCGCGGAGACTTGATCTTCGACGGGTTGAGCCACAGCCAAGCGCCGCCTTATCACGATGGGCATGATCTAGCTCTGCCGCCGAACAGTGCCCTGGAGGCCGCACCAGTTTCCGCTCCAACCCTTAGCTCGGAGCCGACTGCACCAATCGGAGATGGGTGGCTGGACACCGCCTCGGGGGCTACAACCTTTACGGCGATCGAGCCGAACACCATATCTGTCCTTTGCGAAGCTCGTGACTCCATGGTGCCGGACTCCTCTCCAGACTCCGAACCTTCCGCGCCCCTGCCAATCGAATCCGATTGGGCGCCGATAATGGAGTTTACCGCCGCGGACATCTTTCAGCACTCTCCTTTCTGCGACATTCTGAATTCACTAAAGTCTCTCTCTTTGTCAGAAGAGCCCTGGCCGGATTATGGTCGGCAAGGTTGGGATGCGGATGACGAAGAAATTCAAAGCCCACCCACCACCAACTTTGTAGCCACTGTCGATGATTTAACTGACATGCTCGAGTTCGACTCCGAAGACATCGACGGTATGGACGACGATGTAGGAGACGAACAGGAACCAGCGCCCATAGGCCACTGGACAACCACCCCATCTCACGATGTATACATGGTGGATACACCTAAAGGAAGCGACGACGAGGAACAAGGGGCGAGCGAGGATCGCCTCGAAAAGCAATCAAAGCGGCGGCGTAAGCGCCGCTCCAAACCTCACCTCGACAGAGAAAGCAGCCATACAGACCCAGCCAGAGCAGGGCGAACCGCCGGACGACGAACATGCCATCGAGAAACCATCCGAACAGGATAACTTGGATAAACAACCCGTCCCGGCGAAAACAACAATCCGGATGACCTCGCGCCGGACAAGTTGTTGGAGCAGAAGAACCTCCAAAAAAGGCTCGTCGCCACTGCGCGTAGCCTGAAAAAGCAGAAGCGGAAGCTCAACACAGCGGAAGATGCCCTCAGAATTAGATTGAGCAAAGTTCTGAACACCGCAGACAAATACGGCGACAGTCGCCACACCAAGAGCTATCCGAAGCAAAAATTACTGCCGGAATTTGATGATGAGGCCTTAGAGCTTCCGCAATCAAAAAATAAGGAAGCCACCTGGTCGGACAAACGACCCCATGGTCAACACAGGGCGGCAAAGGACGCCGCACACAAGCCGGCACACGATCCGCACATGGGTTCGCATCAAAAAGATGGCCCACCCAGATCTATCTATGGGCCAGGGAAGCAAGCTCTAGTAAGCAATGCAACACATCAAATATCCGAACATCGCGGTACACCCAGATATAGGGGTGCCGCACACCCCCTATGTTTCACCGATGAGGTGCTGGATCATGAATTTCCAGCGGGATTCAAGCTCGTAAACATAGAGGCATACGACGGAACAACAGACCCTGGAGTCTGGATCGAGGATTACATCCTCCACATACACATGGCTAGAGGAGATGATCTCCACGCTATAAAATACTTACCCCTGAAACTCAAAGGGCCAGCCCGACATTGGCTTAAAAGCCTTCCCGAAAACCCCATTGGAAGTTGGGAAGAGCTCGAGGATGCTTTTCGGGCAAATTTTCAAGGGACCTATGTCCGACCTCCGTATGCAGATGATTTAAGTCATATAACTCAACAACCCGGAGAGTCAGCCCGGAAACTCTAGAACAAATTTCTTACTAAAAAGAACCAGATAGTCGACTTTCTGGACGATGAAGCCTTAGCAGCTTTCAAACACAGCGTTCGAGACGAATGGCTTGCCAGACACCTCGGCCAAGAAAAGCCAAGAACAATGGCTGCACTAACAAGCCTCATGACCCGCTTTTGCACAGGAGAGGATAGCTGGTTGGCAAGATGCAGTACCAGCGACCCAAGTACATCCGAAGTTAGGGATGGAAACGGGAAACCGCGACGCAACAAAGACCAGCTCCGGATCAAGGGAAATAGCCCGAAGAGCACAGCAGTCAACGCCGGATTCAAGAGCTCTCGGCAGAATCAGAAAAAGCTGCCCCTCAAGGATAATAGGGACGAGCTATCTAACCTAAACAAACTCTTGGACAAGATATGTCAAATCCACAGTACTCCCGGGAAGCCTGCAAACCATACCCACAGAGATTGTTGGGTCTTCAAGCAGTCCGGCAAACTCAACGCCGAACACAAGGGGCTCGACACACCAAGCGAGGACGATGACGAACCCCACAAGCAGACCACCAGAAAACAAAAGAACTTCCCACAAGAAGTCAAAACAGTACGCCTATCCCAGAGGAGGCCCGCCACTGGTTGTTAAAACCAATCACCTTCGACCATCAGGATTACTCTAGAAGTATCCGGAACACAGGCTGGACTTCCTTGGTATTAGATCGGATAATTGACGGACTCCACTTTACACAAGTCCTAATGGACGGCGGCAGTGATTTAAACCTGCTATATCAGGACACAATCCGCAAAATGGGGATAGACCCAACAAAAATTTGCCATAGCAACACTTCCTTTCAAGGAGTAACGCCAGGCCCAGATGCCCATTGTACGGGCTCTCTCCTGCTAGAAGTTATGTTCGGCTCACCCGACAACTTCCGCCGCGAAAAGCTAACCTTCCACATCGCCCCATGTACAAGTAGCGATCAAGCACTACTGGGGCGCGAAGCTTTCGCCCGCTTTAAAGCAATACCGCATTATGCATCCCTTATACTTAAAATGCCCGGTCCACGAGGCATCATCTCATTAAAGGGACATATCGAGTGTTCCTCGAGCACGGAGGATTGTGCGGCTGCCTTGATAGCCACACATTAAACCGGCTTCACTAATCAAAGCACCTAAACAGGTCGTTCAGACACCGGACATGGTTAGACGAGTCCGGCGTAAACATACAAGGGCTTACTAGCCGCATACCCCCATTCAAGGGGCTCCGCGCATGTACAACAAGAGACAATAAAGCTCAATTTTATTAATTTCCTAAATTGTACTTTGTTTATTTAATATAACGTAAATTTTCGCACGATCTTTTTCAACTAAGTTCCTCGCTTTTACAGATGAACACCGTGCTACACCCGTCCAGGATACGGCACAACGGAGACACGGGCGCAGACGTGTAGTAGGGACCCGTTCCAAGGATTCTTTTCAGATTAAGACCCTGCGTAAACCTTTTTTACTGTCTCTTGTTGACACACATCCCCCGGTTTCTTGCTCTAACCGAGGTGGAGGCTGGCGTCTTGGCATTGGCCACGTCAGGATTTTGCGTGTACCTGGACACCAGGGGCTTATTACTAAGGGCGTTGTTCAGCCCGTTCTCATAAAGACCGAATACCTTAGGGAGTGTTCGGTGTCGCGAGTTTGGCCTTATATGCATCAGCTCCGAATCATGTCTTTGGTCAAATGTTGGGTTTGCCCGGCTCCTGTGTTTTGCTGCCTTACGTTCCGCTCTATCGGCTGAGGCGGCACCAGGAGAACTACTGTGATTGTGCCCCGGTTCGGCCAGACGAGCACCTTAGTAGAGAAAGCCGAAAACTGACTGTCATGATATAGCGTGAGACTGGTCAACCACTCGATGACCCACCGGAATCTTTAGGATTCCTCCGCGTTAACGAAGGGCGTTTCGGTCAGCACACACGCCCGAATTGAGCGGCGGTGCCCCTGTGGGCTCTATAATGACCCACTGTCAAAATCCTATGGCTAAGTGAAAGTGATAAAGCATTATAGTCCGGTTGCCTAGTTCGCTGCGCCATCACCTCCTTTATAGGACCAAGACGTTGGATCAAGTGTGAAAATGCGCCTTTTGCGAACATCCCCGCATTATATGCGTGGGGGCTGAAGCCGAAGACTGCCATCTTTCAGGTTATATACACATATACATTAACGGCCGCGCAGGAGGTATTTTAATTCTTGCAGGCACAAGTATAAAAAGCTTTTATATTCCATCGAAACATTGTTTTACAATTATACATGTTATTCGAACATGATATCCTTCGAGCACTGCGTCTCTATTAAACGAGTGCCCTACAGAACTTCCTGAAAATAGTGCTCGGCAGGTACTCGGCTCCCGTCCGAATCTTGGGATGCAACATCGGTGGTCTTCATCTCCGCCCAGTATGTCTTGACACGGGCAAGAGCCATCCGCGCACCCTCTATGCATGCTGACCTCTTCATTGCATTGATATGGGGCACCACACCAAGGAACTGCTGCACCAAACCAAAATAACTCTTCGGTTCAGGCCTTTCCGGCCACAGATGACTCACGACTTCCTTCATGGCGAGTCCGGATAACCTATTCAGCTCCACCCATTCGGCCAAACGCTCGGTTAATGGAAGTGGGCGCTCTGGATTGTGGAATTGCGAGCAAAAAAGCTTTTCCACTTCGTGATCCTGTTGATCTCAGAAGTGTTCGGCCGCGTCCGCGGCACTTGCCGCCAAGTCCAGATAAGTATCTGCCGCACTCCACAACCGGTCCAACTGAACATATTTAGGATCCCCGAACTTCATCCGCAGCATAAAGGGCTTTCCAGCCGCGATATCTCCGGCCTGACGTAGCTCCTGCTTCATGGCTCTCATTACAGAGCGAGCATCCTTGGCCTCGGTAGTGGCCTTCTCCAGGTTTTTCTGTTCTGCCCGACCTTCTCTTTCAAGAAGCTTGCAACGGTTGGCAGCATCCTTCAACTTCACAGCCATCTCGGCCATTTCCTTCCTGCTTCGGTAGTGAGCAGCCTGTTTGGCCTTCAGCTCTTCTGCCGCCTTTAAGGTAGCCGCATCACTTTTTCTGGCCTGCTCCTTGGCTCGGGCAAGTTCCGCCAGAAGGCTCTCCCTGGCAGCGGCACCATCTGCATCAAGCATACATGTTGTAATCCAAGGGCATCAAGCCCCCTTACCAGGTGTCCGCGGAGAAATTGCATACCTTGTGACTCATCCAGCCGCTTGTTGACAAGCGCGATGTCGGCATCCGCCACTTCAAGTTGCCGCTTTAGCTCGACAAATTCATCAGTCCAGCTAGCCACCAGACACTTCGCCACCTACATAGGAAGAGCGACATGTTATACCTGGGATTATGATCCTCGGCGCGCTGTCATTTTTGACAACGCACCGAGTCTCAGGGGCTACTATCTATACTGGGCGCATCTTTTGTATGCGGAACTGCCAAAAGGTACGTCATTTCGCGTGCCTCAAAACCTGTCAGTAAACTCCTGACGGCCTCGTGCAACCCGCTCTCTGCGGATGAAATCCTTTCAATCACCATGCCCATCAATGCACGATGTTCTTCTGAGATAGACGCTCGCCCGAGCAGATCCTTCAGCTCCTCCGACAGTGCACCGGACGGTGCCAGACTCGTCTGATGGACTTTTTCGAAGGCCGGACATGGAGGGCTTTGGGGAGCCCTACGGCTGCTTTCCGGCCCCGCCGGATTTGGTGAAACCCTTCGTGACGACACCTCAGGGTCGCCCGCCTCGCAAGGCGGTACGGCAGGAGGAGGCGTTCCGCTCTCCATCATCTCCGGACGAAGATCCCCTGATGATGAGCTCTGCTGCGAAGGGCTGAGATCCGAACTACAAGGTAAAAATTCAGTTATCCTTCTCAGGAATAGAATAGGGATGTTTCTTATTTTCAAACTCCCCTCTCTACTTACGGCTCGCTGGAGGGCTGATCCCCTTGAGGGCACAGTGCGGCCGGGGCACCTCCCAGCGCAGGACCCTCTGACGAAGATTTCTTCCCCCGCTTTGAGACCATGGTCTCCGGGTCTTCAGAGGTGGACCTCTTCTTTCCTTGGATGGAGGGATTCTCGATTCCTCCTTTCTTGACAGCCTCCTTCGGGGAGACGGTAGCTTCCTTGTCCCCCCCCCCCCTTCGCCTTCTGCCAAAGGCGCAACCTCCAGCATCCTGGTTAACACGGGATCCGTCGTGGTCTCGGGGAGGGGGGCCGGACACCTGATCAGCTTTTCTTTCGCTATCCACTCCTGTTTAAAGGGACAACTCTTTTAAGGGCAATGTTATGATGAATATACGGATAGCATGTCCGGGTACAGGGCTACTGACTTTAGTATCCGGGCAATTGCAGCTTAGACCTGCGTCCTCGGTCAAGTCCGGACACATTGCTTGTGATCCGAACAACAATTTATACATCTCCATGGGCGTCACGCCCGTAAAGTGTTGGAGAGCTCGTGGTTCCTCCGGATTAAACTCCCACAGGCAGAGGAGGCGGCGTTTGCAGGGCAAAGTGCGGCGAATCAACATGACCTGCGCCACTACGGCCAGGTTGATGTCTCTTTCCAGGAGATCTTGAATGCGGCCCTGTAACAAGGGCACGTCCTTGGACGGCCCCCAGTCAAGCCCTTTATTGACCCATGCCGCCAGCCGCGGGGGAGGACCCGAGCGAAAGGCAGGAGGCGCCACCCACTTGGTGACCCTGGGAGTTGTGAGTAAAACCACTCTCGTTGCCATAAGCTGAACTCCTCTTGAAAAGAGCCCTCGGGCCATGGAGCGTCAGCATTCTTGCTTATAACAGCACCTCTGCACTCCGCTTGCTGCCCCTTGATCATCTTCGGCTCCACTTTGAAGGTCTTGAGCCACAATCCGAAGTGAGGGGTACTGCGGAGGAAGGCTTCACACACGACAATGAACGATGAGATGTGGAGGATGGACTCCGGATCCAAGACGTGAAATTCTAACCCATAATAAAACATGAGCCCCCTCACGAAGGGGTCCGTCGGGAAGCCTAACCCCCGAAGGAAGTGAGACGCGAACACCACGCTCTCACCAGGCTTGGGAGTGGGAATAACCTGCCCTTGAGCAGTCAGCCTATGCGAAATTTCGCCGGTTAAATACCTGGCATCTCTTAGCTTTAGCACGTCTTCTTTCGTAATGGAGGAAGGCATCCACCGGCCTTGAAGGTCGGAGCCGGACATCATCAAAGGTCCGAAGCACCTGAATCTGGAGCTTTGGGTGTTGGAACTCGAGGCGAGGGGCGGACTCGATTGAGATTGAAAGAAAGGAGTAGAGCCTTGGTCTCTTTATAAAGAGGTTGAATACCAAGAGCCCTCCCCGTGACCGTTTGGGACTCGCCTTCGATAGAGGAGACGTGCCAATGGGCACGATTGGGTTACCCACGCCCGTATTGATGAGAATCCCGGAACAAGGGGACACGATCTCTGCTTTGACAAGACGTGCCAAGGAAACCGCCTCGCTAAACGCGCTGAGGTGGGACAGTAAAAACGATTCGAATAAAGGCTTGGTCGTGGTGTGATGTCACACTGCGGAATACGTCAGCAGATTGGATTTGTGCAAATATTATTCTCTCTACGGTGTTATTTGGCAATTATTTTTGTAGAGCCGGACACTATCCTTGTGTTCAAAATCTTCTATGAAGTATTCGGAGGAGGAACCCGCCTTGCAATGCCGAATACAAACCGCGCTACCGGACTCGTTGTCATTGAAGCCTGGTTCAGGGCTCTTGAGGAGTCTGGATTAGGGGTGTCCGGCTAGCCGGACTATGACCTTTGGCGGACTCTGGACTATGAAGATACAAGATTGAAGACTTCGTCCCTGATCCGGATGGGACTTTCCTTGGCGTGGAAGGCAAGCTTGGCGTCTGGATATATAGATCTCCTCCCATTGTAACCGACTCTGTGTAACCCTAGCCCTCTCCGGTGTCTATATAAAGCGGAGGGTTTTAGTCCATAGGACGAACAACAATCATACCATAGGCTAGCTTCTAGGGTTTAGCCTCTCTGATCTCGTGGTAGATCTACTCTTGCACTACCCATATAATCAATATTAATCAAGCAGGAGTAGGGTTTTACCTCCATCGAGAGGGCTCGAACCTGGGTAAAAACATCGTGTCCCTTTTCTCCTGTTACCATCCGCCTAGACACACAGTTCGGGACCGCCTACCCGAGATCCGCCGGTTTTGACACCGACAGTACCCCTATACAGTAATCATCACATACTTCCGGGACGAACCGCGTTGACTAGATTCAACGGGGTACAACATTAGGCCAGTCCCGCGTGACATAGTCACAATTATGGGCAAGGCCGAACCCCACCCTTAGAGTGGAAATCATACCGCCGCTGGAATAGCAAGTCGTGCCTCTTTATCAAATTATGATTCGGCAGCCAACTACCCGGACACCAACTGAGGAGTCCAAGCCACTTTATGGCAGGATAGCCTGGTTCAGCCAGGCTCCGATCAGGCACCCGCGGTTCAAACACAATAGCGCATGCAGCTACCTTTAAGCATTTGTCTTTACAGACTAACTCTGGCGCAGAACAGGACTGGCAACGCGGAATCAGCTCGGACGCACAGGGCAGGAACACATAAGGCAGTCCGGATACACCTCAGATCCATGCACAGCCTCCTCCAGTCCAGCCACGATAGGTTCCGCCAAAAGCACTTCTTGTCATAAGCAGAAACCGTACTCATATGCATAAACATACCACTCTACTACAATGCGTTGACTTAAATAACACTTACCGGTCGTCGTTCCTCATTGACGCCTTTTTTGTCATAAACGGCACCCACGCCTCGTGTTATGCCCCATTATGCCAGGGCCTTCATAGTACTCATGATATGGCAACAAAGTCCGACCACCTTTTTGGTCGCTCGGCACACCGAACTTATAGCACTAAATGCATCAGCTCCGAATCATGTCTTGGGTCATTAGTTGGGTTTGTCCGGCTCCCATGTTTTGGTACCTTACATTCCGTTCCATCGGCTAATGTAGCGCTAGGAGAACTACTGTGATTCTGTCACGGTTCTTCCAGACGAGCACCTCAGTAGAGAAAGCCGAAAACCGACTGTCATGATGCAGCGAGAGCCGGTCAGCTGTTCGAGAGGTTGTAAATTTTTTAAACATTTATTCCGCATAATGCCATTATAAACGCAAAGTGCGACGGATCGGTCTTCCGATCAGGCTCCGATAGAGCCCCTAGTACGGTCTTCCGAACACCAGGGGCTGCGCCCACCATACTCGAATTCCTATGGCTAAGTGAGAGTGATAAAGCCCTATAGTCGGATTGCCTGGTTCGTGGTTAGGAAGACCTCCTTAAAAGGACCCAACAATGGGATAAAGAGTGTTCAGGTATGTCCCGAACACCCCCGTACTTTTACGTGGGGGCAGAAGCTGACGATTGGCCAACTCTCAGGATTTATATACACTAAACAGCCGCACAGGAAGAACAAACTTTCAAATAAACAAGCACTAAATAATAAAAGTGCCATTATCCCGTATTACAAAGAATGGCAAGACTGCCTTCAGGGAAATATAGTGTCTTTGGTACACTGATCCGCCACAAGGCGGGCTCCTTTCATGACACCTTCGTAGTATAAATTGGGTTTGCGATGCTCCTTACCATCCGGTGGTCCCTCAGTCATCAGCTTCTCAGCATCAAGCTTCCCCCAGTGCACCTTCGCACGGGCAAACGCCATGCATGCACCCTTTATGCAGATCGATCGTTAAATGACATCGAGCCGAGGGCAAGCACCAACAATCCGCTTCACGAGTCCGAAGTAACTGCTTGGAATTGGCTCCGCGGGCCAGAGCTGGGCAACCAATTCCTTCATGGCTAGTTCGGCCGCCTGGTGCAGTTCGACCAGCTCGTTCAGCTGATCGATAAATGGCAACGGATAATTCGGCACCAAATTCTGCGACCAGAAATGCTTCTCCGCAGACTTCTTCTCCTCAGTCCGGTAGAATTGAGTAGCATCTGATATGCTGCGCGGCAGATCCGCAAACGCCCCTGGAGAAACAAGAATTCAGCTTATCGCTTAGAGTTCCTCCCATTACAATGTCAAAATGACGTTGAGCAGAAAAGGCCTTACCAGCCGCAACCTTCCGGGCCTCCTGAATATCCCTCAGGGCACCTCGGGCTTCTTCCCGAGCATCCTCTGCGGATTGGAGAGCTTGGGCGAGTTTGGATTCCTTCCCTGCTAGACTCTGCTCCAAGCCCTCGCTTTTCTTCACAGCCTCCTGGAGCGCTCGCTCAGCTTCAATGACCCTGGCCTCATGCTTCTCACGAAGAGCCTGTTCGGCGGCGGCCTTATTGTCGGCTTCGGCCACAGCCTTCTTCAGTGCCTCAATTTCGCCACTCGCCCCTAGAGCATACAATACAAAAAATTTCATTAGGCACAACTTCTAATTCGTGCTCAACTTAGCAATAGGTTTCAACATACCTTGCTTGTCCTCCAACTGCTTCTTCACGCAGCCAAGTTCTTCTTCGGCCCGTTCCAGACGCCTGTTTTCAAACAAAGGGATACACGTCATTAACTGAGTCTCCTGCAAAACAGAAAATTTTGATCCCCTGTTCGGCTTTATTTCACCGGATAGTGCATCAGGGGCTACTACTCATATTATGAAAATCTCCCAAAGGTTTCTTAGAAACATACCTCAAAGCCCTTTATTAGACTATGGCAGGATTTATTCAGTCCGCTCTCAGCAGACTGAATCTTTTCAATCACCGCACCCATGAGGGCACGATGTTCATCGATGATAGACGCGCTTCTTAGCGCTGTCGATAGGCCGCCCGGCGGCTCTGCTTGGACAGAGGCCGCTGGCGGAGTAGGCAAGCCTCCCCCCGTCTAAGGTGGCTGCTCTCCCGATCTTGGAGCTTTAAAGTCCTCCAGGACCATGTCTGGCTGCGGTCCGAACCTAAGATCGCCCCCGCCATCGACACGCATGGGAGCCGCTGCTCCCGTGTGTCCGGCCCCTGGGATATGCCCCCCCTGGTCCAGGTCCCGCTGAGACGACACCTCAGTGTCGCGCCAAGGCTTCGGGGAAGGGGCCTCTGGAGGCGTCTCGCTCGCCAGGGCAACTGAGCTCAGCGAATCCTCTTATGAGGATTGTCCGGCGTGGGACCTCGCCGGGCTGTACAAAATATGGCGACAGTTAAAACTACTACATCCTAATGACCTCGGGCACGTAGGTGTGTGCGGGTTTCATATACTTACGACTTTACCATGGGCTGGGCCCTGGGATCCCACTCCGGGCTGCTATCAGCAGTCGTGGTGGACGCCTCGGGGAGGGAACTTTTCCCCCTCTTTGGCGGTTCGGCCTCCAGGGATAAGGAGGCCGTCCTTTTCTTCCCTCCCCCTGCGGGGGACTCGTCTTCCCCTTCCTCCTCTTCATCTTCGGAGGAAGGATGGTCGCTAGAATCCTCAGATTTTGCGTCCGAAGTATCACGACGACGAAGGCCACTCCGGGTCTTCTTGACCTTCTTGGAGGCCTCTTTCTTCGGCGCCTCGTAAGGTGCTGGGACTAGCATCTTCATCAGAAGAGGTCCGGCCGGTTCCTCCGGCAGCGGGGCCGCACAGTGTATCCGCTCCACCTTTTTCGTCCATTCCTTGGATTATTGTAGAAAGCATGATAAGTGCGTCTCCCTCGGGATATTCCGGCTGAAACACGGATGGACAGGGCACAACAATGACTTACCGGACTTGCAGAGCGGCATAGTTGATACCCGCGGTCCTCGGCGGAACCCGGCCACGGTTTTCCAGAGTTGAAGAGCACCTTCCAGATGTCCTTGTGGGAGGAACCATAGAGCTCCCGTAGGGTCTGGTGTTTGGCCGGGTCGTATTCCCACAAATTGCAGGCTTGACGCTGGCAAGGGAGAACCAGGCGAACTAACATCACCTGGACTACGTCGACGAGTTTGATATCCTTGTCGACTTTGTTCTGGACGCGTGTTTGGAGCACTGACAGCTCGTCAGATGAGGACCAGTTCAGGTCCTTCTCGGGCTAGGACGTGAGCCGCAGTGGAGCTCCGGATCTGAATTCGGGAGTAGCGGCCCACTTTTTACCACGCGGTTCGGTGATATAGAACCACTGCTGCTGCCACTCCTTGACAGAATCATTAAAGGTGCCCGTCAGCCATACGACCTTGGGCATCTTGCTCACCATGGCGCTGCCGCATTCGGCGTGCTCGCCATTTACCACCTTGGGCTTCACATTGAAGATTTTCAGCCATAAGCCGAAGTGGGGCGAAATACGAAGAAAAGCCTCACATACGACGATGAACGTCGAAATGTTAAGGAAAGAATTGGGAGACAGATCATGAAAAACAGTCCCGTAATAATACATGACACCGCGAACAAATGGGCGAAGGGGAAACCCAAGCCCGCGGACGAAATGTGGAAGAAACACGACCCTCTTGTGGGGCTCCGGAGTGGGGACGATCTGTCCCGCCAATGGAAGACAGTGGCTGATTTTCTTGGCCAAATACCCGGCCCCTCGGAGCTTTTTGATATCTCTCTCCTGGACGGCAGAGGACATCCATTTGCCTCCTGCTCCAGATCCGGACATCTTCGGAGGACCTCCCTTCGGTGGAGAAGATGAGTGCTGGGGCGTTAGGGCTCAAGCAGAGGGGAATGGACTAGCAGAAGGGATAGGCGTGGGTAAAAAGGAAGAGACCTTATCTCTTTATAGAGGCGGTAAAAGCTTTTGCGCCTCCCCACTTGCCTGGTGGAACCCGCTCGTCCTCCACTCGCCGCAATTAGCGGTGCGTTTGGGCTACCCATACCCGTATTGATCCGAAACCCGCAATAAGGGGACACGATCTCTGCTCCGGCAAGACGTGCAGAGGAAACCGTCTCGCCATATGCGCTGAGGCTGGTTGTGGGAAAACGGTTCGAATAATGACTCAACCGTAATGCCATGTCGCGTCGCCAAAAAATTGCCAGCAGATCAGATTTATGAAGTGCTATGCTCTCTACGGTGGTATGTGAAAGATCATCTTGCAGATCCGGACACGGTTCAAGTGTTCAATAATTACTTTGGAGTATTCGGAGATGGAACCCGCCTTGCAATCCGAAGACAGAACTGTGCGCCGGACTCATCGTCATTGAAGCCTGGTTCAGGGGCAACTAAGGGAGTCCTGGATTAGGGGGTATCCGGACAGCCGGACTATATACTTTGGCCGGACTGTTGGACCCTGAAAATACAAGACTCAAGACTTCGTCCCGTGTCCGGATGGGACTCTCCTTTGCGTGGAAGACAAGCTTGGCGATCCGGATATTATATTTCCTTCTTTGTAACCGACTCCATGTAAACCCTAGCCCTCTCATGTGTCTATATAAACCGGATAGTTTAGTCCTTAGAGACACAATCATAATCATCATAGGCTAGCTTCTAGGGTTTAGCCTCTACGATCTCGTGGTAGATCAACTCTTCTAATACCCATATCATCAATATCAATCAAGCAGGAAGTAGGGTTTTACCTCCATCGAGAGGGCCCGAACCTGGGTAAAACATCGTGTCCCTTGCCTCCTGTTACCATTAGCCTTAGACGCACAGATCGGGACCCCCTACCCGAGATCCGCCGGTTTTGACACCGACAGTCCGTCCTGCCCGTCCCTGTCCTCACCGTCGTCGATCGCCCGCGCCGATCTCGTCGCTGACACCACCGTGGTGAGCCTCTTGATCTTATCTTCTTTCTAAAAAAAGTTATTACTTGTATGATTTAGATAGATACTTGTGTAATTTTTGTATGGTGCGATGGTTTTGGTATCCGCCTCCGTCGGCCCTTGTCCTGTCTATGATTCGGATGTGGTATATATATTATCTTTCATAACTATTTGTTTCATTTATTGTTTATGAAAATTATGCCGACCAACGTGACATAGATTTTTATTATCTAGGAGGTATGTGAACCGGAAATTCCAACCAACCCTATTATCAAGAGGTTAAATTTAGTTGAAGAAGAAAACAATTACTTGTAGGAAAGATTGAAAAAAAATTGAGGAGGAGAAGATGATATTGGAGTTGCATGTTGCGGATGTCGTCGATGATCACAAGATCAAGATGGATGCAATGCGCTTGAAGATTAGAAACATTAGAAAATACGTCATTCATACCGAGACTTGGTATCATTATGCCGTTGGATCAGTTTTTACCTTAGTAGCGATTATGATCTCATTTGTTGTTGCATTGAAATGTTTTAGATAGTTTCCACGTATGGTTTAAATAGATACTCTGGAGAGCTATATGTTGTTCAATGAGAACTATGTATGTACTTTGGTTTTAATATGATGATGGACTTCTATTAATTTGGTCACTTATCTATTCATGATGTTCTGTAATGCTTTTTGACACACTTAATTATATATAATGCATGCAGATGAACCGGCAACAGATGTACGGTAACAGACGCACCTCCGAATATAATGAGGGCGTGCATAATTTTATCGTAGTGGCTGAGGCAAACAAGCAGAATGGTTTTATGTGTTGTCCATGCCCTAGCTGTGGGAATACGAGGTCTTACTCTGACTCGAAAACCCTTCACACCCACCTGCTTTGTAAGGGTTTCATGCCACACAATAATGTTTGGACCAAGCATGGAGAAAGAGGGGTTATGATGGAAGACATCAAAGAAGAACATGATGATGACAACTATGTGCCCTCTGAATACGGTGATACTGCAATGGGGGAAGCCGAAGATTAAGAGGAACCGGATGATGTGCCCAATGATGATCTTCTAGGATTGTATGCCCTCTAGGATAACGAAGCTTCCAAAGGATAACGAATTGCCCGATACTACGTACACATCAAAGAAGGTTGTATGCCCTCTAGGATTGGAGCTGCAGAAGATACATGCATGCCCTAATGACTGCATCCTCTACCGCGGTGCGCACGAGGATTTGAACGCATGCCCGGGATGCGGTGCATTACGGTATAAGATCAGACGGGATGACCCTGGTGATGTTGACTGCAAGCACCCCAGGAAGAGGGTTTCTGCCAAGGTGATGTGGTATGCTCCTATAATACCACGATTGAAACGTTTGTTCAGAAACAAAGAGCATGCCAAGTTGATGCGATGGCATAGAGAGGACCGCAAGAAAGACTAGAAGTTGAGAGCACCCGCTGACGGGTCGCGGTGGAGAAAAACTGAGAGAAAGTACTAGGAGGACTTTGCAGGAGACGCAAGGAACGTATGGTTCGGTTTAAGTGCGGATGGCAGTAATCCTTTTGGAGAGCAGAGCAGGAATCACAGCACCTGGCCCGTGACTCTATGTATCTATAACCATCCTCCTTGGATGTGCATGAAGCGGAAGTTCATTACGATGCCAATTCTCATCCAAGGCCCTAAGAAAACCCGGCAACGACATTAATGTGTACCTAAGGCCATTAGTTGAAGAACTTTTACAGCTGTGGAATGGAAACGGTGTACGCGTGTGGGATGAGCACAAACAACAGGAATTTGACCTGCATGCGTTTCTGTCTGTAACCATCAATGATTGGCCTGCTCGCAGTAACCTTTCAGGGCAGACAAACAAGGGATACCAGGCATGCAGGCACTGTTTAGATGACACCGAAAGTATATACCTGGACAAATGCAGGAATAATGTGTACCTGGGGCATCGTCGATTTCTTCCGACCAACCATCAATGTCGAAAGAAAGGCAAGCATTTCAAAGGCGAGGCAGATCACCGGAAGAAGCCCGCCATCCGTACCAGTGATCACGTACTTGCTATGGTCAATGATTTATAAGTAATCTTTGGAAATGGTCCCGGCGGACTATCTATTCCGAATGACACTGAGGGATGCGCACCCATGTGGAAGAAGAAATCTATATTTTGGGACCTACAATATTGGAAAGCCCTAGAGGTCCGCTCTTCAATCAACGTGATGCATATGACGAAGAATCTTTGCGTGAACCTGCTAGGCTTCTTGGGCGTGTATGGGAAGATAAAATATACACTGGAGGCACAGGAGGACCAGCAATGTGTGCACGAAAAAGATGGCATGCCTCCAAAGCAGTATGAAGGTCCTGCCACCTACGCTCTTACCAAAGAAGAGAAGGAAATCTTCTTTGAATACCTGGTCAGTATGAAGGTCCCATATGGCTTCTCGTTGAATATAAAGGGAATAATAAATATGCCAGAGAAAAATTTCCAGAACCTAATGTCTCATGACTGCCACATGATTATGACACAACTGCTTCCGATTGCATTGAGGGGGCTTCTACCGAAAAATGTTTGATTAGCTATTGTGAAGCTATGTGCATTCCTCAATGCAATCTCTCAGAAGGTGATCAATCCAGAAATCCTGCCAAGGTTAAGGACTGATGTGGAGCAATGTCTTGTCGGTTTCGAGCTGGTGTTCCCACCATCCTTCTTCCACATCATGACGCATGTCCTAGTTCATCTAGTCGACGAGATTATCGTTCTGGGCTTTGTATTTCTACACAATATGTTCCCCTTTGAGAGGTTCATGGAAGTCCTAAAGAAAGATGTCCGTTACCGTGCTAGGCCAGAAGGAAGCATCTCCATGGGCCATCAAACAGAGGATGTCATTGGGTTTTGTGTTGACTTCATTCATGGCCTTAAGAAGATTGGTCTCCCTCAATCGGGGTATGAGGGGAGACTGACTCGAAAAGGCACGCTAGGAGGGGACTCAATAATATGTAGGGACGGGCATTCTTGGTCTCAAGCTCACTACATAGTTCTACGGGACTCTACCTTGGTGACCACGTATGTCGATGAACACAAGGACATTCTACGCTCTAAACACCTGGGGCAGTGTCATGACTGGATTACATGTGAATACATCAGGACTTTCGGTAGTTGGTTGCAAACAGGTCTCAGGGGTGACAACACTGTTTCTGTCCTTGGCCAGGGGACCATCTTTGACTGTATTTACTTACAAAGGGTACAAGATAAATGGGAATACATTTTAGACGATCGCCCAAGATCAAAAGAACACCAACAAAAAGAGCGGTGTCCGCTTTGATGTAGCAAACAAGAGGGGAAAGGATCCATATTATTGTTACATAGTGGACATATGGGAACTTGACTACAGACATGATTTTAAGGTCCCTTTGTTTCAGTGCAAATGGGTCAATCTGTCAGAAGGCGGGGTCCAGGTAGACCCATAGTACGTAATGACAACAGTGGATCTGAAAAATCTTGGGTACATAGACGAACCATTCGTCCTAGCCAATGACGTGGCGCGGCTTTTCTAAGTGAAGGACATGTCTACAAACCGAGAAAAAGAAAAGATAAGGAAGCGAATACATCATATGATGAGCCAAAGCGCCACATAGTTCTTTCAGAAAAAAGAGACATCTTGGGATTGGAGGGCAAGACCCACTTGTCTGAAGATTATGAAAATTTTCATGAAATTCCTCCCTTCAAAGTCAAGGTTGACCCAAGCACCCTGTTAAACGATGAAGATTATCCATGGTTACGATGCAATAAGCAAAGGAAACAAGCGAAGAAAAAGTGAAGACTTTCGCTCCACAATTATTATGATGATGCCTTTGATCTAGAATATCGCTACAGTTACATGTGAAGAAATGAAATGCCTTTTGTAATGGATGAGTTTCCATATGAAACCCTGGTACTTCGAAAGAGATTGTCCGTTTTGTACACTAAGTACATTCATTTTTTGCCGTAACTCTCTCAACTTTCATATATACTGAACATGCATCCTCAAGCAGTACAAGTTGATCATCATATGTAGTTCTATATGATATCGACAACAATTTCTTGTGATCCTCTAACATGCGCTGCAACTTCGTCCTCTCCAGATCACTTGCGCGGTTTCTCTTTGCATCGGCAATGGCCCGACCTAGATCATCAGCGGGCTCATCTGATGCCTCTTCTTCAGCTTCTTCCCGCATTGCCGGCTCAGCTTCTTCCCCCATTGTTGTATCATCGTATTCAGGGAACCCATGGCCAGGATAGCCGTCGTCGTCCTTTTCTTCTTCGTTGTCTTCCATCATAACCCCTCTTTCTCCGTGCTTGGTCCAAACATTACAGTGGGGCATGAAACCGGACTCAAATAGGTGGACGTGAATGGTTCTTGATGTAGAGTAATTGTGACCATTCTTACAGCCAGCACATGGACAAGGCATAAAACCATCCGCCCGCTTGTTTGCCTCGGCGGCAAGCAGAAAAGTATGCACGCCATTAATGAACTCAGGAGAGCATCGGTCATCATACATCCATTGTCGGCTCATCTTCATTACACAACACCGAATAGACCAAATTAATACAAGTTCATACATAAAGTTCATATACAGCACTTAATTAAATGCAACATACAAATAACTCTCTAGCTAAAGAATTTAAATGCAACAACCAATGCGATCAAGATCGCAACTAAGGTAACAATTCATCCAACAGCATAATGATACCAAGCCACACTATCAATGGCATATTTTCTAATCTTTCTAATCTTCAACCTCATTTTCTCCATCTTGATCTTGTGATCATCGACGACATCGGCAACCTGCAACTCAAATTCCATCTTCTCCCCCTCAATTATTTTCAATTTTTCTTTCAAATACTCGTTTTCTCTTTCAACTAAATTTAACCTCTCGACAATAGGGTCGGTTGGAATTTCCGGTTCACATACCTCCTAGATAAAATTATCTATGTCAACTTGATGGGCATAATTTGTCATAAACACGATATGCAACAACTAGTTTTAAAAGAGAATATACCACATCCGAATCATAACAAGGACGAGGGCCGACGGGGACGGATATCAAAACCATGGCACTATGTATAACAAACAACGTACGGTTAAGATAATTATACGAGTAACTATATATCCAAATCACACAAACATCAATTTGGTAATGCAAAACATTCATGAACAAGAGCCTCACCACAAAGTGGTGCCGGGCGACGGACGGTCTTGAGCGATCGACGGTGGTTACGACGGAGATTTAGAAGGCACTAAGTAAACCACACCTACATATGCAAACTAAGTGTTACTTTTGACCTCAAATTGCATATAAATCAAATACTAGCAAATTATAATTCCTCCCAAATTAATCACTATACAAAGCATTGCAAGAGCTAATCTAGCAATGAGAGTTGAAAGGAGAAAGCTGCTAACCTTTGTGATCATTTGAATGGATGGGGGCCTTCAAATCTTGACAAATTTTGGGCAAAATTTGTGAGGAGCTCGAGGAAGAGAGGGGAAGAACAGAGGAAGTGAGGGGCAAGGTGATGAAGAGAGTGGCTCGGGTGGACGAAGGGTTTATGTACGTCGACCTTTAGTACCGGTTCGTGCCACGAACTGGTACTAAAGGTAATGGACGGGCCCCAGACTGACAACACCCTGCCACCACTCTCTTTAGTACCGGTTCGTGCCATGAACCGGTGCTAAAGGTTAGCCACGAACCGGTACTAATGAGAACGGTCGGCTAGCCATTTGAACCAGCACTAATGGACACATTAGTGCCGGCTCAAAATCAAACCGGGACTAATGTGTCTCAGATCCCTTTTCTACTAGTGATCATATGTAGTTCTACATGATATCGACGACGATCATCATATGTAGTTTTAGATGATATAGCCACACACACACATATGTAGTTCTAGATGATATCGACAACGATCATCATCCTCAAGCCTGGGAGGTGGGTGTACCTGATAGTAATTAGGTTGGCCTGTCCAACACGAAGATTCTTCCAACAAGGAATCTCTTCCACCCAACCGAGTTTTAGTGTGTGCGACCGCTGTGTCCATGCGGTAAGTACAGGTGGTGACGGAGCCCCTTGCGGTAAGGCGTAGTCCAGCTGAGCCATCTTCATCAGGCTCGATACCACAACTCACACATAGGTACTTTGGCAATTTCTAAATAAGAAAAACATATCAATTAATAAATAGCCTTGCACATACTCTTGCAGATATATTTCTATTAACTCTAGACTTCTACACTATCAAAAGACACAGTACTATGCAGTTGTACTAACTAATCATGAATTCTACTAATAAGTATATATGGATTATCTACACTATTAATAGTTCCTTGGATTCTACACTAATAAGCATGTGATCAAACTCTACACTAAAGCATATCATCGACTAGATTCCACAAAGCATTTGTAAGTATAACAATGAAGCATATACATATCATCAAATTACTACAGTCAGTATGTATAACATACCATTTCATGCCGATCGACCATGGTACTTGTCAGGCGGGTCACGAATGGCACCCCGACAAAGTCATCACGTGGCGGAATTATGTCCCATAGATTGCACACCTCCTCCTCGCTCAGCCTCATTCTTTGAGCTACGATGGCTTCATGAAGTGGGTTCTCAGCATCTTCATCAAGTGGGTCCTCATTATCTTCATCATCTTCGTCATTTTCATCATCTTCCACCATCTTGATATAAATGACAGCTAGCTTGGGTCTTTCTGCTCTGAAGGAGAAGCTGATCAACTCACCACCAGTAAGACGCATGCGGGCGAGGAAACGGGCCCATCCATCTCCTCCAATCCGCGACATATTGCGTCCTTTCTCGACCTCCATGGTGTACGGCCCCCCAGGAGCCTCAAATGTCACAGTGTCTCCTGTCAGCTTGTTGAATTTCAGCCTCACATTGCATGGGACGATCTGTGTAAAAAAACAAAAATGACACAATGCAGTAATGCCAACACTAAAAATAAAATAGTGGTTACATTTCATATAATTTCTTACCGCCACATGACGAAAACTCGGCCATAAGTAGATGCCGAACAGCTTGCCATTTGCAAGGCTGCTGGCGCACCATGACTTGCACAATCGACATGGTGGTGGTGGTGGTGGCGCCATTTTCCTAAAGCAATATGAGCAAGGATTAACGATCCACTTCACGGGAAAGAAAAATAATTGTTAAATCAAAATGTTCTATAAATCAACTAAATCAGCTAGCCTATTAAATCAACTTGCCTACTAAATCAACTAAATCAAAATGTTCTATAAATCAACTAAATCAACATTTCTATTAAATCAACTTGCCTACTAAATCAAGTAAATCAAAATGTTCTATAAATCAACTAAATCAACTAGCCTACTAAATAAACTTGCCTACTAAATCAACTAAATCAAAATGTTCTAAATCAACTAAATCAACTAAATCATATGAACTAAATCAAAATGTTGCGTATGAACTAGCCTACTAAATCAAAATGTAGCAGGGAGGAGGGGTTGTGGATGGACGAGGGAGGAGGGAGAAGGAGGGGCGACTGGAGGAGGGAGGAGAGAGTAGGACGGAGGAGGAAGGGCGGAGTGAGGAGGGGCCGGCCGGTGGCGAGTCGAGGGAGGACAGAGGAGGAGGGCGGTACCGAGTCCAGCGAGGGCGACGGCGGCCGGCGGGGGAGGACCAGCACGCGGGGGGTGGGGGGTTGAGGGGGAGATGGAGTGAGACTGAGTGTGAGTGTGAGTGTGGATCGGGTAGAGGAGAGCGTGGGGGTGGGAGGTAGCTAGTTTTAGCAGTAGCGCTCTAAATGTAAAGGCGCTACTGCTAAACTACCTAGCAGTAGCGTGCTCCGAATTAACGCGCTGCTGCTAGAACTAGCTTCACGGCGGGGTCGTGGGAATTATAGCAGTAGCGCGACCTAGAGGAGGTGTGCTTCTGCTATGTTTATTTCAGCAGCGAGTACTGCCTGAGCGCGCTACTGCTACATTGCAGCAGCGCCTTAATTTCAAACTCGTTGCTGGTAAGATCATGTGTATAAGCTTTTCCCTAGTAGTGAATGGACACCAAAGTAGCGCATTTAATGCGCTTTGTCCTATAACACCGGGCGATAAGCTCGCGCACTGTAGACGTTTCCACCTCATGTGTGCCACTGTGGCAACCCCTTTTTCCTGTAGAAGGAGGCCCGAGGCGACTAGGAGAGGGATTCGGCTCTTTTGGGCAAGTTACACCCCGTAGCTAGCTCAAGAACACAAGAACACTCAATACATCCATCAAAGCAGGACTAGGGTATTACGCATCCTCGCGGCCCGAACCTGGGTAAACGATCTGTGTGCTTCCTGTTAGACCTGCTCTTCTCACAACCCTGCGCCCGTCAACCGTAGAAGAGATTCCTGTGATCCCATAGGTGTCGTTTCCCCGATATCTTTGGCACGCCAGGTAGGGGGACGCAATTGTGAGAATCTGGTCTAGCAGTTAGTCTAGCAGTTCTTCATCGCCATTGCTCCCAAGAAGAAGACGATCACGGCTATCACCTCGTCGGGAGCCGTACCGCCCGTGCCAGTGCGGACGAGCAGCAGGTCGGTCGCGGACAGAACCCGAGCTGCGGCCCACGAGCACCAGCATCGCCCTGGCAGTCAGAGCTTGGCTAGCGGTGTCGTTCGTGCGCCAGACAACAGGCCGCTCATCGCCAAATCCAAAGATGGGGCTGGGCCCCCCGCAGGCGCCGCGGGGCCCTCCAGGGGCGTCGCTGTGCCTCCTACAGGCGGCGGAGCGACCTCCAAGATGCCAACCCCAGCGCCCATAGCGCGCTCTTCCAATGGTGTGCGCGACGAGCAGCGTCACTAGCCGGTGACCTTGGACACCGCCGTTGGAAGAGCTCTGTGCATCGTCCGCGGGACGAAGGAGTCCAGCATGCCCACTGAAATGCTGGCGAAAATGGCACGCAGCCGCTGGGCCGTGATAGAGCTCCTTCTAACGTGGTTAGAAGTCGAAGCGCGCCGCGGTCCACGCAGCTGTCGCCACCATCCACGCCAGCAGAGGCTTTGGCGCGCGCGCAGCTGCTCCTCGACTTCCCTCCTGCTGCGGAGAAGCTCGACGAGTGGAGAGCCACCATCCAGAGCCTCGTCGCCGTCGCCAATAAAGATGATCCACGACCGGCGGGGCCCTCGGGCCGGCGTTCCGCCGAGCCACCACATGTCAGCGATGGGAGGACCGGGGGAGTTGCAGCCACAGTACACTCTCCTCCCCCGCGCCAGCCGCCACTGGTGTCGATCCGTCGTAACGATGCATGTGACAACATTTCCATAGCGTTGTCCGACCCACGGACCCACCACGACCAGCGCCAAGTTCTTCAAGAATGAGCCCATGAAGATGCTCGAACCACTATCGAGCGCCAGCGTGATTCACGCCACCAGTCGGATAAGCGGGCGGGACCCGCTATGGACCACCCAACACCGAGGGGCTCCGGTGGCCTACCTTACGAGGTGGGTTGCCCAGCCTTTACCCATGAGCTGCGGCAGTTCCAGTGGCCATCCCACCGCACGTTCAAGCCTGACATCGGCGAGAAGTACAACGGCAAGACCCATCCGTCCGAATTCCTCAGTATCTACACCATCGCGATGCAAGCAACCGGAGCTCGCGATGCAAGCTGCCGGACCTCGCGACGACAAGGTGCTTGTCAATTACTTCCAGTTGGCACTGAAGCCCAACGTCATGTCTTGGTTGATGCACTTGCCGGCGGATTCCATTTCTTCTTGGTCAGATCTGTGCCATGAGTTCGTTGGTGCCTTCACCAGAGGCCACCAGGCTCATGGCCAGGCCAGTGATTTGCATATCATTCCCCAGAAGGAAGGGGAAACCCTACGCAAGTACATCCAGAGGTTCAGCCGGGTGCAGTACAACATCCCCGATGTTCATCCCGCCGCCGTGATTAGCGTGTTCCATCAGAACGTTCGCAACCGCAAGATGCGCGAAGAGCTGGCGATGAACAAGGTTGAGGATGTGGCCAAACTTTATGTTCTGGCCGGTAGGTGCGCCCGGGCTGAAGAGGGGAGGAAGTACCCCGGCGAGGACGCCGGCGTGGAAACCGACTCTACTGATGAAGACACCGCCGCCCCGATGAAGAAGGGCCGGCGTCGCAATAGGAAACGCAAGGGCAAGACCGTGCTTGCCGTCAAGGGATCCGACAACACCGGTGCCACCAAGAAGGCTAAGGCAGACGAACCCGGCGAAGAAATTGCCGGGTGCACCGCCTGCCGGGCCTTGGCGGCTGCCGACAAGCCAGGGGGCTCCGACAAGCAGTATTGCAAGATCCACTGCACCAAGGGCCACGACCTCCAGAACTGCCGGCAAGTCGAGCTGCTTGTTGAGAAGCAAAAAGTTGAGTATGAGAGGCAGGACAAGGAGAAGGGCCAGGATGGTGCCGAGGGATCCCGCAAGAAGCGGGGCGGCCAAGGAGGTCGCCGCGGCAAAGATAACCAGCAAGGGAGGCCCACTCGGGGCCGCAACCAGAAGCAGGAAGACGATGATCATGACGAAGTCAACGAGTCCGGCGAGCATGAGTTCCAGAAAGCTACAAAGGCCATGTGCGTCGATGGTGGGGCCTCGCTGCATATCTCTCACCGCTAGCTCATGCAGTGGGCGCGTGAGATCACAACAGCGGAGGCATCATTCGACGCTCAGAAGCCACTGAAGTGGTCCAGCACGCCTATCATCTTTGACGCCGAGGACCACCCTGAACGCACAACTGCGGTCGGGTGCTTTCCGTTGTTGGTTTCACCAACGATACGCAACCTCAAGGTGAACAAGATGTTAGTCGATGGCGGGGCCGGTCTGAACTTGATCTCGCCTGTTGTGATCAAGAGGCTGCAAATTCCTGATGGAGACCTCGAGGAAACGGACATGTTTCAAGGGGTCAATCTGGGAAGGAGTCAGCCGAAGGGGAAGGTCACACTGCCCGTGACGTTTGGGGGCGAGTTGAACTACAGGACAGAGAGGATCGCACTACTAGGAAAAGGGCTATAGATGATATGGACACTAATGGCGCACCGGACATGTGGTGCGCCACTACTATATACTAATGGCAGACCATGTGTTGGTGCGCCATTAGTGTCCAAATACTAATGGCGCACCACATCCACGGTGCGCCATTAGTAACAAATTTTTTTTTTCAAAACTAGTAATGGCGCACCACGGGATAGTGCGCCATTACTAGTTAAACAAGTAATGGCGCCCCACATCCACGGTGCGCCACTAGTATTTTTTTTCAATTTTTTTTAATTTTTTTAATTTATTTTTCAAAACTAGTAATGGCGCACCAGGGGATAGTGCGCCATTACTAGTTAAAACTAGTAATGGCGCACCACATCCACGGTGCGCCACTAGTAATTTGTTTTCAAAAAAAATTCAATTTTTTTTTCAAAACTAGTAATGGCCCACCGTGGGAGTGGTGCGCCATTACTAATTGAACTAGTAATGGCGCACCACTCCCACGGTGCGCCATTACTAACTTGGCCCAAAAAATCCACCAAATGCACCCCCCTGGACCGCCTTTTCAGTTTTAAAAAAATAAAAGAAAATGATGGAAATGTCAAAAAAAATAAGTTTCCCATGTGATATGTGGTCTAGTTGTTTGGAAAATTTACAAATATGAATTTCAAAAAAAATTCAATTTTTTTTGAAAACTAGTAATGGCACACCGTGGGAGTGGTGCGCCATTACTAATTGAACTAGTAATGGCGCACTACTCCCACGGTGCGCCATTACTAACTTGGCCCAAAAAATCCACCAAATGCACCCCCCTAGACCACCTTTTCAGTTTTAAAAAAATAAAAGAAAATGATGGAAATGTCAAAAAAATAAAAGAAAATAAGTTTCTCATGTGATATGTGGTCTAGTTGTTTGGAAAATTTACAAATATGAATTTCGACTTTATTTGCAAAATCTCTCTGGAATTTGTAAAATGCGCACTCGGATTAAAAAGTTTTTTATATGAAAAATCATCTACTTGAAAAGTTACATCCGAATTTAACTGGGGGAACCCCGTTAAACATTTTCAAAATCCTCAAAAACCTAACAGAAAAAAAGTTACGGGACTTTCAAGATCTAGAGGCAAAAAAATTCAAAAAATTTCAAACTTGCTACTGGCGCACCGTGGATGTGGTGCGCCACTAGTAACACAAAAAAAAGTTGGTTTCAAATATTTTTTGGAATTTTTTTTCAAAAAATGATACGTAATATGACCGGGAAGTTTGAAATATTTTTCAAAATTTCATCATAGTCATGAACATGGAGAAAGTCTTAGACAACAACAAGGTATAATACGATTGATATGATAGATATATCAACAAGTGCCTGTTAAGTGAGGTGGTGTTGGGGTTTGATCGAATTGTAAAGTTAAGCGTGACGAAAAAAAATTGAAAAAACAAATTTTGAAAAAAATTTGAATTTTTTTTTTAAATTGTTACTAATGGCGCATTTCTATGTGGTGCGCCATTAGTATTTGGTATACTGATTAAGAAAAAACGAAAAAAAATTGAAAAAACAAATTTTGAAAAAAATTTGAGTTTTTTTTTAAATTGTTACTAATGGCGCATTTCTATGTGGTGCGCCATTAGTATTTGGTATACTAATGGCGCACCGTGGGCTATACTAATGGCGCACCATGGGCTATACTAATTGCGCACTTCCTGGTGCGCCATTAGTATACCAGATACTAATGGCGCACCAGTGGTGCGCCATTAGTATTTAATACTAGTGGCGTGGTACTAGTGGCACACCAGTAGTGCGCCATTAGTAGGCAAAATTGGTGCGCCACTAGTAGGCCTTTTCCTAGTAGGGTCGTCTTCGACGTAACCGAGATCCCCTTGCCCTTCAACGGGATTCTCGGCCGCCCGGCACTAGCCAAGTTCCTGGCGGCGTCACATTACGCCTGCAACACGCTGGAGATGCCTGGGCCGATGACCATCATCACCGTTCCTTGTGACAAGAGGGATGCGCTAATCTGCGCCGACCTACTCTATCGGGAAGCCGTTGCTGCAACTGCCGCCAAGGCACTTGCTCCTGCCGCTGAAGCCTCGGGAAGGAATAAGAAGACCGGCAGGACCTCTCACACCCACTCCGGCAAGCGCACCTCTTCGCAGTGTTGTGCTACCGTCGAGGACGTGCCGGAGAGCTCCACCGGCAAGAGCAAGAAATCCAGAGCTGCACCACCAGAGACCAAGAAGGTGTCCGTCAGGGAGGATGGAACGGGAGGGGCTTTCACCATAAGCTCCACCCTTGACAACAAATAGGAAAGCGTGCTCGTCACTTTCCTGCGGGCGAATGTTGATGTGTTTGCATGGCAAGCATCTGACATCCCCGGCGTTCCCAGGGAAGTGATTGAGCACCATCTTGCAGTCTGCCCCCGCGCGTGACCCGTCAAGCAGAAGGTCAGGAAGCAAGCATTGGAACGGTAGGAGTTCATCACAAAGGAGATCAGGAAGTTAGAATCAGCAGGCTTGGTGAGGGGAGTGCTCCATCCGACATGGTTGGCCAATCCGGTGCTGGTGCGCAAGGAAAACGGGAAGTGGAGGCTGTGTATTGACTACACAGATATCAATAAGGCTTGTCCTAAGGACCCCTTCCCGTTGCCGCCATCGATCAGATTGTTGACTCCACGGCTGGGTGTGATCTTTTATCATTCCTCGACGCCAACTCGGGCTACCACCAGAACTTCATGACAAGAGAAGACGAAGCGAAGACATCATTCATCACCCCATGTGGTACACACAGGTATTTACGGATGCCTTTTGGGTTGAAGAGTGCTGGCTCGACGTTTGCAAGGGCAGTCCAAATTGGTTTTGAGCCCCAGCTACATAGAAATATGGAAGCTTATATGGATGACATAGTGGTCAAAACCAAGGACATGGCAACTCTTGTACAAGACTTAGAAGAGACGTTTGCCAACCTGCGCAAGATCATCCTCAAGCTGAACCCTGAGAAGTGTGTCTTCCGCGTTCCGTCTGGCAAACTTCTCGGGTTCTTTGTGTCGCAGCGTGGGATTGAGGCAAACCCAGACAAAATCAAGGCTATCGAGCAGATTGAGGCGCCCAAGCGGATCAAGGACGTGTGCCGGCTCACTGGCTGCGTTGCCGCCATGAGCCGATTCATCTCCAAGTCCGCCGAGCGGGCCCTTCCCTTTTTCAAAATTTTGAAAAAGGCGGACCCAATGGAGTGGACCCCGGAGGCCGAAGCAGCATTGCAGGATCTGAAGAATACCTCTCTTCTACACTAGTACAGGTGGCGCCTAAACCGCAAGAGCCGTTGCTGCTGTATCTGGCAGCGACGAATCAAGTGGTCAGCGCCGCGCTGGTGGCGCAGAGGGTGGTCGACAAAGAGGTAGTGGCAACGGCAGGACTGGCAAATGGCGAGTCAGAGATTCCCCCGGCACGGCCTGGTGCCAGCAAGGCAAGGCCCCTGGCGGAGTCTGACGCCGTCAGGACGGGGCCCGCGTAGCCCAATGAAGTGGTGCAGAAGAACAAGATGACGCAGCACCCGTTTTACTTTGTCAGCTCCCTCTTGCAGGGGGCTAGGTCAAGGTACTCCGGTGTGCAGAAATTGCTCTTCGGCCTCCTTATGGCCTCGAGGAAGCTGCGTCATTACTTCCAGGCCCACGAGATTACTGTCGTCACCCGCCTCCCATTGCAAAGGATACTGCACAACCCAGACGCAACCGGAAGGATTGTGGAGTGGGCCTTGGAGTTATCAAGCTTTGGGTTAAAGTTTGAAAGTACTTCAACAATCCAGAGTAGAGCCCTGGCGGAGTTCATTGCAGAATGGACCTCGACGCCTGATGAAGGGATCCAAGAGACCACTCTCCCCGGCAAGGAAACAACTTGTGACTGGATTATGTACCTTGACGGAGCTTTCTCGCTGCAAGGTGCCGATGCCGGTGTGCTGCTCGTCGCACCCATTGGAGAGCACCTCAAGTATTTAATCCAGATGCACTTTCCCGGGGAGATGTCCACCAACAACACTGCTAAGTACAAGGGGGTGCTTGCCGGTCTCAGGATCGCGGCAGACCTCGAAGTTAAAAAGCTCATGGTCAGGGGTGATTCGCAGCTTGTCGTCAGACAAGTCAAGAAGGATTATCAAAGCCCGTTGATGTAGGCCTACGTAGATGAGGTGAGGAAGCTGGAGGAGCGCTTTGAGGTATACGAGCGGAGCACGTTCCCCGAGCGGAGAACGACATCGCCAATTACCTGTCAAAGGGCGCTGCATTCAAGCTACCTGTGGAACCAGGTACCTTTTTGCTTGGGTTAACTCAACCATCTGTCGAACCATCAACGGAGCAGAACAAGCGGAGGAAGTTAGGCCCTGGCAAGTACTTTCCCGTTGAGCCCCCAGGGGCCGCCGGCAAGGGTGTTGTCGTGGACTCTGAGCCTGCCAAGGAGCGACCGACTCCGACAAGCCATCCAGCCCTGTCCGTAGAGACAACCGCTCCCATGGCAGAAGAAATGCCTTTGGTCCTTGCCGTCGAGCCCCAGGCTCCGGCATGGGCACAACATACTGTCCGATTCCTCCAAACAGGGTAGCTTCCTGAGGATCAAGAAGAAGCGGAGAAAGTAGTCCGTTGGTCTGCTATGTATCAGTTCGTCGATGACGTCCTGCACAGGAGGAGACCAAACGGTGTGAAATTGCAGTGCATTCCCCGGGAGGAAGGACTGGAGCTGTTGGCGGAGATACACGGAGGCATATGTGGCTCTCACATAGGGTCGAGGGCCCTTGCCGGCTAGGCATTCCGGCAGGGTTTCTTATGGCCCACTGCCCTCCAGGATGCAACGGCACTAGTAACCAAGTGCGAAGCGTGTCAGTTCCATTCAAAGAAGCTTCATCAACCACTCAAGCCCTTCAGACAATTCCCCTCTCCTGGCCATTCTTGGTCTGGGGGCTCGACATACTAGGCCCTTTCCCCCGCGCTGTCGGGGACTTTGAGTACTTATACGTTGTGATCGACAAGTTCACAAAGTGGCCGGAGGTTGAAGCAGTGAGGAAGGTGACATCACAGTCAGCCGTCAAGTTCTTCAAGGGGCTAGTGTGCCGTTTTGGTGTGCCAAGCAGAGTCATCACCGACAAGGTACGCAGTTCACAAGCTGCACCTTCATGTAATACATCCAAGACCTCGGCACCAAGGTCTGTTTCGCTTCTGTGGCACACCCACGGAGCAACAGCCAGGCAGAGAGGGCAAATACTGAAGTGTTGCGTGGCCTGAGGACAAAGACTTTTGACAGGCTGCACAAGAGCGGAAGGTGCTGGATTGATGAGTTGCCGGCGTTTCTTTGGTCGATCAGGACGACGCCAAATCGAGCCAACGGCAAAACACCCTTTGCCCTGGTATACGGGGCAGAAGCAGTTCTCCCCACGGAACTCATATACGGGTCACCTGGAGTGCTCGCTTACGATGAGCTTGAGCAAGAGCAATAGCGGCAAGATGACGCAACACTCCTTGAGGAAGATCGTCTTCGGGTAGCTATGAGAGTAGCACGCTACCAGCAAGCTTTGCACCGCTACCATAGCCGCAAGGTTCATGCCCTAAGCTTTGAGGAAGGCAATCTTTTTCTTTGGCGCGTTCATTCGGCCAAGAATTCCAACAAGTTGACGCCAAAGTGGGAAGGCCCTTATCTGGTAATACGAGTCACCAGGCCCGGCACAGTCCGCCTAGAGACCGAAGATGCTGCCCAGTGAGCAACTCCTGGAACATCGAGCATCTTTGTAAATTTTACCCATAAGGCGCGGATTGTCGGGCCTCCCAGCAAGCCACCTTTTGTACAAGCTTTGCCGACAAGGCATGTAACCCTTTGTACAAAGCCAGGTGCAGACCCTGAGCATAAATAAACGAAGCGCTGGCGCCCTAACTTATAGCATGCATGCTAGGTTAAGTCTCTCCCTCGGGTAGGGTTGATAGTGCTTAGCGGCGACTAACCCCTAGCCTAGAGGTCGAGTATGCGTCTTTCTGTCCTCTTTGTTTCGCATGGCACATGGACACTTCTCCTGAGCCACTTGGATGAAAGAGAACGAACCGGCGCTACGGCCCTGGCAAGCCAAGACTGCCGGGGGCTTATGACACAAGGATCCAACCACGGCAAGCCAAGGTTGCCGGGGGCTGCGGATTCAGATAAGTCTTTCATCCCCTGTTGTGCATTTCCGTATGGAACTAGGACATGTGAAGCCTCGTTTAAATTCTTAAACCACCGTGCTCCCCTTTTCCTTTCCCCAAGAGCTATCCACTGGATCGGAACTTGGTCGTAGTCGCTGTGGCAAGGAAATGAACGAGGGGCCTAACTCTACTTCGCCCCTGCCTCTGCCAAAAGCGTGAGAATGGTCGACTGAAGTGGGGGGACGGCAGGGCCTGTTGCCGGGCGACAATGTTTATCTTAAAAATAACAAGGATTCGTTCCTTGGCATGGGCCTCGCTCACGCACAAAGAACCCGACAAGCACCCTTTTTCATTAAAAACGTCCCATACATGTATAGTTCGTACTGAATAAAAAACATGAGCAAGGGGATTATAAGTTTTAAACCTAACAAGTGCCCGCGGGCTTAGAAACTAAAAAAAGATAAGATGCCCGTAATCCCTTTCTTGTCCCTCTCCTCGGGAGATGGAGCAAGGTAGCAAGAGGGCGAATGGAGCGCCTAGGCGAGGTGCGAGAAGCATAAGGCACCAAGAGAGTGTACCGGTGCCGGAGCTAGAAGATGAGGCAGCAGCCCGACGATACGCGACGAAGGCGTCGGTGCCAGCGTACTTCGACTTGACAGTCGCCTCCCGCCTTTTCGTCTTTCCGAACATCCTACGCCAGCCACCCAAGGAGGCGATGGGGAACGCGCCGATGGAGAGCTTGACGAGGAAGGCCCTCGGCAGGGCGCGTGGCCGAGGGAGGGGCGACGCGGTCAGTCGAAGTCAGGGTCGGCATCCTGCCGCTCAACTCCCTCATTGTCGCTGTCGCTCTCCTCCTCGTCACTCCCGCTCGAGGAGGAATCTTCATTGTCGGAGGAGCTCTCCACGTAGCACTTTAGGCGAGTTCCAAGATCTCCGAAGACCTTGATGGAGAGCAGGACGCCCTCCATTAACTTGAAGTAGAGGACGAGCCCCGCCGTGAGGCTATGGATGCGAGCAAATGTCTTCCACCCGCGATGGAGGTACATAACATGAGGAGCGGGGAAGTCGACGTCGACCTGCGTGCCGCCGTTCCCGCAGCCCCTCGTGTGCAACCTGAGGGTTTGGGGGGGGGATCGATCTCCATCTCCCGAGTGAATGGAGTAGAGATACGGAGGCGGCGATGCGGTGGCCGGCCCAGCCTGACGAAGAACTCGCGAGGCTGGTTCCCGACATGGCCTTCCATTGGAAGAGGCATCGCTGGCGGAGGCGAGGCCGATGCGCCGCCCTGTCCACCTCTTCCCCGAGCGCCACAACGACCTCGGCCTCGCCCCCTCCACCTTCCTCTCGTTGCCGGCTCTGCCACCGCAAGCTGTTGAGGAGGAGGGACGCGCTGTCGAGCAGCGACCCTCGCACCCATCATTGAAGGGCCTGCGCCTCCTCTCGCCATGATGGGTGGAAGGAAGGAGCGGAAGTGGAAGAAGATGGATGCTGGAGAATGTGGGAGTGCCATCTCCTCCTCCCCTCTTATAAAGAGGTGGGGTCGAGGCTCGGCCGACCCACTCGACCAATCCGGTCATCGGGGGCGCAGGGAATCAGGACCGACCTACTGCCCCAATCGGCGACGGCCCGGTTTTCCCGCCTCCACCGCCTGCCACCTGCATGAAGAGCACGTGGAGAGCAAGCAGAGTCGAAGGGACGGGTGAGGTAACCGTTCCCCACCTAGTGATCGGGGGGGGGGGGGGCATGGGCGCCTTGAAGACTGCGACCCGAGTCCATGCAGTGAATGAGCCGCGCCTCCACGCCTCCCTCTTTTTATGGGGAAGGCGTGAGCCGCCTATTATGCTATTTTTTCTTCTTCTCCTCTTTTTTTTTCTTCTTCTCCTCTTTTTTCTCTTCTTCTTCCTCTTCTTTTTTTATCGGGAACGAGGGTGTCGAGGATCGCTGAGCGGTCGAGGGTCAGGAACTAGGTTAGAGGGTCGGGGGTCGCCGGCGGGTCGAGGTTCAAGGATCGCCGAGGGGTCGAGGGTCGTCGAGGAGTCGAGGGTCGAGGGTCAAGATTTATCAAGAATGCCCCCATTACGGATGTGCACAATTTGATCCAATTTTTTTTTCTGATCTCTCTCTCTCTCTCTCTCTCTCTCTCTCTCTCTCTCTCTATATATATATATATATATATATATATATATATATATATATATATATATATATATATATATATATATATATATATATATATTCTTCTATATGTCATGTTATGTGTCAAAGTATTGAAGAAATCCATGGCTACATCATTAGCTGGAAGTAACAGGCGTATGATGCTACGAAGCTCTTCAAAGTTGTTTTGGAACGGAGTTCCGGATAGAATAATTCACTTTTTTGTATGAATTTCAGCAAAGGCCTTTCAAATAGCGATATTCCGAAGGCTCTTGCTGAACTTCGTACCAAAAAGCTAATTATCCTATCCGGGACTCCGTTCAAAACAATTTTGGAGAGCTTCGTAGCATTATGCGCCTGTTACTTTCGGCTAATGATGAAGCCGTAGTTTTCTTGAATCCTTTGACACTAGGCAACGTGACATATAAAAAGGTAGATGAGATTAGGAAAAATATGGACCATTTTTTGCACATCCAGAATGGCGCCATTTTGTTAAATACCTTGTTTGACATTGATGAGAGAGGTGGTCCGGATGTTGGACATTCATGACAGAACTTTGGTAGCTCTTCAACATGCACTACTACGGAAAACCTTATACACAGAATTTTAGCAGTAGCGCTTGTTAAAAAAGCGAGCTAGTGCTACATAGCAGTAGCGCATGCAGGATAACAATGCTACAGATACATATGTAGCAGTAGCGCGTCTAGCCGTAAAAGCGCTACTACTGAAATTCCCACTACTGAGCCGACAGGCTACACATAGAAGTAGCGGAAACAACTCTCCCGCTAATATTGTCGTAGTAGCGCGTTTACGTAGAAAGGCGCTACTGCTAACGAAAATAAAATAAAATGAAAAGCAAATAGAAAAGTAAATGAAAATGAAATAAATAGAAAAAGGAGAAAGGAAAAAAAATAAAATGTAAAGAAAAATAAATCAAAATGGGAAAAAAAGAGAAAAGGCATAGCAGTAGCGCGTTTAGTGAAACGCGCTATAACTAACTTAGCTATAGCGTGTTTTCAGTAACGCGCTACTGCTTTGTTTGACTTAACCAGTGGTTTCCCTCCCCCCGGCCACCACTTCTCCACCAAATCCCTCGCCCCACTTCGCCGCCGTCTCCCCAATTGCCGTCGCCCCACTTCTCCGCCGTCTTCTGCCGTCGTCGACGCCCGCAACCTCACCGTCTCCTGATACGTCTCCGTCATGTCTATAATTTTTGATTGTTCCATGCTAATATTATACAGCTTTCGTATACTTTTGGCAACTTTTTGTACTATTTCAGGACTAACATATTGATCCAGTGCCCAGTGCCAGTTCATGTTTGTTGCATGTTTTATGTTTCGCAGAAACCCCATATCAAACGGAGTCCAAACGGGATAAAAACGGACGGAGAATATTTTTGGAATATTTATGATATCTGGGAAGAACAATTAGCGCGAGAAGGTGCCCGAGGGGGCCACGAGGCAGTGGGGCGCGCCCCAGGGGGGCATGCACGTCCCTAACCCTCGTGGGCACCCCGTAAGGCGGTTGCTGCTATTCTTTTGCCGCAAGAAAGCTAATTTTCGGAAGAAAAAATCGTGGCGAAGGATTCAATCCAATCGGAGTTAAGAATCTCCGGTTATAAAAGAAACGGTGAAAGGGCAGAATCCCGAACGCAGAAACAGAGAGAGACAGAGAGACAGATCAAAGCTCGGAGAGGCTCTCGCCCCTCCCATGCCATGGAGACCAAGGACCAGAGGGGAAACCCTTCTCCCATCTACGGAGAAGGTCAAGGAAGAAGAAGAAGAAGGGGGGCTCTCTCCCCCTCGCTTCCGGTGGTGCCGGAGTGCCACCGGGGGCCATCATCATCACCGCAATCTACACCAACACCTCCGCCATCTTCACCAACATCTCCATCACCTTCCCCCATCTATCTACAGCCGTCCACTCTCCCGCAGCCCGTTGTACCCTCTACTTGAACATGGTGCTTTATGCTTCATATTATTATACAATGATGTGTTGCCATCCTATGATGTCTGAGTAGATTTTGGTTGTCCTATCGGTAATTGGTGAATTGCTATGATTGGTTTAATTTGCTTGTGGTTATGTTGCTGTACTTTGGTGCCCATCATATGAGCGCGCGCGTGGATCACACCATAGGGTTAGTTGTATGTTGATAGGACTATGTATTGGAGGGCAAGAGTGACAGAAGCTTCAACCTAGCATAGAAATTGATGCATACGGGATTGAAGGGGGGCCAATATATCTTAATGTTATGGTTGGGTTTTACCTTAATGAACGTTAGTAGTTGCGGATGCTTGCTAATAGTTCCAATCATAAGTGCACAGAATTCCAAGTCAGGGATGATAGGCTAGCAGTGGCCTCTCCCACATAAAACTTGCTATTGGTCTAGTAAAGTACTCAATTGCTTAGGGACAATTTCGCAACTCCTACCACCACTTTTCCACACTCGCTATACTAACTTTGTTGCTTATTTACTTAAAACAGCCCCTAGTTTTTATTTACGTTCTCTTTATATTCTTGCAAACCTATCCAACAACACCTACAAAGTACTTCTAGTTTCATACTTGTTCTAGGTAAAGCGAACGTTAAGCGTGCGTATAGTTGTATCGGTGGTCGATAGAACTTGAGGGAATATTTCTTCTACCTTTAGCTCCTCGTTGGGTTCGACACACTTACCTATCGAAAGAGGCTAGAATTTGTCGGTGTACAAAATTAGGGGCTCTCCTTTTCACCCCTTTACTTGTGCACGGGCAGTCAGAACCATGCGCTGCGACCACACCTAGCAGGGCAGAAGAGGGAAGCCGGAGAGAAGCCGAAGCACAAGACAACAAAGGCAACGCCAAGACCAGAAACGCAGGAGAGCAAAGGGGCGAAGTGGACTCCCCCGGCAAGGCCCTTGCCGGGGCGGCCTCCGCGGCCCCGGCAAAAACCTTGCCGGGGCAACTTGCCCGATGCCAGCGGAGCAGGCCACCCTTGAGCCCGCGGGTTCCAACACCAACCAACAACCTACATTGGAACCAGTGCTCGGGACGCACCTCCGTGGTGGCATGCAGATCTTTGTCAAGATCATTGATACACGAGATCAGATGAGGACCAGAAGACGGCGCTCCTCGGCGGGATCCTAGCCAAGGAGAACCACAAGACCCCTGGCAAGCGCCTTGCCGGGGACAACTGCGACGCCACGGCAAGAGCCTTGCCGGGCCCATGACAAGACCTTTGCCAAGGGCATCAACGGGGCCACTATCAGGCCCGCACCAGCCAAGACTCCACCGCCGTCCCCAAGCAGCTGCTAGCTCAACCAGCTGGGCAGGCACCTGCGTGGCGACGGGCGGGCTCTACACCAACTCAGCTAGCACCTGCGTGGTGGCATGCAGATCTTTGTAAAGGCTCTGCCACCGCGCCACCTCAGTTGCCTGCCTGCCTACATGGCACAACACACATCGCTGGCCTGGGCGCGTGTCGAAGCGAAGCGGAGCGGCGACGGATGGGACGGGCCTCATTCCCGTCCCCAATAAAGCTAATGGACATCTAAGTAGCGCATTTAATGCGCTTTTGTCCTGTAACGCCGGGCGATAAGCTCGTGCACTGTAGACCTCTCCACCTCCCGTGTGCCACTGTGGCAACCCCTTTTTCCTATAAAAGGAAGCCCGAGGCGACCATGAGAGGGATTCGGCTCTTTTGGGCAAGTTACACCCCGTAGCTAGCTCAAGAACACAAGAACACTCAATACATCCAGCAAAGTAGGACTAGGGTATTACGCATCCTCGCGGCTCGAACCTGGGTAAACGATCTGTGTGCTTCTTGTTAGACCTGCTCTTCTCACAACCCTGCGCCCGCCAACCGTAGAAGGGATTCCTGTGATCCCATAGGTGTCGTTTCCCTGACACAATTGATCCCCTATACTTGTGGGTTATCATCTTCCCTCGAGGCCGCCCTCAACTTCACCGCCACCGCCCGAGGCTGCCCTCAACCTCACCGCCGCCGCCCGAGGCCGCCCTCGACCTCACTGCCGCCACCCTCGACCTCACCACCGCCGCCCGCCCAGGACCATCGCAGCCCGAGCACGAGCCCGCCCTCCCTGCCCCTTCCTCCGTTGTCGTGCACCTTCCTGCCATCGTCTCTCCCCTCTCTATAAGCCCCCACCCCTCCTCTCTCTCTGCATTTTCTTCCTGCCATGTTAGTTAGCAGCAGTAGTAGATGTTAATTAGTAGTAGGGTTCATAGATAATGTTTTTTAGTAGTAGTAGTACTAGTTGTTAATTAGTAATAGTGGTGGTACTAGTTAACTAGGGTAGTAGGTTTAATAGTAGATGTTTTTTAGTTAGGGTAATAAAAGATGTTAAGTAGTAGATAATGTAGATGTTAATTATTTCATTAGGGTTTAGTTTTTGAATTGAGTTTGTTTAACTAGATGTTAATTAGGGCAGTAGGGTCTAGTTTAGAGTAAAATTTAGTTCAGTAGTTAACTAAATGTAATCTATATTTGGCTTTTGAATTGAGTTTGAGAGAGCATGAGATTTGTGTAGATTTTCTTGAAGTGTCAAACACTAGGAGATGCAAATTTGAAGTGGTCATGATATATGCAAATTCCTCAATTGTGTTTGCTCATGTTTATCTACTGTTGTAGTACCTCATATACATATTCATAAGTGGTTTTGTTATATGCAACATAGAAGTGGTTCAATTGTGCCCAACCGGCCTTTTGTTGTTTCCAGGGAATGAAGCCAAGTGGCCTATGTTTTGTCGGAATGTTGATTCATTTCCGTTCCGGAAAATTTTAGGTGCTCGATTTGTCCACTTTTTAGCAAAGGTCATGCCGAAATTTTCTGTGAATTCCGGCATTACTTGTGCTACAAACTAGGACATATCGAGTGCCTAGGATTTGCCGCACCGGGAAGGAGTCAACATTCCTGCAAAACATAGGCCTTTTTTATGTCATTATTCATTTTAATCAGGATAGATTAATTGACTAGATTTAATCATAGGAAACATGGCTAGCACAGATGAAGGACAGGGTTCTGGTGATTGCGACAACGTCTACATGGTGGTAGATGAATTTTTGAGCCTTGCTGACGATCAACGGATGTTGTTGCTGGGCCCACCAGTCGCATCGGGGACTGAGACCGACATGCAGACCGACGCTGAGACTGAGACCGGCGCCGAGACTAGCGGAGCTGGTATAGAACCGAAAGTAAAGAGGCCACGACACCTAAACCAGCTCATGACTACAAGACTGGTGGCCACGAAGATGGACGATGGCATTTTTGAGCCAACAGTACCCGAGGAAGCGCGATCGTGATACGACAATCCAATAGGCTGCATCGTACGGATAACCGCCACCATCAACGATGAGAAACTAAAGAAGATAGATAATATGAGGCCCTCCCTCCTAAAGAAGCTGCACCAGATATTCTTATTCCCGGGCCGGGATGAAAAGGAATATGAAAATCCAGATAAGGACTCGGCAATGAAGAAGATAAACAAACACGCCATTACCAGGTTTAGCGAACGCGTTGGCCGCCTGGAAAGCAAGGGTGAAACATCGGATCGTCAACAAAAAGGAACCCTACTCCGAGATTGTAAAAGCTAATCCGACAATCACGGAAGAGCAGTTTGAAATATTCAAGACGGCTTGCAAGGCTGAAGCTGCCAAAAAAAAGAAGTACATGAAGGAACATGGGGCGCCACCACCTCGGAAGCCGTGGTTAAGGCGGGAAGAGGTCCATATGGGCCAAGGAGGACGTGGAACGCGAAAGTCTGGGCATCCCAGACCCCTTGGCGGACTTCACCGTCCCGCAGGAGCGTGACGTTCTCAGGGCACGACACCATTGGGACTCAGTCAAGAAGGTTTTCAAGACAGACTCGATCACGACGGAGTTCATGAGACTGCTGGTAATTTTAGTTTCTGATCAATTCGACTGCATGTTTAGTCATATATGTAAACGATCCTTGTTCCTTTTGCAGAGAGAGCAGCACAGGATTGCGGCCGAAAGCGACTCGCCGTCTGAGGCGTTGGCGAGGCCCAAGTGGGACACCCCATTCAACCGGGCGTTGAACATATTGAAATGACTCCCGGTGGACAATCGGCCGTCGTATGGACATGTGCACGGTGTCGGAGACGGCGCCACGTGGAAGAAGTACTACCATGAGACCACGAAGGAGAGAACGGAAAGACGGAGGTTAACTAAAGAAAACATCGACAAGAAGGTTGAGATTGCGGTTGAGAAGAGATCAGTTGAGACACTCGGAACTGCGGAAGCTGCCGCAAAACAAGTGATTGCAGATACGTCTAGTGCCTTGGTTCCGGCCGTTTTCAATTGCAGCTGGAAAAATCCAGAAAAAAATGCAGCGGACTTTCCCCTTGCCGACTTCTTCGGGAGCATCTCGACTAGCATTGCACCAGCACCAGCACCTGCATCTGCTCCTGCACCTGCCCCCGCACCGGCTCCTTCACCGGCTCCAGCACCTGCTCATAGCAGCCTGTCGTGGTGGGCGCATGGTAGATGCCAAGGGATGGCCAAAGATAGGAGGAGGCTCGAGGGCACTGATGGGCTCCAGAGGCGAGGTCGGCATGAGCGAGCGTGGGACGCAAGACATACCCAGGTTCGGGGCTCTCCGGAGAGATAACACCCCTAGTCCTGCCGAGTGTAGTTGATGCGTATCGGTACAGAGTTGCTCCTAGAGCTGTATGGAGGAAGAAGGAGGACAGGCCAGGGCGTATGCTGCTCCGTGTCCTCGGGTGTGGCTTGCTAGGTGTGTGTGTGTGTGTGTGGCGATCGGTCGCTACTGTCATGCGTAAGTGAGCTCTCCCTATGCATGAGGGCTCCTGGGGGGTTTTATAGGTCAACCTCCCAAGGGTACAATGGTAATGTTACAAGGCCGTGGGGCCTGGTTGTCATTGTCCGGGAAGCCGGCGCTGGGACCCGCCTGGGGTCATGTCTCGCCGGGTTCTCCAGGTGCGGGGGCCCGCCGGGTACGGGGGCACTCTTGACCGTCTTGTCGATCGTCAGGGAGTGGCCAGGTTGATTCCTCTACAGTGGTGCTCCGTCAGGTCGCCGCTTGCTGGCGTCATTGATGACGATGGTTGTACTGTTGCCTCGCCGGCCCTGGTCAGCGGGTAGGTGGGGCACTGTTGCCACGCCCCGGTTGACTTGAGGCATGGGCAGGGTACTGTTGCCTCCTTCATCGGTAGGTGGAGACTCGTCCCATCATACAGCTGGGATGGTACAGGAGCTGACCCGTGCCGGGTTGGAGAACACGCCAGGGGTGGAGTTGGCTTGTTGAGAAAGTCTTGGTGTGCCGGGCTCGGCTGTCTTGAGCTGGTTGTCGGGGCCGAGTCGAGGAGTCCGGCCGGGTTGGAGGACTTGGCCGGGTCGAGGGGCTTGGCTGGGTTCATCTTCATTGACATGGGACGGCCTGATTCATAGAAGTATTATCATTTTGTTGTAACATATATCTGCATGTTATCATGAACAATTCTATTTCAGAAAAGAAAGCCTTACACATTTTTTGTCTTTAGCTGCGTAAAAACCCTAGAATCAAAATGTTCAATGTTAGTCTTATGGTCTAGTGGTTCCACTGTTGCATAAAATGGAAACATAAGAGTATATTCCACCTGAAATTACGAAAGAACAAAATTATATTTAAATTGAACTTCCAAACAAAATGGGGATTTGAAATTTCATACACTTGCCTCTCCAAAAATTGGCAGTCTATGTGTCTGCATCACAGCACAACTTCTCTGTCAATAAGCGGCCTGGCCAGTTACTTATGTTCGCCAGGATCAATTCATTTTCTGACAAGCATACTTTTGAAGCCTTATATAACTCTAATGAAGATTTTGTATCATTTAAATATCCTTCAAGTGATGTATGGAAAGTGGACGCTTCAGCAACATGGGACAACTCATCTGTGCAAGAATAACTTTTAATTATACCGAGTTAAATCAAGGCCAAGTGAGAAAGTTATTTGGGCTTGGAATTTCGATCAAAGTATCTACCTGACGAAATATCATATCCATTCATCCGTAAAAGGCGAAACGCCATTGCACATGTTTCTACATCTAGCATTATTTCGTCATCTCTCTTTAACCAGGAACTGCAAAGTGAATACTGTCACGTTTATAAACTATACTATGAGTAAATACTAAGTATTTAGTTCAGATTATTACATGTATGCCTTATCCAGGATGTTGTTTATCTCACTGGAGAAATGCCGAGATACTCCAATCTTTTCGAGCGCATCCACCATTGAAAGGTGATAATACACTTCTGGTACTATAAATGTATGATGGCATTAAATATATAACCACTACAGTGTTGATTTTGCAATATCCATTCAACGCACTGAGGAAAGCATGGAGCCTGTGGAGCGGAGTCCGGCAATGGCACCATAGCCACCCATGCCGTGTCATAAGCAGATGGTGACAGTTCAAGTTCTTTCATATGCTTCCCTATTCTAGCATCCCGTTCCTAATTTATATTCATAACAGTGACATGAATTCATCATGAGACGAACTTAAAGCATTTAGTCAAAACAAGGGTTATGAGGGTGATGTTTCATACCACATTGCGCGGGAAAATATGCTGTGGAGCTTAGGCTCACGGACAACCCCTTATCTAACCATCCAATTCTGCATCGCGATTCGTGCAAGTACTTATCTCTTTTTTGTTTCTCTCATATAGTTTAACATATGAACTTCTAACTTTTCAGCACAACGTAACATTCTTACTAGAATGTTGGAAAAAACTTTCAGATTTTTTCGTGCATCATAAATACTAAAAATAAGATTTTTTTTAGTTAAAAAAAATCTCATTTTCTATTCTTGGACAAAAAAATCTGAAAGTTTTATCCCATATTGTTCAAAGAATGATTTGTTGTTCTGGAAAGTTTCAAGTTCATTTGTTATTTTGTTTTGAAGAAACAAAAAAGAGAAACTTTTCATGTAGTAAGTTAGTTGTGTAGCACGGATCTCAAAGCAATATTAGATGGTGAGGATAGGAGGTGTCCAGAAACCCGTGCTCTAAAAATCCGCGTACAAAAATGAGTGGCTAGATAAGGGGGTGTCCTAAAGCCTATGCTCTACAGAATATTTTCCGTAAGCCGAAGGCACGTTCTGCGCTGGGTGCCTTGATTCTAACACTCGGCTTAACGCACTATACGCTGAGTAGCGAATAAAATACGCTCAGCTTACGAAGAAATACAGGGCAACATATGTTTCTCTTACAGTGTATGGGGTATCATCTCCAGTCCGAATAATACACATATCATCTCTAGTTCGGAATTTCGGATAATGATATAACCACATGGGCCATCCCATGACCACCATGAAATGAACCATGACTGGCATTTATTTTTCTACAAGTGACCAGAAGTGAACAGACTCAGCGTACGTCCGTGCAGAGAGCGCACAATTCCACTATTTCATAACGTGCATGAGTTAAGCACTCAACAAGTGCATGCCTTATACGGTGTCATCACTAGGTGCAGCTGGTTCTTTCTTCTTAAGGTTGCGGAAACAATCATTTCCATGTCCATCTCACTTGGGTTCACTCCGGCAGGGAGACTCCAGTCAAAGTAGTAGAGAAGTCGTGCCACCACGAGCTCCAACACTGCCAACCCAAAGGTATCTCCGGGGCAGTTCCTCCTCCCACTACCGAACGGCAAGTAGTCAAACCGCGAGCCTTTGTAGGTCGTCGTGCCATCCTCGAACCTCTCTGGCCTGAATTTCTCAGGCTCATGCCAGTACTCGGGGTTCCTGCCCAATGCCCAGGTATTTACCATAACCCTGGTACCTTCCGTGACATCAAACCCGCCGACGACACAGGCCTCTCGGCAGACATGGGGAACCAGCAGGGGCACCACAGGGTTTAACCGCATGCTCTCCTTAATTACCATCTTTGTGTAGTGTAGCTCCGCCACTTGTCCATCATGGTCTTGTGGGCTCTTGGCGTTGAATGTTCGCCGCACCTCAGCCTGCGCTTTGATCATCACCTCTGGGTTCCTCGTGAGCTCCGACATGACCCACTCTGCAGCTGATGATGTCGTCTCTGTCCCGGCGGTGAACATATCCTAAACAAAGTAAATAACATGAGCAAAGACAATTGAATGGCAGAGTAGAAAATTGAGAGCATGCATTTTAATTACCATTATGATTGCCTTGATGCTATCTTGTTCCAACGGGAAGTCCAGTCCCCCTTCGTCCCTGATCCTAAGCAAAACGCTCACAAGGTCATCACCTCGCCGCATTTCAGATTGAGAGATGATCTTGTCCAGGACATGGTCCAGCTGCCGGCGGGTTCGCCATAGCCGGCTCCTCAGGCCGGTGATCACATCGACGAACCACAGAGATGGGAAGAGGTCCCCGACGCAGAGCCCGGCGCCGAGTTTCAGCCCCACATCCATGGCCGACAGGAACTCCTCCTGGAGCTCAGAGCTGCACATCTCCCCGAACGCCGTCTTCCCAGTTATCGAGTTGGAGCACGACACAAGTAGCCTGCCAAGGTTGAACGGGTTGCCACCTCGGCCGGCCACGCGAACGTTCTTAACGAGGGACATGGTCTCGTTGTCCCTCACCGGCGAAAACTGCCTCACCTTCCTCTCGCTGAGGAGCTCCACCGTGCAGATCTTGCGCAGCGTCCGCCAGTATGCGCCATATGGCGAGAAGGTTATGTCGCTGTTCCCGTAGAGTAAGATCTCCGAGACCATAAGGATCGGCCGGGACGCCATGCAGATGTCCTTTTCCCGGAGTACCTCCTCTGCCGCCGACCGTGAGGAGACCACGACGGCGTCAACCTGGCCCAGCCTTAGGTACATCACCGGCCCGTGCTTCTTGGCCAGGTCCCGGAGGACGACCGGAAGCTTCGACGTGAGGATGTGATGGACGTTTCCGATCAAGGGCAGACAGCATGGGCCAGGAGGCTGCCGCTTCTTTGAACGTGGTGCTAACTTGCGGCTAAGCATGGAAACTAGAATCACCAGTGAGATGAGAGAAATGAGGGAGAGGGTGGCTCCGTTTAGCTCCATGAAAATGGTTTGCTGTTTTGCTTGGTAAGAACGTCAAGAAAGAGTGGCCCTTTTATAAGCCTTGGGATGTGATGGATGGACATCCCTCGCCACTCATAATTTTTGTGCTAGACGAAGGAAAATTGCAGGACTTAAAAAGTAACAACAGCATGGTGTAGGGAACGTCGACCAAAGAGCATGCGTAGAAGAATGCAGAACTGCCTGCCAGGTTTTCCCTATCATCACGTGTTGACCAGAAAGGGTTTCCTGCTTTATATTATAAAAGCAAACACCCGAAACATTCAATACATCCAGCTTACTGGGGCCGCAGCACAGATAAGCCAAAAAGAAAAACAACAAGAAAAAAGAGAAATAAATGCCGACACCGGCAGATCAACGAAGAAAGAAGGACCGGCTACCACTGCACCCTCCGAAGAAATACCACAACGCTTCCAGCATCCCAAAGCGCCGCGCCCCAAGTAACACCTTCAAGAAGGAATGCGACGATGCCGCCGTTGTTCCCGAATAAGTTCTAGGGTTTTCCCCGGTACGCGAGCGATAATGGGGAAGGGGTATACCTGATGCCTCTCAGGAAGGTCTGACGGCGCCCGCAGGCGACATCACATCGGTGCCGGGCAGGCCGACAGGGGTTTCTCCCGACCCACAACCACCACCACCACCCCAGGCATTTCGAAATGCACCACCCTCTCAACCACCCACCAGCTTGTGCCACCACGATTACCGGACAACCCTCACCGCCTCATTGGAGCTGTCAGCACGAGACCTGGAGAGGGGGAGGAGACACCGGGCACAGGAGCGAACACAGCTCGACCGGAGGGAGGGGACAGCCTCCGCCGCCGCAGCGGAGCCGACCGGACGCGGCGATGAGGACTTGCCGGGCCACGACGGCCCGGCCGGGCCCTATTGGACCTGGACAGTCCTGTCACCATATTGCAGCACGCCGACCCGACGAAGTCCTCATCGCCCGAGACCTTCGCCACCACGCCACCACCAGGGAACGTCGCCGCCGAAAGCCGATTCACCGGCCCGCCCCAACCCAGATGGGCCCCAAATGGGCCCAGATCCGGGCTGGGCGGGCGCCGCCAGCCGCAGCGCCACCACGCCGCCCCACAGCCAACGGCCGCACCTTGCCGAGAGCCACGGGCTGTGGCACCACCACCGACGGGCCGCACCGATGCCGGCCGAGGAGCACCGCCACCAGCAACCACCGTCCGAGCAGGGTGGTGCCGTGTGCGGGAAAGGTAGGCCCGCCGTCGCCAGCACCACGCGGCCGAGGCCCGGCGGCGCTCCCTGGCGGCAGCGGGAGGAGGCAGGGGCGAGGAAGGAGAGCTGGAGAGGAGTGGGGAAGAAGCCCCCGGTCGCCTCACTCGAGGAGGCGACGCGGGGATACGGGGAAGGGAGGGAAGGGGGGAGGGGTAGGGGAGCAGGGGAGGGCTAGTTGCGACGGCGGGCTTCGGCCGCGGTGACGGCGTGGGAACCCTAGAAGCGGGACGGGAGCGGGGGAGAGGTGGTGTCCTCCCCACAAACAAGTCCGTCCTTAGTTGCCGAATGGTGAGTCCAGCACGTGTTACATGACAGAGGGGACTACATCATACAAAGGACAAGGTTGGTGCAACATCACTGTTAGTTGAATGGGAAAATCGCAGGATGCCTACCACATTACTATGAAAGAATAATAATAAATAGTCTGCACTACTAGAATTTCCTTACACGCCGAGTGGCAGGCCTTGCACCGAGAGGCAAAGTACGGATACTTGGTAAACATATTGCAATTAATGCATTGATAAACATAATTATTTGAAGAAAGCATTAATTAAATGCTTTTGCAAATTATAAAAAGTATTTCATTACTCACTATTTATCTTGATTGATGAGATTTTTGAATTAAGTCCTATAAACCAAAAAGAAAGAAGTATTTGGCCGCCGGAGAAAGAAAAAAAAAAGGCACTGGTCGCTAACTCGCGGGTTCATTTGAGTGCATGCACTTCTCTTCATTCCGATTCGACGGTCCCATTCAAAGCACAATGCTTTACTTTGACAGCAGGGATGACGGACCGTGCATGGCATTTGGGTCCAGGGATGGGTGTGGCCGCCGGCGAAAAGAAAAATGGGCCGAGACCGTGCTTCCGGTTGCTACCTCCAGGTCGCCGTTCATCGGCTGCTGCGCTGCACGTCTTGTCTAGGGGCTTGTCGGGTGCCTCACACAAGATTACTCCCAGCTAAAGCAATACCATCTAGCTTGTCTGGTGCTCCCTGGAAGGGCGGCCCAAAGGTGGAGCGGTGTTTCATTCTCCGCATCAAGGACCGCGGATCTCGGCGCTGTGGCTTCGTGGATTCGCGGCGTGCAATGTGGGTTGACGGACTCACGCAAGAGGACGGCGCTGTCTGGCATTATGGTGACGTTGACGGTAGGCCTGAAAAGGTCGATGCGTCGATACCTACTCTAAAGATGGATCGATGGAAGATGGCGATGGCAGCCCCTGAGAGTGTACCAGACTAGTCTGTGCCCCAGACCCGGCAATGTGGCTTGGTTCGGGCCTCTGGCTTTAGATGTTAGAGCATCTCCAGCCGTTCGGCCCCTCAGGGGCTTGAAATAGAGCCGACTGGGCAGCGCCGGCTGAAAAATCGGCGTGGGGCCGATCGTGTTCCCAGCCGCCGCCCTCAGGTCGCCGATTTTGGCCCACTTTCGGCGCAAATTGACCAACTTTTCAGCCCACTATTGGCGTAAATTGACCAATTGCGGCCCATATTCTGCATGCTTCGGCATAAATTCAATAGAAGTTATTTTTTATGACATAATTCATCACAGAAAATCAAGAGAAATCTAATAGTTCAATACCAATTATATAGGTCAACAAATAAAAACGCATATTTCATCACACGTCGAGCTAGGCATTGCAGTTGAGCCTTCATAGGTGCTCCACCAGATCCTGCTGCAGTTGTTGATGCACCTATGGGTCTCGGATCTCCTGACGCATATTGAGGAAGTCAGTCCAGGTTGCCGGTAGCTGGTGATCAACTTGGGCAAGAGGACCCTGCCTGTAATATGGTTTAGTGTCAAACACTGGCTCTTCCTGCTCGCTCTCAGTTATCATGTTATGCAAGATGACACAACAAGTCATGATCTCCCACATTTGATCTTTCGACCAGGTCTGAGCGGGTTACCGGACAACAGCAAATCGAGATTGGAGCATACCAGATACCCACTCGACATTCTTCGTGCAAGCCTCCTGACACTTGGAAAAATGGGAGTTCTTGCCTCCTGGCACAGGTTCGAGATGGTCTTCACAAATGTGGACCATCTCGGATAGATGCCATCCGCTAGGTAGTATCCCTTGTTGTAGTGCCGTCCATTGACCTCGAAGTTGACCGGAGGAGAATGACCTTCAACAAGCTTGGCAAAGACAGAGGAGCACTGGAGTACGTTGATGTCATTTTGAGTTCCTGGCATACCAAAGAAGGAATGCCAAATCCAGAGGTCGTGTGTGGCCAGTAGCCATTGCCTCAAGTACCACACTGCAACTGCGAGCGCCTCCTCGTCGTCCGAGTCCATCGCCGAGCAGACAAATGGCCCAACACCTGGCAGGCGTGGTAGGCGCGCAGCCGCCGGTATTCCGGCCTTGCGTGGCCAGAGCGCCGGAAGCTCATCCAGGAACGGGCTGGAGGATGCCGCGGGCAGAACCCTCTCTTTTCTGGCGGAGGAATGGCCTATGTAGCGGCGGTGGGTGGGTGGGCGGCGCCGGGATACGCAAGGCGGTGGAAGGGCATGCAGGGGGGCGAATCTGGACGTCCAAGATGCATTTTCGCCTGACAGTGGCGGCCCAGGCACGGTTTTTCCTTCTGCCCAAGCCCCCAAGAGCCACCCAGTGCGCTGGGTTCGGCTTGGGATCCCCGGGCAAAAAAACGGGTCGAGCCGGTGGATTTCGGGATCCTGGTGGAGCAACTGGGGGGTTTTTCCGCGCCGGCGCGAAAAAACTCGCCCTGGTGGTCCTGTTGGGTGCGCCCGTGGAGATGCTCTTAGAATTTGGTGCGAAGTCTGTTTGGTATTCTGCTCGGACTATCGGCACCCCTTCATCAATTGGATAGAAGTAGCGACAGATGTTATCGAGATGATGGCTATAAACTTGCTGATGTATTACGTCGTAAGATCTTTATGAATAATTAATAAAATCGTTGTATGCATAGCCTAAATGCAGATGCCCGGGTCATCCTACTTTTCAAAAATAAAAATAAAATAATAACCTAGCTTCCACTTGCAGCACGTGCACAGAGACCTGAGATGCCAGAGAGCATGCGTAGAAGAGAATGCAGAACTTTGTGCAAGGTTTTCCCTATCATCACGTGTTACATGTCCGAGGCACAAATGACAATGACAGGTCGTGCACCGAGGTCTTACGACCAATGTCTTATTGCTACGACAATGACAGGTCCTATCGTACAGAGGACAAGGTTGGTGCAACATCACTGTTAGTCGAAGGAAAAATCGCAGGATGCCTACCACGTTACTATGAAAGAAAAATAATAAATAGTCTGAAAGATTCAAATATGTATTTATATATAGTCTTCCGGCCGGTCTCTCCGCTCGCATCCTGATCACTGGGAATTCTACATTTTCTACACGTGAAACCTGAGGCCATTGCATGAGGTGATCGCCTCATTTTCCATGGCGAGTCCTACACAAGCTGGTGCCTCTTCCTACCTCCTCCAGTCTGGACCTCATCACCAGTCCATCCTCCGGAGAGAAAACAGTAGAGGAAGAGGTAAAACAAAGTTGCTTCTTCGATAAACGAGTGAAACCATGAGCCTTGAGATGTTGAGCAAAATGAAAGAAAGAAAACAACGAATATGAGCAAAGTTGAAAACACTCCGTTAGGAAAGAGGAACAAGGGATACGACGAGAACCAAGAGGTTTAGTGATAAGATAGATATTGAAACCACTCCGGTTAAAACTAGATATAGAAGGAATAAGATTGATATAATTTGGGCAGCACTCCGACTGAAAGAAGAAGGAAAACTTGATAAGATGAAAAGAACTTGAAGAGATGACACAACACTCCGGTTAAATGGATAAGCATGAAAAGAACACGGTCCTCACAATTCGAGATGATGAGTGAAGAGAGCAACATCACCATGCCTCCGGAAGAAAGAATAGAAGATAGATCATTGAAATAAAAGAATGAAGAAAACAATGCCAACTTCTACCACAATTGAATTTGGAAGGCATCCTTGCAAGAAGGTTAGAATAGAGTTGTTGGAAGACCAACAACGAAAACGAAAGGAATAAGTTTGTAGTGGGCTTATGGAAACATCTCAACATTATTTGGTGACAAACAACAGCCCTATTTTTTGGGGTCAAAAAGTTGGTGGATTAAATTTTTTTGGGCACAAGCAAGTGCCGTCTTCAACAGCAGCCGAACCACAGATTTCATATGCATTTCAACTACAATTATGAATTTAAATATACGGATTTTTGCACCACAACTATGCAAAACTAATACATGCATAAGAAAGCAACAACATATGAAATTTAACTTCAAATCCGCATATGAAGTTCAAACGCAAGTCGTAAATATAGTGACAACATAGAAAAAACTGCTTGACCAACATAGAGAAAAGAAACATAGTCTATCAACCCTCCTTGCCACATGTGATTTCTTTCTCCTCATTGTTGGCTTAATCTTCTATTAGTGCATCACTACTAGAATATAGGGTCTTGGTTCGGGCCTGGCCAGCCCATTAGTCCCGGTTCTTACACGAACTGGGACCCATGGCAGCATACGTCCCAGTTCATGCGCCCAGGGGGCCGGCCGGGCCTCGGGAGGCATTTGTCCCGGTTCGTGTGGACCCATTTGTCCCGGTTCTAGGCACGAACCGGGACCAATGGTCCTCGCTCCTGGCCCACAGCCATTGGTCGCAGTTCGTGCCTGGAACCGGGACAGAAGGGTAGCCTTTAGTCCCGGTTCCAGCCACGAACCGGGACCAATGAGGTGGCTTTATACCCCCTCGCCGGCGAGCAGAGCACTCCACACTGCTCTGTTTTTTCAGGCCGGCGAGGGGACAGCTTTGTGGTGCTCTAGCTCACCTCCTATGCACATGAGGTGTTCGATGAAATGCCCGAGCCACACTAGTTAAGCTTTCTCCTCTCGAAACTCGACCTCCGAGCTCCATTTTCCCCGTGATTTGTCTAGGTTTAACGGTCTGTCACGTCCCGTCCTCATCTTCACCGCCTTCAATCGCCCGCGCCAATCTCGTCGCCGGCACCACCGTGGTGAGCCTCTTGTTCGTATCTTCTTTCTGAAAGAAAAAAATTATTACTTCAGATAGATACTTGTCTAATTTTCTTACTTTTATTATTCCTTGTTATTATATAGTGCGATGGTTTTGGTATCCGCCCACGTCGGCCCTCGTCCTGTCCATGATTCAGATGTGGTATTTATTATCTATTTATAACTATTTGGTTCATTTATTGTTTATGACAATTATGCCGACCAACGTGACATAGATTTTATTTATCTAGGAGGTAGTTGAACCGGAAATTCCAACCGACCCTATTGTCGAGAGGTTAAATTTAATTGAAGAAGAAAACAATTACTTGAAGGAAAAAATAAAAAAATTAGGAGGAGAAGATGATATTGGAGTTGCATGTTGCGGATGTCGTCGATGATCACAAGATCAAGATGGATGCAATGCGGTTGAAGATTAGCAAGATTAGAAAATATGCCATTCATACCGAGGCTTGGTATCATTATGCCGTTGGATCAATTGTTACCTTGATTGTGATTATGATCGCGTTTGTTGTTGCATTGAAAGGTTTTACATAGTTTCAATGTATGGTTTAACTAGATGCTCTGGAGAGCTATATGTTGTTCAATTTGAACTATGTATGTACTTTGGTTTTAATGTGATGATGAACTTCTATTAATTTGGTCACTTATCTATCCATGTGAATCTGTAATGGTTTTTGATACACATAATTATATATAATGCACGCAGAGGAACCGGCAATGGATGTACGGTGACAGACACACCTCAAAAAATCAGTTAATGCATGAAAAATAGCAAATGAAGTTAGAAAAGGGTTGAAAATTTATGATGTGGCTTTGAATGGTGCATTTTGAATACACAAAAAGTATGGAGTTCAAATAAGTTCAAAAAATGAAATCCCTTTGTAACAGATGAGTTTCCGTATGAAACCATGATACTTTGAAAGAGATTGCCCGTTTTGTACATGAGGTGCATCTAGTTTTTGCCGTAAGCCTCTCAACTTTTTTGCACATGCTATGTGGTGTGAAATGATGGTACCATGCAATCTTTCAACCTTTACAGAGTTCATTTGAAATGTTTTTGAATTTCAGGGTCTTATAGCTCAAAAATATCAGTAAATGCAAGAAAAATAACAAATGAAGTCAGAAAGGGTTAAAAATTGATGATGTGGTTTTGAATGGTGCATTTTGAACACACAAAAAGTCTACAGTTCAAATAAGTTCAAAAAAAGAAATCCCTTTGTAACAAATGAGTTTCCGTATTAAACTCTGATACTTCGAAAGAGATTGTCCGTTTTGTACACGAAGTGCATCTAGTTTTTGCCGTAACCCTCTCAACTTTTTTGCACATGCCATGTGGGTGAAATGATGATACCATGCCAACTTTCAACCTTTACAGAGTTCATTTGAAATGCTTTCGAATTTCAGGGTCTTATATCTCAAAAAAAAGTAAATGCATGAAAATAACAAATGTCAGAAAGGGTTGAAAATTGATGATGTGGCTTTGATGGGGCATTTTGAACAAAAAAAAGTCTGGAGTTCAAATAAGTTCAAAAAAATGAAATCCCTTTGTAACAGATGAGTTTCCATATGAAACCATGATACTCCGAAAGAGATTATCCGTTTTGTACACGAAGTGCATCTAGTTATTGCCGTAACCCTCTCAACTTTTTTGCACATTCTATGTGAGTGAAATGATGATACCATGCCAACTTTCAACCTTTACAGAGTTCATTTGAAATGTTTTTGAATTTCAAGGTCTTATAGCTCAAAAAAATCAGTAAATGCATGAAAAATAACAAATAAAGTCAGAAAGGGTTGAAAATTGATGATGTGGCTTTGAATGGTGCATTTTGAACACACAAAAAGTCTGGATTTCAAATAAGTTAAAAATAATGAAATCCATTTGTAACAGATGAGTTTCTGTATAAAACGTGATACTTCGAAAGAGATTATCCGTTTTGTACACAAAGTGCATCTAGTTTTGTACACGAAATTTATGCAACTAAAATTATCAAAGTATTTTCTGTTCAAAACATTAAAAGCAAAAAAGAATTTACATAAAATCAATAAAAAAGCAAAAAAGAAAAGAAAATAAATAAGTAGAAAGAAAATAAAATTTAATGAAACTCTAATAGAAAAAGAATGAACTAGAAAACTTTAATGAAACTCTAATAGCAAAAGGAATCAACTAGAATTAACAAAGTACTTTCTGTTCAAAACATTATAAAAAATTAAAATAAATAATTAGAAACAAAATAAAATAAATAAGTAGAAACAAAATAAAATAAATAAGTAAAAACAAAATAAACTTTAATAAATAAGTAGAAACAAAATAAAATAAAATAAAATAAAATAGCAACAGTAAGTATTTTGTTTTAAGTAGAAACAAAATAAAATAAATGAAGCAACAAAGAAAACAAAAAAAGTGCCACCTACTGGGCCACCACGGCCTGAATATGACTAGAAACCCAACCATAGGCCAGGAATGAGGCCCGCAATAGGCCCAGTAGGCCCACAGGCACAAAGTGACAGGTTAGGCCCGAAAGCCTGCAGTTGAGAGGAGCTCGAGAGGGTGGGCGCGGCAGTGCTTATAAACCACTCTCGAGCTCTCTCAGGTGTAGCTAGGTGGGACTAAACTTTTGGCCGCGACGCGGGCAGCACAAGTCCTTTGGTCCCGGTTGGTGGCACCAACCGGGACTGAAGGGGCGGCATTGGTACCTGTTCGTGGCACCAACTGGGACCAATGCCCCCCTTTAGTCCCGGTTGGTGCCACCAACCGGGACCAAAGGCCTTCGCTTCCCGCCCTTTGGGCTGCTGAAAAGAGAGCTTTGGTCCCGGTTGGTGGCACGAACCGGGACCAAAGGGGGGCATTCGTCCCGGTTTGTGCCACGAACTGGGACCAATGTGTTGTGTATATAAGCAGAACTTGTAAATTTTTTAGTTTCATCGACAATTTTCCCCCTGACGACGCCAAACTCATCGACGACGCCAGGCTGCCCGTGCTCGCTGTCGCCGCCCCGCGGTTGCCGTCGCTGTCGGTGTTAAAACCGGTGGATCTCGGGTAGGGGGTCCTGAACCGTGCGTCTAAGGCTAATGGTAACAGGAGGCGGGGGACACAATGTTTACCCAGGTTCGGGCCCTCTCGATGGAGGTAATACCCTACTTCCTGCTTGATTGATCTTGATGATATGAGTATTACAAGAGTTGATCTACCACAAGATCGTAGAGGCTAAACTCTAGAAGCTAGCCTATGATTATGATTGTTGTTCTGGTCCTACGGACTAAACCCTCCAGTTTATATAGACACCGGAGGGGGCTAGGGTTACACAGAGTCGGTTACAGAGAAGGAGATCTACATATCCGAATAGACAAGCTTTCCTTCCACGCAAAGGAGAGTCCCACCCGGACACGGGAAGAAGACTTCAATCTTGTATCTTCAAAGTCCAACAGTCCGGCAAAAGTACATAGTCCGGCTGTCCGAGGACCCCTTAATCCAGGACTCCCTCAGTAGCCCCTGAACCAGGCTTCAATGACGATGAGTCCGGTGATACGTCTCCAACGTATCTATAATTTTTTATTGCGCCATGCTACTTTATCTATTGTTTTGGACTATAATGGGCTTTATTTTCCACTTTTATATTATTTTTGGGACTAACCTATTAACCGGAGGCCCAGCCCAGAATTGCTGTTTTTTTTCCTTTTTCAGTATTTCGAAGAAACAGAATCTCAAACGGAGTCCAAACGGAATGAAATCTTTGGAAACGTGATTTTCTCATCAGATAAGACCCAGGAGACTTGGACCCTCCGTCAAGAAAGCCACGAGGCGGTCACGAGGGTGGAGGGTGCCCCTGGCGCGCCCCTGCCTCGTGGGCCCTCAAGCTCCACCGACGTACTCCTTCCTCCTATATATACCTACGTACCCCCAAACGATCAGAACAGGAGCCAAAAACCTAGTTCCACCGCCGCAACCTCCTGTATTCATGAGATCCCATCTTGGGGCCTGTTCCGGAGCTCCGCCGGAGGGGGCATCCACAACGGAGGGCTTCTACATCAACACCATAGCCCCTCCGATGAAGTGTGAGTAGTTTACTTCAGACCTTCGGGTCCATAGCTAGTAGCTAGATGGCTTCTTCTCTCTTTTTGGATCTCAATACAATGTTCTCCCCCTCTCTCGTGGAGATCTATTCGATGTAATCTTCTTTTTGCGGTGTGTTTGTTGAGACCGATGAATTGTGGGTTTATGATCCAGCTTATTTATGAATAATATTTGAATCTTCTCTGAATTCTTTTATGTATGATTGAGTTATCTTTGCAAGTCTCTTCGAATTATCCGAATGGTTTGGCCAACTAGATTGGTAGTTCTTGCAATGGGAGAAGTGCATGGCTTTGGGTTCAATCTTGCGGTGTCCTTACCCAGTGACAGAAAGGGTTTCAAGGAACGTATTGTATTGTTGCCATCGAGGATAACAAGATGGGGTATGTGTCATATTGCATGAATTTATTGTTGGGGAACGTAGCAGAAATTCAAAATTTCCTACGTGTCACCAAGATCTATCTATGGAGAAACAAGCAACGAGGGAAAGGAGAGTGCATCTACATACCCTTGTAGATCGCTAAGCGGAAGCTTCAAGAGAACGGGGTTGAAGGAGTCGTACTCGTCGTGATCCAAATCATCGGAGATCCTAGTGCCGAACGGACGGCACCTCCGTGTTCAACACACGTACAGCCCGGTGACGTCTCCCATGCCTTGATCCAGCAAGGAGAGAGGGAGAGGTTGAGGAAGACTCCGTCTAGCAGCAGCACAACGGCGTGGTGGTGGTGGAGGAGCGTGGCAATCCTGCAGGGCTTCGCCAAGCACCGCGAGATATGAGGAGAAAGAGAGGTAGGGCTGCGCCAACAGGAGATGGACTTTGTGTGTTGGGCTGCCTCTTTGCCTCTACTATATATAGGATGAGAGGGGGGGGCTGCGCCCCCACCTAGGGTTCCACCCTAGGAGCGGCGGCCAGCCCAAGATCTCATCTGGGGGGCGGCCAAGGGGGAAAGAGGGGAAACTTGCCCCCAAAGTTAGGTGGGTGCGCCTCCTCCCCAAACCCTAGGCGCCTTGGGCCCTTGTGGGGGGGGGGCACACCAGCCCACCTGGGGATGGCCCTATCCCACACTTGGCCCATGCTGCCCTCCGGGGATGGTGGCCCCACTTGGTGGACCCCCGGGACCCTCCCGGTGGTCCCGGTACGTTACCGATAAAACCCGAAACTTTTCCGGTGACCAAAATAGGACTTCCCATATATAAATCTTTACCTCCGGACCATTCTGGAACTCCTCGTGACGTCCGGGATCTCATCCGGGACTCCGAACAACATTCGGTAACCACATACAAACTTCCTTTATAACCCTAACGTAATCGAACCTTAAGTGTGTAGACCCTACGGGTTCGGGAACCATGCAGACATGACCGAGACGTTATCCGGTCAATAACCAACAGCGGAATCTGGATACCCATGTTGGCTCCCACATGTTCCACGATGATCTCATCGGATGAACCACGATGTCGAGCTCAATCCCGTATACAATTCCCTTTGTCTAGCGGTATTGTACTTGCCCGAGATTCGATCGTCGATATCCCGATACCTTGTTCAATCTTGTTACTGGCAAGTCTCTTTACTCGTTCCGTAACACATCATCCCGTGATCAACCCCTTGGTCACATTGTGCACATTATGATGATGTCCTACCGAGTGGGCCCAGAGATACCTCTCCGTTTACACGGAGTGACAAATCCATCTCGATTCGTGCCAACCCAGCAGACACTTTGGGAGATACCCGTAGTGCACCTTTATAGCCACCCGATTACGTTGGACGTTTGGTGCACCCAAAGCATTCCTAAGGTATCCGGGAGTTGCACAATCTCATGGTCTAAGGAAATGATAATTGACATTAGAAAAGCTTTAGCATACGAACTACGATCTTTGTGCTAGGCTTAGGATTGGGTCTTGTCCATCACATCATTCTCCAAATGATGTGATCCCGTCATCAACGTCCAATGTCCATGGTCAGGAAAGCGTAACCATCTGTTGATCAACGAGCTAGTCAAGTAGAGGCTTACTAGGGACATGGTGTTGTTTATGTACCCACACATGTATCTGAGTTTCCTATCAATACAATTATAGCATGGGTAATAAACGATTATCATGAACAAGGAAATATAATAATAATAACTAATTTATTATTGCCTCTAGGGCATATTTCCAATAGTCTCCCACTTGTACTAGAGTCAATAATCTAGTTCACATCGCCATGTGATTAACACTGATAGGTCACATCGCCATGTGACCAACATCCAAAGAGTTTACTAGTGTCACTAAACTAGTTCACATCACCATGTGATTAAGACTCAATGAGTTCTGGGGTTTGATCATGTTTTGCTAGTGAGAGAGGTTTTAGTCAACGGGTCTACAACATTCAGATCCGTGTGTATTTCACAATTCTCTATGTCATATTGCAAATGCTGCTTCCATGCTCCACTTGGAGCTATTCCAAATGGTTGCTCCACTATACGTATCCGGTTTGCTACTCAGAGTCATTCAGATAGGTGTTAAATCTTGCATCGACGTAACCCTTTACGCCGAACTCTTTATCACCTCCATAATCGAGAAACATGTCCTTTATTTACTCCAAGGACAATTTTTGACCGCTGTCCAATGATCCCCATTCCTGGATCATTCTTGTACCCCTTGAGTGACTCATGGCAAGGCACACTTCCGGTGCGGTACACAGCATAGCATACTATAGAGCCTACGTCTGAAGCATAGGGGACAACCTTCGTCCTTTCTCTCTGTTCTGTCGTGGTCGAGCTTTAACTCTTAACTTCATACCTTACAACTCAGGCAAGAACTCCTTCTTTGACTGATCCATCTTGAACACCTTCAAGATTATGTCAAGGTATGTGCTCATTTGAAAGTATTATTAAACATTTTGATCTATCTTATAGATCTTGATGCTTATTGTTCAAGTAGCCTATCCAGGTTTTCCATTAAAAAACACTTTTCAAACAACCCTATATGCTTTCTAGAAATTCCACATCATTTCTGATCAACAATATGTCAACAACATATACTCATAAGAAATTCTATTGTGCTCCCACTCACTTCTTTGGAAATACAAGTTTCTCATAAACTTTGTATAGACCCAAAATCTTTGATCATCTCATCAAAGCGTACATTCCAACTCCGAGATGCTTACTCCAGTCCTTAGAAGGATTGCTGGAGCTTTGCATACTTGTTAGCGTCTTCAGATTGTCAAAACCTTCGGTTGTATCACATACAACATTTCCTCAAGAAAACTGTCAAGGAAACAATGTTTTGACATCCTATATGCAAGATTTCATAAATAATGCAGAATCGCTAATCCAATTCCAACAGACTCATAGCATCGCTTCTGAGCGAGAAAGCCTCACCGTAGTCAACTCCTTGAACTTGTCGGAAAACATCTTTAACGACAAGTCGAGCTTTCTTAATGGTGATACTTACCATCATTGTCTGTCTTCCTTTCAAAATCCATCTTTACCCAACATCCTTACGACCATCAAGTATTTCTTCCAAAGTCATGGATCCTCTCTCGGATGTTATGGCCTTGAGCCATTCGTCGGAATCCGGGCCCACCATCGCATCTCCATAGCTCGTAGGTTCATTGTTGTCTAGCAACATGACCTCTAAGACAGGATTGCGTACCATTCTGAAGCAGTATGCGTCCTTGTCGGCCTATGAGGTCTGGTAGTGACTTGATCCGAAGCATCATGATCACTATCATCAGCTTCCACTTCAATTGGTGTAGGTGCCACATGAACAACTTCCTGTGCCCTGCTACACACTGGTTGAAGTGACGGTTCAATAACCTCATTAAGTCTCCACCATCCTCTCACTCAATTCTTTCGAGAGAAACTTTTCCATGAGAAAGGACCCGTTTCTAGAAACAATTACTTTTGCTTCCGGATCTGAGATAGGAGGTATACCCAACTGTTTTGGGTGTCCTATGAAGATGCATTTTTATCCGCTTTGGGTTCGAGCTCATCAACCTGAAACTTTTTCACATAAGCATCGTAGCCCCAAAATTTTAAGAAACGACAACTTAGGTTTCTCCAAACCATAGTTCAAACGGTGTCATCTCAACGGAATTACGTGGTGCCCTATTAAAGTGAGTGATGTTGTCTCTAATGCCTAACCCATGAACGATAGTGGTAATTCGATAAGAGACATCATGGTACGCACCATATCCAATAGGGTGCAACTATGATGTTCGGTCACACCATCACACTATGGTGTTCCAGGCGGTATTTATTGTGAAACAATTTCCACAATGTCTTAATTGCGTGCCAAAGCTCGTAACTCAGATACTCATCTCTATGATCATATCATAGACATTTTATCCTCTTGTCACAATGACCTTCAACTTCACTCTGAAATTACTTGAACCATTCAATAATTCAGACTTGTGTTTCATCAAGTAAATGTACTCAGTATCTACTTAAATCATCCGTGAAGTAAGAACATAACGATATTCACTGCATGCCTCAGCACTCATTGGACTGCACACATCAAAATGTGTTACTTCCAACAAGTTGCTATCTTGTTCCATCTTACTGAAAACGAGGCTTTTCAGTCATCTTGCCTATGTGGTATGATTTGCATATCTCAAGTGATTCAAAATCAAGTGAGTCCAAACGATCCATCTGCATGGAGTTTCTTCATGTGTATACACCAATAGACATGGTTTGCATGTCTCAAACTTTTCAAAAACGAGTGAGTCCAAAGATCCATCAACATGGAGCTTCTTCATGCGTTTTACACCAATATGACTTATATGGCAGTGCCACAAGTAAGTGGTACTATCATTACTATCTTATATCTTTTGGCATGAAAATGTGTATCACTACGATCGAGATTGAATAAATCATTCCTTTTAGGTGCAATACCATTGAAGGTATTATTCAAATAAACAGAGTAACCATTATTCTCCTTAAATGAATAACCGTATTCCGATAGACATAATCCAATCATGTCTATGCTCAACGCAAACACCAAATAACAATTATTTTAACAACAATCTCGATGGTAGAGGGAGCGTGCGATGCTTGATCACATCAACCTTGGAAACACTTCCAACACATATCGTCAGCTCACCTTTAGCTAGTCTCCGTTTATTCCGTAGCTTTTATTTCGAGTTATAACACTTAGCAACCGAACCGGTATCTAATACCCTGGTGCTACTAGGATTACTAGTAAAGTACACATTAACATAATGTATATCCAATATACTTCTATCGACCTTGCCAGCCTTCTTATCTACCAAGTATCTAGGGTAAACCTGCTCCAGTGGCTGTTCCCCTTATTACAGAAGCACTTAGTCTCGGGTTTAGGTTCAACCTTGGGTTTCTTTACTGGAGCAGCAGCTGATTTGCCGTTTCATGAAGTATCCCTTCTTGCCCTTGCCCTTCTTGAAACTAGTGGTTTCACCAACCTTCAACAATTGATGCTCCTTCTTGATTTCTACTTTCGCGGTGTCAAACATCGTGAATACCTCAAGGATCATCATATCTATCCCTGATATGTTATAGTTCATCACGAAGCTCAAGCATCTTGGTGGCAATTACTTTGGAGAAACATCACTATCTCATCTGGAAGATCAACTCCCACTCGATTCAAGTGATTGTTGCACTCAGACAATCTGAGCACAAGCTCAACGATTGAGCTTTTCTCCCTTATTTTGCAGGCTAAGAAAATCGTCGGAGGTCTTATACCTCTTGACGTGGGCACGAGCCTGAAATCCCAATTTCAGCACTCGAAACATCTCATATGTTCATGACGTTTAAAAGCGTCTTTGGTGCCTCAACTCTAAACCGTTTAACTGAACTATCACGTAGTTATCAAAACGTGTATGTCCGATGTTCGCAACGTCCACAGACGACGTTTGGAGTTCTGCACACTGAGCGGTGCATTAAGGACATAGGCTTTCTACTGATCGCATAATTGCTACTGTCAACTTTCAACTATATTTTCTCTAGGAACATATCTAAAACAGTAGAACTATAGCGCGAGCTATGACATAATTTGCAAAGGGATTTTGACTATGTTCAGGATAATTAAGTTCATCTAATGAACTCCCACTCAGATAGACATCCCTCTGGTCATCTAAGTGATTACATGATCCGAGTCAACTAGGCTGTGTCCGATCATCACGTGAGACGGACTAGTCATCATCGGTGAACATCTTCATGTTGATCGTATCCTCCATACGACTCATGCTCGACCTTTCGGTCTCTTGTGTTCCGAGGCCATGTCAGTACATGCTAGGCCCGTCAAGTTAACCTAAGTGTTTGGAGTGTGTAAATCTGGCTTACACCCGTTGTATGTGAACGTTAGAATCTATCACACCCGATCATCACGTGGTGCTTCAAAACGACGAACTTTCGCAATGGTGCACAGTTACGGGGAACACTTTCTTGAAATTTTAATGAGGGATCATCTTATTTACTACCATCGTTCTAAGCAAATAAGATGTATAAACATGATAAACATCACATGCAATTAAATAGTGACATGATATGGCCAATATCATTTTGCTCCTTTTGATCTCCATCTTCGGGGCTCCATGATCATCATCGTCACCGGCATGACACCATGATCTCCATCATCATGATCTCCATCATCGTGTCTCCATGAAGTTGCTCGCCAACTATTACTTCTACTACTATAGCTAACGGTTTAGCAATAAAGTAAAGTAATTACATGGCGTTAAATCATTGACACGCAGGTCATACAATAATTAAGACAACTCCTATGGCTCCTGCCGGTTGTCATACTCATCGACATGCAAGTTGTGATTCCTATTACAAGAACATGATAAATCTCATACATCACATATCATTCATCACATTCTTCTTGGCCATATCACATCACATAGCATACCGTGCAAAAACAAGTTAGACGTCCTCTAATTGTTGTTTGCATGTTTTACGTGGCTGCTATGGGTTTCTAGCAAGAACGTTTCTTACCTACGCAAAACCACAACGTGATATGCCAATTGCTATTTACCCTTCATAAGGACCCTTATCATCGAATCCGTTCCGACTAAAGTGGGAGGCGGCACCGCTAGCCACCTTATGCACCAAGTGCATGTCGGTCGGTGGAACTGTCTCGAGTAAGTGTACGTGTAAGGTCGGTCCGGGCCGCTTCATCCCACAATACCGTCGAAACAAGATTGGACTAGTAACGGTAAGCATATTGAACAAAATCAACGCCCACAACTACTTTGTGTTCTACTCGTGCATAGAATCTATGCAATAGACCTAGCTCATGATGCCACTGTTGGGGAACGTAGCAGAAATACAAAATTTTCCGACATGTCACCAAGATCTATCTATGGAGAAACCAGCAACGAGGGAAAGGAGAGTGCATCTACATACCCTTGTAGATCGCTAAGCGGAAGCGTTCAAGAGAACGGGGTTGAAGGAGTCGTACTCGTCGTGATCCAAATCACCAGAGATCCTAGTGCCGAACGGATGGCACCTCCGCGTTCAACACACGTACAGCCCGGTGACGTCTCCCATGCCTTGATCCAGCAAGGAGAGAGGGAGAGGTTGAAGAAGACTCCGTCCAGCAGCAGCGCAACGGCGTGGTGGTGGTGGAGGAGCGTGGAAATCCTGCAGGGCTTCGCCAAGCACCGCGAGATTTGAGGAGAAAGAGAGGTAGGGCTGCCCCAACAGGAGAAGGACTTCGTGTGTTGGGCTGCCCCTTTGCCTCTACTATATATAGGGGGAGAGGGGGGGCTGCGCTCCAACCTAGGGTTCCACCCTGGGGGCGGCGGCCAGCCCAAGATCCCATCTGGGGGGCGGCCAAGGGGGAAAGAGGGGAAACATGCCCCCCAAGTTAGGTGGGTGCGCCCCCTCCCCAAACCCTAGGCGCCTTGGGCCCTTTGGGGGGGCGGGGAACACAAGCCCACCTGGGGCTGGCCCCCTCCCACACTTGGCCCATGCTGCCCTCCGGGGATGGTGGCCCCACTTGGTGGACCCCCGGGACCCTCCCGGTGGTCCCGGTACGTTACGGATAAAACCTGAAACTTTTCCGGTGACCAAAACAGGACTTCCCATATATAAATCTTTACCTCCGGACCGTTCCGGAACTCCTCGTGACGTCCGGGATCTCATCCGGGACTCCGAACAACATTCTGTAACCACATACAAACTTCCTTTATAACCCTAGCGTCATCGAACCTTAAGTGTGTAGACCCTACGGGTTCGGGAACCATGCAGACATGACCGAGACGTTCTCCGGTCAATAACCAACAGCAGGATCTGGATACCCATGTTGGCTCCCACATTTTCCACGATGATCTCATCGGATGAACCACGATGTCGAGGATTCGATCAATCCTGTATACAATTCCCTTTGTATAGCGGTATTGTACTTGCCCGAGATTCGATCGTCGGTATCCCGATACCTTGTTCAATCTCGTTACCGGCATGTCTCTTTACTCGTTCTATAACACATCATCCCGTGATCTACCCCTTGGTCACATTGTGCACATTATGATGATGTCCTACCGAGTGGGCCCAGAGATACCTCTCCGTTTACACGGAGTGACAAATCCCAGTCTCGATTCGTGCCAACCCAACAGACACTTTGGGAGATACCCGTAGTGCACCTTTATAGCCACCCAGTTACGTTGTGACGTTTGGTGCACCCAAAGCATTCCTACGGTATCCGGGAGTTGCACAATCTCATGGTCTAAGGAAATGATACTTGACATTAGAAAAGCTTTAGCATACGAACTACGATCTTTGTGCTAGGTTTAGGATTGGGTCTTGTCCATCACATCATTCTCCAAATGATGTGATCCCGTCATCAACGACATCCAATGTCCATGGTCAGGAAACCGTAACCATCTGTCGATCAACGAGCTAGTCAACTAGAGGCTTACTAGGGACATGGTGTTGTTTATGTACCCACACATGTATCTGAGTTTCCTATCAATACAATTATAGCATGGGTAATAAACGATTATCATGAACAAGGAAATATAATAATAATAACTAATTTATTATTGCCTCTAGGGCATATTTCCAACATTTATTCCTCTACATCATGTCATCTTGCTTAAGGCGTTACTCTGTTTTTAACTTAATACTCTAGATGCATGCTGGATAGCGGTTGATGAGTGGAGTAATAGTAGTAGATGCAGAATCGTTTCGATCTACTTGTCACGGACGTGATGCCTATATACATGATCATACCTAGATAACCTCACAACTATGCTCAATTCTGTCAATTGCTCAACAGTAATTTGTTCACCCACCGTAGAATATCTATGCTCTTGAGAGAAGCCACTAGTGAAACCTATGGCCCCCGGGTCTATTCTCATCATATCAATCTCTATCACTTTTATACTTGCTTTGTTTTTACTTTGCCTTTTACTTTTCACTTTGCATCTTTATACCAAAAATACCAAAAATATTATCTCTATCAGATCTCACTCTCGTAAGTGACTATGAAGGGATTGACAACACCTAATCGCGTTGGTTGCGAGTAGCTATCGTTTTGTGCAGGTACGAGGGACTTGCGTGTGGCCTCCTACTGGATTGATACCTTGGTTCTCAAAACTGAGGGAAATACTTACGCTACTGTGCTGCATCGTCCTCTCCTCTTGGGGGAAAACCAACGCAAGCTCAAGACGTAGCAAGAAGGATTTCTGGCTCCGTTGCCGGGGAGGCTTACGCGAAGTCAAGTCAAGATTTGACTCCCGATAACGAGCCATTTCTGGCGCCGTTGCCGGGGAGTCTACGCAAAAGTCAACATACCAAGTACCCATCACAATCCCTATCTCTTGCATTACATTATTTGCCATTTGCCTCTCGTTTTCCTCGCCCACTTCACCCTTGCGGTTTTATTCGCCCTCTCTTTCCCAATCTCCTTCTGTTTTTCCCTTTGCCTTTTCCCTTTCCTGTTTGTTTGCTCGTGTGTTCGATTGCTTGTTTGTCACGGTGGCCTTACCTAAATTTTGTGATCTTCACCTTAAAAGGTTAGAGGAGATTGAAAACAATGTCAGGAAGTTTATGGTTTTGCAATTTGAGCATAATAATTTCTTTAGAAACGAGCTTAAGGAACAAAAGAGTTTTATGAGTTATATGAATAAAGACCTCGATGATATGCCCAAAGAATTTGATGGTATAAGAGCCCAAATTGCTCTTCTTGAAAAGATGACCGCTGAAATTTCGGATATGCAAGCTACCTTAGTCAATAAGATGGCCGCTAAACCGAATTCCTATGAAAATCAAGATGAAGATTTAAAAGTTATTGATGTGTCCCCTATTAAATCTTTGTTTTGCAATATGAATCTTGATGAAACTCAATATGATCTTCCTTTACCTAGAAGGCGTTCTAAGAATTAAGAGTTTTTAGATCACGATGATGAAATTGATAAAAGTGGGATTGAAAGAAACAAAAATCTAGATGTTGCTAAACCCACTATATTGGATCTCAAGGAATTTAATTATGAAATTTCTCTTTAATTGATTGTATTTCCTTGTTGCAAACCGTGCTGAATTATCCTCATGCTTATAGTCAAAATAAAGCCTTTACTGAACACATTGTTGATGCCTTGATGCAATCTTATGAAGAAAAACTTGAGTTGAAAGTTTCTATCCCTAGAAAACTCTATGATGAGTGGAAACCTACCATTAAGATTAAAATTAAAAATTATGAGTTTCATGCTTTGTGTGATTTGGGTGCTAGTGTCTCTACTATTCCCAAAACTTTGTGTGATTTGCTAGATTTCGGTGTCTTTGATGATTGCTCTCTAAACTTGCATCTTGCGGATTCCACTATTAAAAAGCCTATGGGAAGAATTAATGATGTTCTTATTTTTGCAAATAGGAATTATGTGCCCATAGATTTTATCGTTCTTGATATAGATTGCAATCCTTCATGTCCTATTATTCTTGGTAGACCTTTCCTTAGGGAAGGGAATATTAGATTCCAATTTCCATTAAAGAAAGTCATGGAACACTTTCCTAGAAATAAAATAAAATAACCATATGAATCTATCATGAGAGCCACTTATGGATTGCCTACCAAAGATGGCAATACCTAGATCTACCCTCGCTCTTATGCCTAGCTAGGGGCGTTAAACGATAGCGCTTGTTGGGAGGCAACCCAATTTTATTTTTAGTTTTTGTTTTTTTTCCTGTTTAGGAATAAATAATCCATCTAGCCTCTGTTTAGATGTGGTTTTATCTTTTAATTAGTGTTTGTGCCAAGTTAAACCTATTGGATCTTCTTGGATGATAGTTATTTGATCATGCTGCAATTTCCAGAAACTTTGTGCTCAGTGCCAGAATTGTTAGAAATCACCAGAACGTGATAAAATACTGATTCCAATTGTTGCTGATCAATAAACAAATCTTCAAGGTCTTCTAATTTTGGTAGAATTTTTTTAGTTCCAGAAGTTTGCGTTAGTTACAGATTACTATAGACTGTTCTGTTTTTGACAGATTCTGTTTTGCGTGTGTTGTTTGCTTATTTTGATGAATCTATGGCTAGTAAAATAGTTTATGATCCATAGAGGAGTTGGAATACAGTAGGTTTAACACCAATATAAATAAAGAATGAGTTCATTACAGTACCTTAAAGTAGTCTTTTGTTTTCTTTCTCTAACGGAGCTTACGAGATTTCTATTGAGTTTTGTGTTGTGAAGTTTTCAAGTTTTGGGTGAATTATTTTGATGGATTATGGAACAAGGAGTGGCAAGAGCCTAAGCTTGGGGATGCCCATGGCACCCCAAGATAATCCAAGGACACCAAAAAGTCAAAGCTTGGGGATGCCCCGGAAGGCATCCTCTCTTTCGTCTACTTCCATCGGTAATTTACTTGGAGCTATATTTTTATTCACTACATGATAAGTGTTTTGCTTGGAGCGTCTTGTATTATTTGCGTCTTTGCTTGTTAGTTTACCACAATCATCCTTGCTGTACACACCTTTTGAGAGAGCCATACATGAATTGAAATTTGATAGAATACTCTATGTGCTTCACTTATATCTTTTGAGCTTGATAGTTTGCTCATAGTGCTTCACTTATATCTTTTGAGCATGATAATTTTTGCTCTAGTGCTTCACTTAGATCTTTTAGAGCACGGTGGTGGATTTGTTTTAAAGAAACTTGATCTCTCATGCTTCACTTAGATTATTTTGAGAGTCGTTAATAGCATGGTAATTTGCTTAATGTTAATATACTTGGTATTCAAGATATGTGAAACTTTCTTTTGAGTGCGTTGAATACTAAGATAAGTTTGATGCTTGATAATTGTTTTGAGATATGGAGGTGATAATATCAAAGTCATGCTAGTTGAGTAGTTGTGAATTTGAGAAATGCTTGTGTTGAAGTTAGCAAATCCCGTAGCATGCACGTATGGTTAAAGTTGTGTAACAAATTTGAAACATGAAGTGTACCTGGCTTGTGCATCCTTATGAGTGGCGGTCGGGGACGAGCGATGGTCTTTTCCTACCAATCTATCCCCCTAGGAGCATGCGCGTAGTACTTGATTTTTGATGACTTCCAAATTTTTGCAATAAGGATATGAGTTCTTTTGACTAATGTTGAGTCCATGGATTATACGCACTTTTACCTTTCCGCCATTGCTAGCCTCTTTGGTACCGTGCATTGCCCTTTCTCACCTTGAGAGTTGGTGCAAACTTCATCGGTGCATCCAAACCCCGTGATATGATACGCTCTTTCACACATAAACCTCCTTATATCTTCCTCAAAACAGCCACCATACCTACCTATTATGGCATTTCCATAGCTATTCCGAGATATATTGCCATGCAACTTTCCACCGTTCCGTTCATCATCATCATGACATACTTTACTTTTGTCATATTGCCATTGCATGATCATGTAGTTGACATCGTATTTGTGGCAAATCCACCATGCATTATTTTTCATACATGTCACTCTTGATTCATTGCACCATCCCGGTACACCGCCGGAGGCATTCATATAGAGTCATACCTTGTTCTAGTTTCAAGTTGTAATCCTTATGTTGTAATGAATAGAAGTGTGATGATCATCATTATTAGACCATTGCCCCAAAAAAGAGAAAGGCCAAAAATAAAAAAAAGAAAGGCCCAAAAAAAAGAAAATAAATAAAAAGGGCAATGCTACTATCTCTTTTTCCACACTTGTGATTCAAAGTAGCACCTTGTTCTTCATGTAGTGAGTCTCATATATTGTGCTTCAAAGTAGCACCATGTTTTTCATATAGTGAGTCTCATAAGTTGTCTTTTTATACTAGTGGGAATTTTTCATTATAGAACTTGGCTTGTATATTCCGACGATGGGCTTCCTCAAATGCCCTAGGTCTTCATGAGCAAGCAAGTTGGATGCACACACACTAGTTTTCTTTTGTTGAGCATTCATTTATAGCTCTAGTGCATCCGTTGCATGGCAATCCCTACTCCTCATGTTGACATCAATTGATGGGCATCTCCATAGCCCGTTGATTATCCTCGTCAATGTGAGACTTTCTCCTTTTTCGTCTTCTCCACACAATCCCCAGCATCATATTCTATTCCACCCATAGTGCTATATCCATGGCTCACGCTCATGTATTGCATGTAGGTTGAAAAAGTTTGAGATTATTTAAGTATGAAACAATTGCTTGGCTTGTCATTGGGGGTATAGAAGTTGGAAACATCTTTGTGTGACGAAAATGAAGCATAGCCTAACTATATGATTTTGTAGGGATGAACTTTCTTTTGCCATGCTATTTTGAGAAGACATAATTACTTTGATTTGTATGCTTGAAGTATTATTATTTTTATGTCAATATGAAATTTTGTCTTGAATCTTTCGGATCTGAATATTCATACCATGATTAAGAATATTTAAATTGAAATTATGCCAAAGTATCACTCCGCATCAAAAATTCTCTTTTTATCATTTACCTACTCGAGGACGAGTAGGAATTAAGCTTGGGAATGCCTGATAGGTCTCCAACGTATCTATAATTTTTGATTGCTCCATGCTACTTTATCTATTGTTTTGGAGTATAATGGGCTTTATTTTCCACTTTTATATTATTTTTGGGACTAACCTATTAACCGGAGGCCCAGCCCAGAATTGCTATTTTTTGCCTTTTTCAGTATTTCGAAGAAACAGAATATCAAATGGAGTCCAAACGGAATGAAATCTTTGGAAACGTGATTTTCTCATCAGATAAGACCCAGGAGACTTGGACCCTCCGTCAAGAAAGCCACGAGGCGGTCACGAGGTGGGGCCCCACAGGCGCGCCTGCCTCGTGGGCCCTCAAGCTCCACCGACGTACTCCTTCCTCCTATATATACCTACGCACCCCAAATGATCGAACAGAGCCAAAACGTAATTCCACCGCCGCAACTTCCTGTATTCACGAGATCCCATCTTGGGGCCTGTTAGGAGCTCACGAGGGGGCATCCACCACGGAGGTCTTCTACATCAACACCATAGCCCTCCGATGAAGTGTGAGTAGTTTACTTCAGACCTTGGGTCCATAGCTAGTAGCTAGATGGCTTCTTCTCTCTTTTGGATCTCAATACAATGTTCTCCCTCTCTCGTGGAGATCTATTCGATGTAATCTTCTTTTTGCGGTGTGTTTGTTGAGACCGATGAATTGTGGGTTTATGATCCAGCTTATTTATGAATAATATTTGAATCTTCTCTGAATTCTTTTATGTATGATTGAGTTATATTTGCAAGTCTCTTCGAATTATCCGTTTGGTTTGGCTAACTAGATTGGTAGTTCTTGCAATGGGAGAAGTGCATGGCTTTGGGTTCAATCTTGCGGTGTCCTTACCCAGTGACAGAAAGGGTTGCAAGGCATGTATTGTATTATTGCCATCGAGGATAACAAGATGGGGTATTTGTCATATTGCATGAATTTATTCCTCTACATCATGTCATCTTGCTTAAGGCGTTACTCTGTTTTTAACTTAATACTCTAGATGCATGCTGGATAGCGGTTGATGAGTGGAGTAATAGTAGTAGATGCAGAATTGTTTCGATCTACTTGTCACGGACGTGATGCCTATATACATGATCATACCTAGATAACCTCACAACTATGCTCAATTCTGTCAATTGCTCAACAGTAATTTGTTCACCCACCGTAGAATATCTATGCTCTTGAGAGAAGCCACTAGTGAAACCTATGGCCCCCGGGTCTATTCTCATCATATCAATCTCTATCACTTTTATACTTGCTTTGTTTTTACTTTGCCTTTTACTTTTCACTTTGCATCTTTATACCCAAAATACCAAAAATATTATCTCTATCAGATCTCACTCTCGTAAGTGACTGTGAAGGGATTGACCACCCCTAATCGCATTGGTTGCGAGTAGCTACCGTTTTGTGCAGGTACGAGGGACTTGCGCATGGCCTCCTACTGGATTGATACCTTGGTTCTCAAAAACTGAGGGAAATACTTACGCTACTGTGCTACATCATCCTCTCCTCTTCGGGGAAAACCAACGCAAGCTCAAGACGTAGCATCCGGCGCGCAGATTGTCTTCGGCATTGCAAGGAGGGTTCCTTCTCCAAATACACCACAGAAGATCTTTCACACGAGGATCGTGTCCGGTTCTACAAAAAAAATCCACATACCACCGTAGAGAGTACAATATTCCACAAATCTAATCTGCTGAGAACTTTTCATAGCGTGACATCACGCCGGGCCCGGCCATTATTCGAACCATTTTTCTCAACCAGCTGCTGCACATATTGCGAGGCGGTTTCCCTGGCACGTCTTGTCGAAGAAGAGATCGTGTCCCCTTATCTCGGGATTCTCATCAATACGGGTGTGGGTAACCCAACCACGCCTATCAACACGACGCTTGGGGAATAAGCAAGTTTTACGGGGCAAGTGGGGAGGCGCATGGTTTCTACAGCCTTTATAAAGAGATAAGGATTCACCTTTTCTCCACCCACGCCTTCTTCCTCCTCTGCTCATCCATTCCTCCCCCCCCCGCTCGAGCTCTAGCGCCCAAGCTTTCTCCTTTTCCGCCAAGTCATCCCAAGCATGTCCGGAGCGGGAGGCAAGTGGATGGCCTCCTCCGTTAAGGAGGAGGACATGACGAAGCTTCGGGAGGCCGGATACCTGGCCGCAGACACCGCGCACCGGCTCCCTACCGAAGGGCAGATCATCCCTACCCTGGAGCCTCAGGAGAGGGTAGTGTTTCCCACTCACTTTGTCCGCGGACTGGGATTCCCCATCCACCCATTTGTCCGCGGGCTCATGTTTTACTACGGGCTGGACTTCCATGATCTGGCCCCCAATTTCATCCTCAACATCTCGGCGTTTATCGTCGTGTGCAGGGCCTTCCTCCGCATTTCGCCCCACTTCGGCCTATGGCTGAAGACCTTCAACGTGAAGCCGAAGGTGGTGGTCGGCCAGCAAGCAGAGTGCGGAGGCGCCATGGTGGGCAAGATGCCCAATGTCATTTGGCCCGAAGGCTCCTTTGTGGAGACCATGAAGGAGTGGCAATCGGGGTGGTTCTACATCACCGAGCCGCGCGACACCAAATGGGCGGCGGCCCCCGAATTTCGATCTGGCATCCCCATGCGGCTCACTTCCTGGAAAAAGAAGGGCTTAGCCTGGGGCTCACCGGTGGAGCTATCCGGACTTCAGACATGCGTCAAAAAATATGATAAGCAAGAAAATCAAGCTTCTGAACTTGGTCCAGGTCATGCTCTTCCGTCGGATCCTTCCGTGTCAGAGACGGGCTTTCAATATGTGGGAGTTCGACCCGGCCGAACACCAGGCGCTGTGAGAGCTCTTCGACACAACGCACGAAGATGTCTAAAAGGTGTTGTTCAAGACTACCGAGGTACCACCACCCATAGCCGAAGATCGCGGACTCAGCGCAAGGCGCCCCGCCAATCTAGTGAGTTTTTATATTTTGCAAGACATGCCTTTTACCAGCACATCCGCGGGAGGAATCTAAACCTCCATGCCAATTCATCAGGACTGGGTAGCATTAGCGGAGCGGATTGACTGTCCGGCTCTTCTACCTGAAGATCCAGCATCGGCTCTCTTAACAGAGATGATGTTTCCCGCGCCCTATGAGGTGCCGGAGAAGAAGGTCAAGAAGAAGACCACGGGGGCCAGGAAAGCTCTCCGGCGCAAGGTTGTATCGGACTCATCGTCCGAAGACAGCGAGGCACGCTCCTCTAATGAAGAGGAGGAAGAGGTAGCGGAAATCCCTCCCCCTGCAACCGGGGGGAGAAGAAAAGGAAGGACGCCCCGTCTGGGGAGGCCGAAGGGTCCAAGAAGGGAAAGACCCTCCCTCCGGACCACTCCACCACAGCCGCCTATAGCGACAAGGAGTGGTTGCCCAGGGACGAGCCCCTGGCGAAGTCGTAAGTATCCGGACACTATAATACTTCCGGTACATATTGCCTTATTGATTCTTATCATGTCAAATATGATCGTGCAGTCCGGCCAAAGCCCACATCAAGGTATCCTCCTCGGATGGGTCTTTGAGTCAGTCGGCGATGAACAGCGATTCACTCCCGATGGCCACCTCCCCCCGGCCCGCGGACGACATCGAGGTTCTGTCCCAGAGGATACCGGACCAGGGGAGACTGTTCTGGAGACGCCCCAAGGCGAAATCCCAGACGCCGGGCACATGGGGGGGAAGACCCCCATGGATTCTGATGACGGGGGCCACAGTAAGTTTGGCCCCCAGCCGGATACTGCACCCGAACCTCCAATGGCTCCGGATTCAGGCAGGCAGCCCCTCACTAAGGAGGGTGAGCCACCTGTGCCAATGACCTCTATCCATCCTGAGGCATCGGACAACTTGTTGGAAGCGCTTCGTGGAGCTTCCATTGACGAAGAGCACCGCACCATCATGAGTGCAGTGATTGAGAAGGTCCGGTCCGCCAAAAGCGGATTGACCGAAGCTGGCATACCCCTCCTAACAGGCTTCGAGGTAAGTAATAAAATTATAAGAAAATAACATCTGCCGAAGTCTAACATAATATGTCTATGTGAATAAGCAGGCGTCGCTGCAGGCCGCTGCCGCCCGTACTGCGGAGGTCTCCGGACTGAAGTGGGACCTGGAGCGGACCGAAGGAGAGCTCGGCCTCGTGAAGAGGCAGCTCGAGGAGAGCAAAGGTACATAATACCCTGTCTGTATATTGATAAGTTTTAGCTCATAGAAGCGTTATGTACGTTAATAGGGGCCACGACCGAAGTGGTGGCCCTTAAAAAGGCGCTGACCGAGGCCGAAGACAAAGCGGTCAAGGAGCGTGCCGAGCGCGAGAAGCAAGAGGCCCGAGTCGGGGAGGTCCAGCAAGAGCTCCAGGATTTTGTAAAAAAAATATGAGTCCTTGGAGCGTGACTCTATGACGCAAGAGTCCGAGATTGCGAAGGCCCTCCAAAGCGCACGAGACGCCAAGGCTGAAGCCCAAAAGGCCCTCTAGGAGATTGAGGCGGCCAAGAAGATTGCGGAGGGTAAGGCATTCAATATGCAAAGCAAGCATGTGAAGGAGACTTTCTTTATACTTACCCGAATTTGGAGCTCTCCAGGAGCATTCGTAGATCTGCCGCGTAGCATATCTGATGCCGCAGAGTTCTATCGAGCTGAATAAGGGAGCTCGACGGAGAAGTTGTTCTGGTCCCTGTATATTGGGGCCGAACATCCGATGACCTTGAGCGACCAGCTGAAGCAACTGGTCGAACTTCCCAAGGCAGCCGAAGTGGCCATGAAGGACCTCATAGTCCAGATGTGGCCTGCCGAGCCCCTTCCTAGCAGCTACTTCGGCCTGATGAAGCGGCTTGTGTCTCCCTGCCTGCGGCTCGAAGTCATAAAGTGGTCAGTCTGCATTGAAGGTGCACGCAGGGCCTTCGCCCACGCGAAAGTGCACTGGGCAAAGATGGATGCCGAGAAGCTGGTGACGCAGGGGCCACCGAAGGGCAAGGAGCACCGCCACCCCGAGAAATATTATGACAGTGTCCTGAAGGGCGCCCGCCTCGTGGCGGAGGAATGTGCTAAGGATGTTATATTTGAATGAATGTACTCATTGATCCTGTAATATGAAAACAAGTTCATTTGCGCCATATAACGCTTGTTGATTTAAAATATTACCTTATGTGCGGCCGTTTATAAAATCTGAGAGTTGGCCAGTCGTCGGCTTCTGCTCCCATGTAACTAGTACCGGGGTGTTCGGGATAAATCTAAACACTCTTTATCCAAACTTTTGGTCATTTAAGGAGGTGTTTAGCGCAACGAACCAGGCAATCGGACTATACAGATTTATCACTCTCACTTAGCCATAGAAGTCTATAATTTTAAATTTTGGCGTAGCCCCTGGTGTTCGGAAGGCCGAACTTGGGGCGCTATACACGCCTAAATCGGACAAGGCCGATTCCTCGCCCAAAGCGGAAAAAATCTTTAAGGATTTGAGACCTCTCGAACAGCGACCGGCTCTGGCGCCATCATGATAGTCAGTTTTCGGCTTTCTCTACTGAGGTGCGCGTACGGAAGAACCGGGACACAATCGCAGTAGTTCTCCCTGTGCTACCTTAGCCGATATAGCGGAACGTAAGGCACCAAAACATGGGAGCCGGGCAATATTGACCCAAGACATGATTCGGAGCTGATGCATATAATGCTATAAGTTCGGGGTGCCGCACTATCGTAAGTGTTCGGACTTTTCTTGCCGTGTTATGGGGTACACTGAAGCCCCTGGTGAACTGATCGTACCAAAATGTACGGGTGAAAATTTTAATAAATAAACAACCAAGGAAAGAAATAAAGAAATGTAATAATAAGCTGACGCTGTACATTATTTTCCATTGTTATTTGAATAGTACATCAAGGCGTATGTATACGAGTAGTGCGATAAGAAAAATAGGACTATTTGACATGTCCTAACCAAGAGCGAGCTGCGTGCGGGTATATAAAACAGGCATAACGATCTTTATCAGAGTCCACTTAATAATTCCCTTGTACGTGAAAGCTTCTTGCTTCCTTGGCATTTCCATCCCGTGATGGGTCCAATAATCAGGTTATCGGAAGAGCCTTCAGAAAATAGGGACCCGAAAGAAAGAAAAGGGTGAAGGTATACGGGTCCTGGGGCGGTTGAGCCGCATTGTGGGCCGTATTGTAGCTGTGCCTCCGCCTATGCCCATGGTATTTTAAGTGCGTAATTATGTACACGCGGCACGAATTTCGCTGCTTGACTGGGACTAGGACGGAGGCCGAATTGCTAGGCGAGCTCAGGACATGCCGACCAATCCTGTTGCAGAGTACTCCGGACTCGCTTAGCGGTGTCCGGGGGCTTTATGGCTGAACTGGAGGTCTGCCTAAGAAGGCTGCTCTGTACTTCTGCTGCGAGGGCCGCAGTGTGCTCCTCTGTACGGAGGGAGCGCTCTGTGTTTCCATTGACTGTTATAACCCCGCGAGGACCTGGCATCTTGAGTTTGAGGAATGCATAATGCGGTACCGCATTGAATCTGGAAAATGCGGTTCGTCCGAGCAGTGCGTGATAGCCACTCCGGAAGGGGACGATATCGAATATTAACTCCTCGCTTCGGAAGTTGTCCGGAGATCCGAAGACTACTTCTAGTGTGATTGAGCCCATGTAGCGAGCCTCTACACCTGGTATGACACGTTTAAAGGTGGTTTTGGTGGGTTTGATCTTGGAGGGATCGATGCCCATTTCGCACACTGTATCCTGATAGAACAGGTTCAGGCTGCTGCCACCGTCCATGAGGACTCGTGTTAGGTGGAATCCGTCAATGATCGGGTCAAGAACCAACGCGGCCGAACCGCCATTACGGATACTGGTAGGATGGTCCCTGCGATCGAAAGTGATCGGACAAGAAGACCATGGATTAAACTTTGGGGCGACTGGCTCCATCGCGTAGACGTCCCTTAGTGCGCGCTTCAGCTCCCGCTTAGGAATATGGGTGGCGTATATCATGTTTACCGTTTTAACTTGGGGAGGAATTTCTTCTGTCCTCTTGTGTTCGGCAGCCGGGGCCCCTCGTCGTCATCACTATGCATCCCCTTTTCCTTGTTTTCGGCATTCAACTTGCCAGCCTGTTTGAGCACCCAACACTCTCTGTTGGTGTGGTTGGCTGGTTTATCGGGGTACGTGAATTTGACACGAGCGATCGAGTATGCGGTCCAGACTGGATAGGCCCGGATTGTTTCTTTTTAATAGCTTCTTCCACTGACCGGACTTAGAGCCACTGAATCCGGCATTGACGGCCGTGTCTTCGGCGCTATCGCCATAATTGCAACACTTGTGTCTGTTGCGTCGGGGCTTGCCGTTGCTATCTCTGGCATCTGAGGTGCCAGGATTTCTTGATGTGTTGTTGCTGTGAGCCAACCAGCTATCCTCGCCCGCACAGAAGCGGGTCATGAGTGTTGTGAGGGCTGCCATGGACTTCGGCTTCTCTTGGCCGAGGTGTCGGGCAAGCCACTCGTCGCGGATGTTATGCTTAAAGGCCGCTAGGGCTTTGGCATCTGGACAATCGACAATTTGGTTCTTTTTAGTTAGGAACCGAGTCCAGAATTTCCTGGCTGACTCTTCGGGCTATTGGGTAATGTGACTTAAATCGTCAGCATCCGGAGGTCGCACATAGGTGCCCTGGAAGTTATCTAGGAACGCGTCTTCCAGGTTCTCCCAACTTCCAATGGAGTTTGCCGGCAAACTGTTCAGCCAATGCCGAGCCGGTCCCTTGAGTTTTAGTGGGAGGTACTTGATGGCATGTAGATCATTGCCGTGGGCCATGTGAATGTGGAGAAGGAAGTCTTCAATCCATACCGCGGGATCTGTTGTCCCATCATATGATTCGATGTTCACGGGCTTAAACCCTTCTGGGAACTCATGGTCCATTACTTCATCAGTGAAGCATAGGGGGTGTGCGGCGCCTCTATGGCGGGCTATATCATGACGAAGTTCAAGTGAGTCTGGTCGGTTGTATTCGCACCGGCCGGATTTATATTTGGTGTATCCGGCGTGGTGATCATCGACATGCGTTGGGGTGCGCCTAGGGATGGCAATTTTATCCATGGATCTTGATACCCATGGATACCCGACCCGGTTGGGCAAGGGTATGGAGCGCATTTCTGCCCATGGGTCCGTGGATATGGATAGCCACGAACAGCCGAGTTGGGAACGGTTATGGTTTGTGCTCCATTGATATCCAATGGATACCCATATGACATGTGGGGCCATATGCCAGTGACAGTAGAAAGAGTAAATCAATGGGAAATGGCAGGCAATATGCAACTAGTGCCATAAGCTATATGCTGCAGAATCAACCTCCGGTATGTCACAATTAAGGACTCATCGTATGACTTGTTGCCTACTTATGCATGTAGCTTATATTGTCATTTGTGAGTGAATGATGATGTGTTAATTTGATCTTTGGGAAGGCTTCATGCTGACTTTTCTATGCCCATGGAGCTCCATGGGTATGTCGGTATCCAGCGGGTTTGGGCATGGGCACAAGTTGTGCCCATGGATAATGTGGTGGATGGGCAGAGGATAGGAAGATGGGTCATGGGTTGGATTTGGACAGGCTCCACCCGCCCCAAACCCAACCCATTGCCATCCCTAGGCGCGCCCCCGTGATCTGTAGATCGATCTTGACTGCCCTGCTTTGTTTTCCAACACATCTCGCAGGTCCTGCATTTAGCCCCGGGCCTTCATGTTTTTGTTTGATTGGCGATGGGGTGCGGGCTGGTGTTCGGGCTGATATGCTTTGTCTCGGGCACATGGTGGCCGGTCAGCCGCATCCTGCGCTGGTAGTGTAGGCTCTAGTGCCTCCTCCTCAAATTGAGGTAATAACTTGCGCTTTGGGTAACTTTTGGTTGGGCGCTCGAGTCCATATTCCTCGGCTGCCAAGACCTTAGTCCATCTATCAGTTAGCAGATCTTGATCAGCTTGAAGCTGTTGCTACTTTTTCTTAAGGCTTTTTGCAGTGGCTATAAGCAGGCACTTGAAGCGCTCCTGCTCGACGGGATCCTCAGGCACGATGAATTCGTCGTTGCCGAGGCTCACCTCGTCCTCGGAGAGAGGCATGCAATTGTCGTCCTCCAAGTCTCCATCCATTGCCTGTTCATTGGGGCTAGCTTTCCCATCCTCCCGTTCGGCCTGCTCAAAGTCTGGCTGGGCGAGATTGTTTTCGTCTTTGGCATTATCCGGAGTGTTATTGTCTCCTGTGCCGGTATCACTATTTTTGCTATGGCGGGGTTTAGAGCGGCGTCACTGACGTCGGTGCTTAGATTGCTTCTCCGGGGGTTATCCTCTGTTTCCTCATCGCCATTGCTTTCTTTCGGCGTGTCCACCATATATATGTCATATGATGAGGTGGCTGTCCAGCGCGCTATGGGCGGTGGTTCCTGTTCTTATCCGGCATCGTCGTCCATACCGTCGATGTCTTCGGAGTCGAAGTCAAGCGTGTCGGTTAAATCGTCGACAGTGGCTATTTAGTGGGTGGTGGGTGGGGAACGAATTTCTTCGTCATCCGCTTCCCACTCAAGCCGGACATAGTTCGGCCAAGAGTCTCCTGACAGGGAGAGAGATTTAACGAATTTAGCACATCATCCAAGGGTGAGTGCTGGAAGGTATCTTCGGAGGTAAACTCCATGATCGGCGCCCAATCAGGTTCGACGGGCGCGGATGTGTGCGGTTCGGAACCTATAGCCGGAGACGAGTCCGACGGTCCGATGACGCAGACTTCATTAGATGCGAAGTCTGTGTTCGGCTCTACCGCCGATGAGTGTGCGGCCTCCATGGTGGGGTCCATCCACCCGTCCTTGGATGGCACGATCTGCTCCAGATTAAGAGCTGGGGCAGCCACAGGCGTGATCTCTCGAACACCGTCCAATGGGGGATCTAAGTCATGTTCATCGTGACTGTTCGGCGCGCCTGTCATGGGCTCGAATCTGTCGAAGATCAAGTCTCCGTGGATGTCGGCGGTGTAGTTCAGGCTTCCAAACCTGACCTGATGACCAAGGGCGTAGCTATCGATCTGCTCCAGATGGCCAAGCGAGTTGGCCCGCAGTATGAAGCAGCCGAATACGAAGATCTGTCCGGGGAGGCAAACCTCACCCTGGATCGCTTTGTTGCAGATGATTGAAGGAGCCATCAAGCCTTACAACGACGGCATAGTGGAACTCTCAATGAAAGCACCAATGTCGGTCAAAACCGGCGTATCTCGGGTAGGGGGTCCCGAACTGTGCGTCTAAGGCTAATGGTAACAGGTGGCGGGGGACACAATGTTTACCCAGGTTCGGGCCCTCTCGATGGAGGTAATACCCTACTTCCTTCTTGATTGATCTTGATGATATGAGTATTACAAGAGTTGATCTACCACGAGATCATAGAGGCTAAACCCTAGAAGCTAGCCTATGATTATGATTGTTGTTCTGGTCCTACGGACTAAACCCTCCAGTTTATATAGACACCGGAGGGGGCTAGGGTTACACAGAGTCGGTTACAGAGAAGGAGATCTACATATCCGAATAGCCAAGCTTGCCTTCCACGAAAGGAGAGTCCCACCCGGACACGGGACAAAGTCTACAATCTTGTATCTTCATAGTCCAACAGTCCGGCAAAAGTACATAGTCCGGCTGTCCGAGGACCCCTTAATCCAGGACTCCCTCAGTCGCCTTCGCCGCCCGCTCCTCGTCGCCATCGCCTTCGCCGACCGCTCCTCGTCGCCGTCGCCCGTGCCATTGCCCTGCCTCGCCGCGCCGCCTCGGCCGCGCCCGTGCCCCTGCCCGACGCCGCCCCCGCCCCGGCCTGCCCGACCACACGCCGCCGCCACGTTCTGTCCGGCCGCCGGCCTTCCTTTTTTTTTTTCATATATATGATGCTTTTTTCAGATTATATGTATATGTGTGATTCTATGTATGTGTGTGTATATATGATTATATGTCCTGTTTTTTTTTCATATTTTTTGTTCATATATATGATGATTTATTTTTTGCATTTTTATAAAAATGTATATATGTATGTATGTTCTCTGTGTATATATGTTCATATATGCAAAAGTTAGATTTTTAGAAAAGTTTTATCTATGTATGCAAAAGTTAGAAGAAGAAAAATTATTATATACTAGTCGTCAACCCGTGCACCTGCACAGGCTAGCAATTGAAAGACCACAAAATTCTATGTGGTGTTTATGAAAATGTGTGATAATTCGTTTTCTGAAATGTCGGTGCCTCCAATTTTAATGGTCCATGGAAAGATAATAAAGAATCATATGCATTCACAAAAAAAACTTCCTTGTTATCCGTTCTTGTGGAGACCGTTTTTTTTGGTAGATCCTTCACGTTGATTTAAATATTATTATCCCACTGACTGAATATATTCTCACAACTATGTATGGTGCTATATTTCTCCTTTTTCTAGTGTATTTATTTCATCTTTTAATTGGACATGTACAAATGCATGCATACTTAAATTTGTTTCAGTCAAATCTAACTTTGACATAGCTAAGTTTAGGCCAAGTGATCCTTGTCTAAAAATGTGGCTAAAGCTAACAAAAGCCAAGAAATAATTATGAAAAAATAGCAAAATACAGATTATAAGCTAGATGCAAATGTATGGACATTGAAGTGTAGAAAATCACAACTGCATGTGGAATAAATCAAATACATACCTCACAGTTCGTCCCTTTCATTAAATTGAATCCATGTAATTTATTTTACTTCTAGCATTAATATGTATATGCATTTGATTTGGCCATCAGATAATCTAGATAGATAGGTGCCTTGTATAATTTGTCCAATTTTATACTTTATTTGTGAACCTGAGATTTCAAGGTATTCTCATGTCGTAACATGATATACTGAGAAGGGATTCTATCGTTAGTAATACATCATTGCTAGGCGATCATAGGCCATACATAAGAGCAGAAATTGTTCACATGCGTGAATATGGTGAATAAGTACATACATCGTATTAGGAAGCCTAATATGACTAACATGATTTACTACATAAGGCGATGTTCGATTTTCTGAATCTGCAGTTTTTTTTTCTATCCGCGATCTGGTTGGGGAGGGCGTACCTACCATCTAGTAGATGGTCGTGAGATATTTTCTCCACCCAAATTTTTTCCTTTTAAAATCTACCGCTGAGTTTCACGTGTGGATGTTTTTTTTTTGTTTTTTACTACCGCTGGACAATCGTGTAGTTTTTATCCGTGGAGGTCTCTATTCGTGGATTCCTTTTTCTTTTTTCATCTACCGCGGAGTTTCACGTGTAGCATCCTATTTTTTTTCACTACCCATCCACGTGGCAGATCCTTTTTTACTGCACCATATTTATTACGCAACGCATCATGGAGTTTTCATGTGTGTTCGCTCCTGTTTTTTTCACCGCTCATGGACGTGACAGATCCTTTTTTAGTGCCATCTTTTTCACATAACTTTTCCTTCTATCCTGACCGTAAATTCTACAATCCAACGCTACAATTAATATTGATGATGTGGGTTAATTGAACGGCTTGAAAGGTGCCTCCAATTAGTAAATATAAGATGCAAATGTTTCATTGTTAGAAAAGTTTTATATATGCAAAAGTTACATTTTTAGAAAATAAGAAGAGGAAGAATTAAGAAGGAGAAGAAGAGGAGAGGAAGAATAGGAGAAATAAATAAGAAGAGAAAAAAAAGAAGAAAAAGAGGAGAAGAATAAAGGAATAGAGGAGAAGAAGAAAAGATAGAACTTTTTTTCTTCTTTTTTTCTTCGATCTTCTCTCTATTCCTTTCTTCTTCTCCTCTTTTTTCTTCTTCGATCTTTTTTCCTCTTCTTACAAGTGGAGGGGGGTGGGTCGATATACCCCCTCCCCGATAACTTTGACATGAGGGGGGGGGTAGGGGCGAGGGTCGGGAACTAGGGTAGAGGTTCGAGGGTTGAGGGTTCGAGGGTCGTCGAGGGGCCTAGGGTTCGAGGGTCGAGGGACGCAGAGGGGTCGAGGTGCGCCGAGGATTCGAGGGTCAAGGGTCGAGGATCGCTGAGGGGTAGAGAGGTTGCCTAGTGTCAAAGTATTGAAGAAATCCATGGCATCATCATTAGCCGAAAGTAACTGGGGCATGATGGTACGAAGTTGTGCAAAGATGTTCTGGAACGGAGTCCTGGATAGGATAATTATCCGATCTGGGACTCCGTTCCAAAATAACTTTAGAGAGCTTTGTACCATCAAGCGCCTGTTACTTTCGCCTAATGATGAAGACATGGTTTTGTTGAATCCTTTGACACTAAACAAACGTGACATGAGGGGGTCGAGGGTCGGGAAATAGGGTACGTAGAGGGTCGTGGATCACCGAGCGGTCGAGGATCGAGGGGCTGGCAATGTGCACAAGTTGATCCAAACCCTAGAAGCGCTGCCGAGGCCACCCACATTTACCAAGTTAAAAGATCATTGTCGTCGAGGCCACCCCGAACCCTTGAAGCGCCGAGGCCACCCCAAACCCTAGAGAAGCGTCGAGGCCACTAATATGATTCCTTGTTTTGATTAGCTAGGTAGCTAGGTCTACGTTTGCCACTAATATATCCACCTGCTGTCATGTTTGTATATATAATAATTGCCATGTTGTAATATTTGCAGAAACAATGGAGCACGGATGAGACGAGGTAGCAGAAGAGGTGTTGGGGTACATAATCTTAGCCGGAGGTGATGTCTTGTCGTATCTTAACAACAATGATGGTCTAGAAGGACGAGGTGAAGAAGCAGGCTATGGTGATCGAACAATGGAGGAGGAAAGACATGATTATGATGGCTCCGGCGACCGAATGCCGGTGCAAGGAGACTGTGATAACGGCTCCGGTGAACGAACAGAGTCCGGCTAGGTATATGTATTAATTAAGCATGTGCTTACTAGCTAATTGATGCATTCATTGTTTTGGTATGTACACATATTAACTCTCGTCTTTCTTCTTTTTTCTAGCCCTCCATATCGAGCACAACTTCGCTAAAGAAACGAGGCCCAAAAAAAAGTTGCGCTCGGATGAAAGGTTCACGATCACGGCAATCGCGCGTGATGGCTAACCGATTGAATCCATCCGGACCAAGGAAGCATTTTCTGCTCAGTGCGGGGTTCTTGTTAGGGACAAGATCCCGATCAGCATCCACCAATGGTTAAAGCCTAAGAAGGAAGACCCTGAGGTGTCTTATGTCAATGATATGCACAAAGAGGATGTTTGGACCGCGCTGAAGGAAAATTTCACCCTACCGCCAGAGGAGGATCCGGAGAAGCCAGTTATAGAGCAATTGATCAATTCTCATGCTCTTAAGAAGATGGCAGATCCATTCAGGAGGTGGAAGAATGAGCTGAAAACATCATTTGTCAACCAAGAAAAGATATCAGAGTTCACCGGCCGGTATGAGAAGATAAGAGATCACTGGCCCGCATTTGTGGCCACAAAACATCGGACAAGAGTAAGAAGATGTCAGCGAGAAACAAGATAAATGCTACAAAGAAGGAGTTTCACCATCGCACGGGGTCAAGTGGCTACCTCAAAGCTCGGACATTGTGGGCCAAGGCTGAGAAAGGCCTGCTTGATAAAGGGGTCGAACCAGAGACATTGAACTGGCCAGACCATTGCCGGACTTGGTTCTTCAGGGTTGGCGGAACCTTGGACCCTGTATCAAGGAAGTGCGTTTGGACAAAGGACCAACTTGACATACCCATCAAGAAGCTTCAACAGTATATCGATGCAGCGCAGCAAGGGACGTTCGTTCCAGACAGAGAGAACGACGAGGTCACAATGGCCCTCGGGAATCCTGAGCACCCTGGACGGACAAGAGGCATGGCAGGCTCCGTTCCGTGGAAGGCTGGGTTTCCGGACATAGGCGGTTACAAATGCCAGGAGAGGAGAAAGAAAGTGGTGCAAACCCAACTACAGGCGCTGTACGCAAGGGTACAAGGGCTAGAGGAACGAGAAGCAGTTCGCAGCAAGCGACCTGCCAAAGCTACCCACGAGGCTACCCCGTCATCTCATCGGAGAAGCAGCATGGTTTCCACCGAGCTGCTTTAGCTGGAGCCTGTCTTCACGGCTCCTTCTAGCTACCCCGTGGATGCTATCACAGAGTCTCAACATTGCCACATTATGACGCAATGGCAGAACTTCAAAGTCAAGGCGGGTGTAGGCTCTATTCGACCTCCTGAACCCGACGCAACTTTTCACTGCCATCTAGTTCCAGAACAATATGCTAGGGTGACGGTGGACGAAATAACGAAGGGATTTGAGGACCTCGAGCTTGATCACCCTACCGGTGAAGGGGAGACTCGGCTAGGTTCTGCTCTGAAGACTCCATGCCTATGTCGGAAGGAGCTCATCAACCTTCCGAACCGGAAGGCTCCGCCTCCTCCTCCTCCTCCAGCAAGTCAGGGCACTCTGCCTCCTCCTCCGCCTCCTCCTCCAGCAAGTGATCAGGGCACTCAGCCTCCTTCTCTGGTGCGTGGCAGCACTCTGCCTCCTTCTCCGCCTGCTCCGGCGAGCCCGAGCAGCCACCTCCTCCTTCTCTGCCTCGTCAGCAAGGGCGGAATAGAGCCGCCGCCGTTCCGGCTGCTCCGGCGCATCGTAGTCCTTCTCCTCCGCCTCGTAAGCAAGGAAAGAAGACAGCCGCAGCCGGTCCGTCTGATCCGGCGTCTAGCAGTACAGCTAGAGGCCGGAGGCAATACAGATTCAGTCCATCTCTCAAGCCTCTAGAGAAGTTACCATACAAGATGGTCGTGGAGGAAAACAAGAAGATCGTGGAAGCCGAAGTGAGGGACTTCTTTCAAGCGGTGAAAGCAAAGAAACATCCACCTCCGGAGGAGAAGATAGATCCGGTGAAAGCGAAGCGCACTATCGATGCCCTGAAGCGAGCACCACCTTCTCCGATGCAATCCAACTATGGTCACATTATTGAAAGGTCATATATCGAAGCGGAGCGGTCGGGAAGTACTATCAGTGGTCAAAGGTTAGCAGAACGATGAGCTGAGAAAAAATTGCCCAGCTCGGCGAACAAGCGAACCAATTGTGCCCCCGCTCAAGGTGTCTAGCGATATCGTCGCTAATCATCCGAAGATTTTGCCCAATACCAATCTTGGAGATTACCTGCCCAACAAAATACATTATGATTTCTTGGAGGTGGACGAACAAAAATACCATTACGGGAAGCCTCTCGTCAAAGATGAAAGATCTCTAACAACGATGATGCAAAGATTCCGTGACTGGTACATGAAAACGTGCACAGAGTCTAGGGGGGAGGATACTTTGATGCTGAGAGTTAAAGAGGAGCACGACCTCGTTGGAATTGAGCTGTTGACTCTTCCATTTGAGGAGTTCTTCCAGTTTTTCAATCAAAAGGCTCTCGATAAATTAACGGTCACTTGCTACTGTCTGTAAGTACTATTTCTGTCATTAAGTCTCTATATATCGGTCAGCTCTTTCATTGCATGTATATATAATTATCCTCACTATATTATGCAGATTGAAGATCACTGAATTGAAGAAAAGACAAATCGGTGATATTGGGTTCATTAACACAAATCTCATAGATGCATATACGGTTGAATTTCATGCCAAAGATACCGAGGGCAACTTGCTACGATCGTTGGTATTAAATCAAAACAAAGCTATAATACTCTTTCCTTACAACTTCAAGTGAGTATTACTTTCTTGTGCATATTCGGTTTCCCTTATTAGTCGAGGTTATAGTAATGTAACTGATGAGTTATGCATGCGTGCGCAGGTTCCACTATATTCTCCTAGAGATTAAGCTTGAGCAGGGACTAGTAACCGTCTTAGACTCGAGACGAAAAGATCCCCATGAGTATGCGGACATGACTGAAATGCTCGAGAAGTAAGTTAAATCAATCATAACGCACCATATCGGCAACTTTGTTCATTTCCTTATATCAAGTAATTGTTTTCTTTGTCTGGCAGGGGTTGGAATAAATTCACCTCAAAAGCTCCGGGACTGCCGAGGAAGCTACAATTTACGCACCCGAAAGTAAGTACTACTAGCTAGTTCCGCGCATCTCCTAGTGATTCAAGTGCTAGTTTCATCAATACCATTTAGCATGCTTGCTTATCAGTTTGATTGACCTCTGTTTCTTGTAAAGTGGTTGTGGCAGGAAGCCGGGAATAATTACTATGGATACTACGTTTGCGAGTCCATCTGCTACAGGACCTGTGAGCGGGGGTACTCTAACAAACAATATGAAGTGCGTAACTAACAATATTCACAATTTTATTTTATTACCATCATTTGTGTCGAGTTTCATTCATTCATATATATGTATTGACACCCTTCTTCAAATTAGATGTTTCGGACGCGGGATGAACTCCTAGCACCGGATCGCATGCGAGCAATTCAAGAGGAATTGGCGGCATTCTTTCTTGACCACGTGATCGATAAACATGGAGAATACCATGTGGACCCTAACTTCATATATAATTAGGGGATTATATTGTAAGAGATCTTATATTGTATATATGTAGCCAGTAGCGTCGGATAGATATACGAAAACTTGTTGTTCGACCAGTCTCTCGGAGAAGGAGAGGTCGATATCACTTCTCTCTATATGCATATGCTCATGACGATCTTCTGTTTCCTTAATTGCTTACTAGCTAGCGTGTCGAGTCCTCTCTATACGTATAGTACGTAGCATCGACCAAGAACGGAGATAAGAGAGGACACTTCTCTCTATTATTAGCTAGCTAACACAATATATGAAACACCTAAATTAACCCCCCAAAACCCCCTAACCCCCCTTTCAAAAAAAATCCCAGCCCCTGAAATGCTGACGCATGGACGCTTATTGGTCCCGGTTGATGCTACCAACCGGGACAAAAGGCCCCCCTGTTTGGGCTCCCCGCAGTGGCCCCGTGGAGGCCCATCTGTCCCGGTTGGTGTAGGAACCGGGACTAAAGGTGTAGGGATTTAGTACCGACCCTTTAGTCCCGGTTCCTCAACCGGGACAAATGGGCATTACGAACCGGGACAAATGGCCCTTTTTCTACTAGTGCATTGACGTGGTTTGTGGCATTCATGTTGCCTCCCATTCCTCCAATGGCATTCATGTCGACACCCATACCATCCCATGGCATTCATCGTACCTCCAATGCCACCCCCATCATGTTCATCAAACCACCCATATAGCCACTCATGACTCCCATGTTGTTCATGCTGCTACTTGTGATAGGCATTGGGATTTCCTTGAAGAGAAAGGGTGATGTAGTATAGTAGCAAAAAGTATTTCCGTCAGTTAAGAACCAAGGTTTATCGATCCAATAGGAGACTCGTGCAAACAAAGATAAATAGTACCAGCACACACACAAAATAAATACTTGCACCCAACACGGTCAAGTGGGTTGTCAATCCCCTTGTACTCGTTAATTGCAAGGATTAATTCTAGTAATGGTAGATAGATAAATTATAAAACAAAATATAATATAATAAATTGTAGAACGGTATTTAGGGTTTTAGTAATATGAAGTGACTGGACCCTGCGGCCATAGCTTTCACTAGAGGCATCTCTCTCATGTGTGTAATAACGGTGGGTAAACAAATTACTATTGGGCAACTAAATAGAAAAGCCCATAGTTATGATGTTATTCATACTATGATTAGTATATAGGCATTACACTCGAGACAAGTAGACCGAAACGATTATGCATCTACTACTATAACCCCACCCCTCGACCGCTATCCAGCGTACATCTTAAGGTATTAAGTTCATAACAACCAGAGTAATGCTTGGATCATGCTAACATAATGTAGACAATGTAATACCAAATAATATGTTCAAACCCCGTTGTTTTACCCTTAGTAGCAACAATACAAATACGTGCCTCGCTACCCCTTCCAACACTGGGCGAGGACACCGTAAGAGTGAACAAACCAGAAAGCACCTCTCCCACTGAAGATACATCAATCAAATTGGCCAAACTAGACCGATAGATCAGAGGGAAATATAGAGCTATAATGACACATAACAAAGTTCTGAAAAGCCACAATTACTTTCATTGAATAATCTGATCATAAACCCACAATTCATCGGATCCCAACAAACGCACCGGAACAAGATTACATCGAATTGATCTTCAAAGAGAACATTGTATTGAAGATCAAAGACACAGAGAGAGCCATCTAGGTACCGCTATGGACCCGTCGGTCCTGTGGGAACTACTCACGCATCATCATGGAGGCAGTAAGGTTGATGCATACGGCCTCCGTAATCGATTACCCCTCCGCAGAGTACCGGCGATGGCCTCCAGATGGGATCAAGAATTGAGGCTTGCCGCAGCGATAAAATTGTTCTGGGTCTTGGTCTAGGGTTTCTTGATTTTAGGAAATTTATAGCGCTGGAATTAGGTCAGACGGACCTACGAGGGGCCCATGAGCTCAGGTGGCGCACCGCCATGGAGGCGCGCTGTGTGAGCATGTTGCTCTCTCGTATATCTTCTGGCCTACCCCGAAGCTTCTAGGGTCTCTCCTGGTCCAGAAAAAATCACTGTAAGTTTTCCCAAAGATTGGTCCTCTTCGCCGCGACCGCAACCGCCGGGTCGCGTGGCAGCCTCTTGACTGCTTCTCCTTGAGGCTTGGGGGCAGCAGTGGTCTTCTTTGGTTGGCCACCTTCCTTTCCGGTGGCTTTCGCTGGTGGTGGGGCTGCGAACCCACCGTGGTGACAATTGGTGGTGGCCGTGGATAGAGCCTGGGCGGTGGCGGCAGGGCCTTCGCCGTCCATTGCGAGGACCGTGAGCGGCGGCTAGCATCTCGGGGTTGGCGGCAAGGTCGGAGAAGCCAGCCATTACGCACAGCGGCCAACCGGCGGGCGACTTAGACGGTTTCCCACTATGGGCGGGACAAAATGGAAGCGCTTTGGTGTTTTGTAGTAGCCTCGCGAGTTTGCGGCAGCCGACCAAGTGCTGAATATTTTCCGCACGAGAAGCCTCTTTTTTGGTCTGTCCAAATTGATATTGCAACAAATATAAGATTGGGCAACCATTGGAGGTTATTTTCGCCCTCTCATGCCCTTAAAATGTCCCATGCCTTGAAATAGGTTTGCTGTTGGAGATGCTCTAAACCTATTGATTACTTCCTTTGGTGATCCAGAAATGAAGGAGAAGGGATTCTCACCTTTTTCCACAGAGGTGGCCCTGAGCTTTCGAACCCACGGGAGGAACATGCCATTTAAGCTAGTGTCTCTAGCAAGCTTTTGCTAAAGAAACAATTCCATCTTTTGGCGTGATGAAAATCAATCAACTGAATGAGAACATTAACAATAAAAATAACCATGGGTATGAGGTCTTAATGCTTATGACCACACATTTGTGTTGAGACCAGATATGATCTGAATTTGTGCGCTGGAAGTCACCCATTGTCAGTACAACACCACACTCAAAGCAGCGTCAAACAATTTGTCGGCATATGTCACCTAAGGTGACACATTTAATGTCGGCAAAGACCTTTCACGATGGAAAGGAGCTGTCACCTATAGTGCTGCCATGAAAGGTTTTCACCGACAGAAAAATCTATGCCATCGGAAAGTATGACAACATTGGTGAGATCTACGCCGACAGACATGTCTACACCGACAGACTATTCTATGCCGACAGTTCATCTGACACTATGCTATGTCGACGGATTGTGTGACGCCATAGCTACGTTGTTAGTCTATCTGATACTACATCTGCCGACTGATAGTGCAACGCCCATTCCTTGCCGACACTTTATCTGCCAGTACACAATACATTTAGAATCATATAATTCAAATCATGTTCAGTACGCTATACAATTGCACTCTTCCATTTATCACAAGATAACATACAATGCATTCATTCAACATATATGGAATATTCCAATTGCACTCTTCCATTCATCACAAGATAACAGCCAATGCATTCATTAAACATATATAAAAGATTCACTAGTTTTCTTCACTCAAGTTAGCTGCAACCATTAAGGCAATACGCAAGTCGACATTCAGGTCATGGCCTGTTACAAGGTGTGATGAGCAAGTTCTCAACGGACCAATTGTTTGATCACTTGAGTACTACAAAATATTATGGGAGATACCCGGTCTTTGATCAAGCCGACATCCACTTCCATTGGAACAAAATGCGTCGACCATGTTCCATGTTATGGACAAAAGCGATCAGCAGGACATTCTAGATCAACTTCAGTGCATGCTACTTTCTCCCATTTGTCACTGCAAAAGAACTTGTACCTTTGAGCAATTTTAGAAAATGAGAAGGACATGCAACAAAATGAATCGGATGGAAGAGACGTGATTTTCTGGACCATAGTGCATCCGAACCTATGCTCAACAATGTTAGTGTTTTCTTGTGGATCTATACCAAGTTAGTGATTTGCAAACCGTATTTGCTTAACAATGAGTTTTACTGATTCTTGTACTAGGCCTGCTTGGGAGCAGGGTTTCCATAATATATCAATCTGACACAGAACCCTAAGCTACAGTACCAGGTCAGTCCATAATAAGAACCCAAAGAATATTTTTATTATGTGATGTCGTTTCCTGTACAACAACATCCACCATCCTCATAGCTAGTTATATACTGTACAAAATGTTCTTTATTTCAGTCCAAAAGAGAAGATAAAAAATAGTATGGTGACTGCTGCTAAAAGTTCTGTACAAAAACAGAGATGTTCTATATTTGCAGTCCAAAAGAGATGATATAGTCCAAAATGTTGTTATTCCTCAACATCCAAATAGCAGGGGAGCCAAAGATTCATGTGGAGAGATAATGCCAGTAAATATGATACAGTATAGGAGGAACAATCAACCAAAGATTCAGGTGGAGAGACAAGGCCAGTAAATTCTAGGAATCAACAATAGGAATGATAAATTTTAGCGCATTAGTGGAACTTTAATGGGAATGAACTAGTGCATATGATAGAACTTTTAGTTACAGAAAGATCTTGAGCTCTCTCGTCTATTCCCCATTCTCCCTAGGACAGAACCGGGAACAAGAAATAGAAAAACAAGCATTGAAGATTGCACCAGGACACAAACAGGTCAGAAGTAGATGTACCAGGTCACAAACAGATGTAATATAAACTATACAAAAGTAAAACATGCCGATCCACAGTACTAGACGAATGAAAATAAAATATTTTCGACAACAAAATTGCAAAAACATGTTGATCCACACTACTAGAGGTACTGGTAGTGGTATACTACTTGCTCTCAGTTCTAAGTATCACACAGAACGTGGTGATGTTGACAGGAATAATACCTGAACACTACGACGACGACAACCATGACTTGGTGCAAGGTTTGATCTACAAAAATAACAATTAGTTTACATCAGGATAGTTTACGATATAACAGGAAAATGTATGAATATATTTTTACCCTATTTGATGGCCATGCAATGGACATGTGGTGAGCATCACCCATTGTTTGCATTCCATCATATCCACAAGCAAGCTCTACCGTACCTATCTTGTCAATACAGCATTCACCATAACTTCATAATATTGCAGCCAAGAACTTCACCACCCACTATGGTGTCTTGGTTGGTTGAGATAACCATTGCCTTTGCCACAGGATCAGATCTCACCAAATGATATAGTACTAGAAGCATGCACGCGGCTTGCTGCGCCGTTTTTGTTTCTATCGTTTCCCTTTGCTTCTCTGTTCTTTGATAAGGTGGCCGGCAAAATATCGGGGCTCAACAAAGTTTTGAATAAGTCTGATGAAGGCATACCAAATTGACTTAAATTGGAAACTCTAACCATCTGGTTGTACTACATACGTATCACTAAAGGTATTTATGAATTGGCCATCATGTGGCTGTTATTGCTACTGGACCATGTAGTTGGGGTGAAATAGCTTTGGAGAACACTAAACCAGACTGACATTTACCGAGTGAAATGATATCAAGCGGTTTTCCCGAACTTAAAATGTCCACTTTCCGCATAATTTGTTTAATGTTAATGTATACATAGCTTTTTAAAACCATCAATATATCTGAATAGTCTCCCTCAACAGGAAAAGAACAACATGAAAACTGTAACAGAAAATCCAGCAGAATGCAATTTTTTGTGTTCGCAAAATTTTATTCTACCACATAGTTGTTACACATGGGATCTAGCCGGTAAGTATGAACATCAAGAAGTGCTCTGCGCATCTAAAAAAAAGTTATCTCTCTGCAGGGTGCTATGTAGAGGCTCAAGGTTGTGTAGAAGGTTGAAAGGGACAGTGAAAGACTGACTTTGAGACTTTAAGATATACTTTCATGCACCAGCTCAAGAGTACCAGATCATTAAGAGAATGATTCCCAGTCCTTTATACTCGGACCCCAATTAAAAATATAGTCCATCACATATCTTTTTTTTTAGAAAAGGAGGATGACCCCCGGCCTCTGCATCTGGGAGATGCATACGGCCACTTTATTAGTTATTCTCAAGGACCTTACAAAGTATTACAACAATGTGCCTGAATCCGCCATCTTGGCAACATATGCCGCTACTCCTATCGAAAATGATGAAGGGGTGCTAGCTGGGCCACTACCCAAACCACTCACCTAAACCTAACATCAAAAGCCGGAAGCCGAAACACATTCGGAAGCTCCAGCCGAGCCACATACCGGGTCTGAGGCACAATCCGGACAGACGCACTCGTGTGTCGTCGCCGCCATCTTCCATAGGTCCATCTTCAGATCAAATTGAGGCTTCTACCTTGTCTGGCCACTCAGCCATCGACGTCACCACGACACCAGACAGCTTCGTCCTCCTGCGCGAGTCCATCGCCACACATCGGACGCCGAATCTCCACTTGGCCACGCCGCCGAGATACGCCGCCATCAATGAGTAGGAAGAAGCATCGCTCCGCCGAGACCGGCAGGGCTGCCGAAGACCAATCCGCCGCCAAGCAACCAAATCATCACATCCACCCCAAGCTCACCACGAACGACACCCCCAAGAAGGTGACGACGCCCGGAGTGCCGCTGTCGCTCGATCCGGCAAGGATTTGGGCTTTCGCCCGGCATACGAGCTGGGTGGAAGGAAGAGGGGAAGGAGGCAACTTGGACGGCGCCTACAAGAAGGGTACGGCGCCCTCGGGCGTCACCGCCGTCGTGACCAGCACTGCTGGCCTCGGATTTCTCCGGAGCCACCTCCCACCTCCAGCCGCCAAACAGGTACAACTCCGGTGACAAAGGCCGCCCAAAGCAGGACCATCAGAGGCAGCCCTGGTTGAAGTAGACGGAGTCCTTCAGATCTGGATCAGGCGCCGCCGAGACGCCCGCACCACAGCCGCCGCCTTGCCGCCCCCGCGGCCGAGGAAGAACGTCCAGCACCAACGAGCACCCGTCAAGCCAATGGAATCTCGCCGGAAGGGCCGCCGCCCCAGATCCAAAGAGCCACGCTCACCCATCTCCGGAGAGACGAGCAGCTCGCGCGAAGCCGGCCGCTCCAGCCACCGCAATGAGCACCACTCTGAGGCCCCATCCCAGACTGACCCCTCCAAGCACCCCAACACCAGATCTGGCCGCTCCAAGCAAGAAGCGGCGATCCACACCGCGCCGCCGAGGACGAGGTGGGCGAGCAGGGAGGGGGGCCAACGCGGGGATGGACGGAGGAGGAGGTGGAAGGGGTCCTTCCGCTGCCGCGGGCCGGCCGGAGGCCGCCGGCGACGGCGGCGCTCGGGGGAAAACCTAATCGCCCCCGAGTCGCCTGCATGAGACCACGCGGGGGTACGGTCTTCGGTTTGGTATATCGAATAATAGCCAACCTGAGTCCATCACATATCTAACTATAAAATTTTGCTTTAGATGTGATAGAGAATAATTCAAAAGGGCGGCAATTTCAGAACAACAAAGAGATGAAACCAACATACAATTTCTTATTTGTAAACTTTTAGTCCCTCTATCCTAGATGCTAGTACCAATCATGTGCTCTTCTATACTTAAATTCAAACAACATATGCTAATATCATTACGGGAATTATTACATAAATAACTTACTATTGGTTTTTTTAAGGCATAGTCGGCAATACAAATCCCAGGCAGACTTTGTTCTATTGTTTAGTTTTGGCATAAAGATTGTAATGCTTGACTGAATTGTAATTCGTTAGATAAATATTAATCACTAAATTCTGCAACATGTTGACAGGGAGAAATGGCAACACATACTTATTGAAGAAAATAACCAGAAAGCACTATGTATCCATTTACAAGCTTAGTTGATGCATCACACGTAGATATAGCCTATCAAATCAATTAAGTACCAACTAAAATATAGAAATTGAGTTCAGACTTTGACTAATAATAAGTGAGAAAGAGGAATGTTTTGGAGCTGATTTTGTTCGAGAGCAACCCAAGCCCGGAGATGCATTGAATCGAACCCTCCTGATCTCTGAAGAAGACTGCAGAAATATGCTGAATCCCAATGGTCCGCCGCCAACCTCTCCCTCATCATGCCGACATACGCGAAGGCGGTCACATATCTTCGCATGGAGGAAAAGCGTCTTCGTCACACCTCCCGGCAGGCGACCCACGCCGCCCTCCACGTCGGTCTCGCCGCTGGCCATGGCGCTCAGTCAACTCCGCCAGCGCCACGCGCGCCTCCTCCGACCCTGCCACCCGTGCCCGCGCCCGCTGGTGGCCGCAAGCAGAAGGGCCGCGGGGCTCGGGGCCGCCCCGCCAACACGACGCCGCGCCCTCCAGCGGCACCCGCGGCCGCTCCTCCTCCGCCATGGCTCTCGGGATACAATCCCTGGACGGGGGTTGTGCATGCTTACTCCATGCCCGTTCCCTGCCCTCCCGCTCTGGGCATCCTCGGGCCGCGGCCGTCATCTCATCAGGCGCTACTGACAGCGCCGGCTCCCGCGGCATACGGCAATGCCGCGACCTACGGCGGCCCTCCAGGCTACGGTGCATATGGTGGCGCTCCTCTCCACTCTCCATGATGCACCCTCGCCGAGCACCTACAACGGAGGCGGCGATTGGTACATGAACACCGGCGCCACCGCCCACATGGCCTCCAACCCCGGTATCCTCTCCCGTACCTTCCCCTATCCCTTCAACTCTCGCATCATGGTGGGTGATGGTTCCTCTCTTCCCATCACTCATCACGGTTCATCTTCTCTTTCGTTTCCCTCTTCGTCTCCTACTCTTAATAATTTGCTTGTTTCCCCGTCCTTAATCAAAAACCTATGTTCTGTTAAAACTCTTACTCGTGAAAATCATGTCACTGTTGAGTTTGACGCTCTTGGATTCTCTTTCAAGGATGCTCGCACCTGGAGGGTTCTGCACCGATGTGATTCTCCCGATGATCTCTACCCATGTGGCCCTACGACGAGTGGCGGTCCGGTTGCTCTTCATGCCGATGTTTCGCTTTGGCACGCTCGTCTCGGTCATCCCGACGCCGAAGCTCTTCATAAAATTTTGAGCACTTTTTCTTTTTCATGCAATAAGTCAGCGGCTCATACTTGTCACGCCTGCCGCATAGGAAAACACGTTCGCCTACCGTTTTCTTCATCTTCATCAATTGCCACTTTTCCCTTTGATGTTATTCATTGTGATGTTTGGACATCTCCAGTGCCTAGCAATTCGGGTTTGTCATATTATCTTGTAACTTTAGATGATTTTTCTCACTTCACTTGGACTTTTCCATTACGCCGAAAATCCGACGTCGCATCCACTCTCCACTCATTTTATGCCTACGTCACCACTCATTTTCATCGCACCGTTGGTCATCTTCAAACCGATAACGGAAAAGAATTTGATAACCTCGCCATTCGCCATCTTCTTTCCACTCATGGCACCATATTTCGCTTAACCTGTCCATACACATCACAACAAAACGGTCGTGCCCAATGTGTTCTCCGCACCCTCAATGAGAGTGTCCGTGCTTTGCTCTTTCATGCACACATGCCGGCTCGCTTTTGGCCCGATGCCCTCGCCACCGCCACTCTCCTTCTCAACATACAGCCTTGTAAACCACGCTGGAGCTGTACCCCTCATCATCTTCTGTTTGGGTCTCCTCCATCCTATGACGATCTTCACGTCTCCGGTTGCTTGTGTTATCCCAATATCACCGCTACCGTGCCACACAAACTTGCACCACGCTCTCTCGCTTGTGTCTTTCTTGGCTATCAACCCAACACCAAGGGCTTTCGCTGCTTCGACCCGGTCTCTCGCCGTGCGTTCGCCTCGCGGCATGTTTACTTTGACGAAGCTTTTTTTCCCTTTCAGCAGGTTTCGCCGACGCCAGTCCCGTCCCCGGACGCTCCTACCCGGCGGCCTAGGGGAGCCCCTGCGCTCCCCTCGGTGCGCCCGCCTCCTCCTTTGGCGGGCCCTTCGGGGCTCTCGACGGGGCCTCTCTCGCCGGCTCAGGAGGAGCCGGCCTCGCCTAGGCAGGCGTCAGCACCAGCATCCGCTGGCCCCGCCTCGTCGGCTGGGTCATCAGCCGCGACTGTGCCCATGCACGTTGCGGCCTCGCCCGTCGAGGCATCCTCCCGACCACCCGCGGCCTCGCCCGCGGCTCTATCACTGTCACCGTCGCTGCGACCCGTGGCCTCGCCCGCGGCTCTGTCGCCATCGCCGGTGTCGCCACCCGCGGCCTTGTCGCCCTCATCACCCGCGGCTTTGGCTGCGGTCAAGCCGTCGTCATCGGCGGTCTCATCACCGGCCTCGACCGCCGCCTCGTCACCAATGGCTGTCACCGTGGCCTCACCCTCACCCGAGGTTGCGGCTCCTCCTCGACGTCGGGTTCAGCCCCCGCCTCCGCCGCCTCATCATTCTATGGTGACACGTGCCAAGGACGGGATCCGACAACCGAACCGTTGTTATCATAACCTCAGTGTCACGGTCATCTCACCCGTACCGTGCTCGGTGCGCTCTGCGTTGAGTGATCCGCATTGGCTCACTGCCATGCGCTCAAAGTATGATGCCCTCGTCGTCAACCGGACTTGGACATTGGTTCCTTGTCCCCCTGGAGCTAACATCATCACTGGCAAGTGGGTGTTTCGGCATAAGTTCCTTCCAGATGGCTCTTTGGATAGGTACAAGGCCCGTTGGGTTGTTCGTGGCTTTGCACAACGTGTCAGCGTTGATTTCTCGGAGACCTTCTCTCCGGTTGTCAAACCCGCCACGATTCGTGTTGTTCTTCAGCTCGCTGCATCTCGTCATTGGCCTGTTCATCAGCTCGACATGAACAACACTTTTCTTTATGGTCATTTCCAGGAGCGTGTTCTATGTCAGCAGCCTACTGGTTTTGTTGATTCCACTCGGCCTGATGATGTTTACCTGCTCTCACGGTCTCTATACGGTCTGAAGCAGGCGCCTCGTGCTTGGTATCACCGCATTGCAGCATTCCTCACGGCTCTTGGGTTTCGCAGCACCACCTCGGACACGTCACTATTTGTGCTCCATCGAGCTGATCATGTCGCCATGCTTTTCTTGTATGTTGACGATATTTTCATCGCCGCCTCTCGCGCGGATATACTTCGCGACATCATCGGTCGTCTTGGTTCTGAGTTTCAGCTGAAGGACTTGGGCGCATTGCACTTCTTCATCGGCATTAATGTGCGACGTGATGCCTCCGAATTTTTTCTACATCAAGGACAGTATGCTCTTGATCTCCTGGATCGTGCTGGTATGACCGACTGCAAGCCTGCTGCCACTCCTGCCGAGGCCAAGTCGAAGCTTTCTGCTACTGCTGGGCAACCTGCCACAGATGCCGCTCTCTACTGCAGTATTGTTGGTGCTCTTCAGTACCTCACGCTCACTAGACCAGACATTCAGTTTGCGGTGCAGCAAGTTTGCTTGCATATGCACTCGCCCCGTGATGTTCAGTGGTCTCTGGTCAAGCGCATTCTTCGGTATATTCGTGGCACACCGACCTTCGGACTTCGTCTTCGTGCCTCCGCCTCCACCGAGCTGCTTGCTTACACTGATGCGGATTGGGCTGGCTATCCTGACACTCGACGGTCCACATCGGGATATTGTGTCTTCTTCGGTGACTCTCTCATCTCTTGGTCCTCCAAGCGACAGCCCACCGTCTTCCGCTCGAGTGCCGAGGCCGAGTACCGTGCTGTCGCCAACGTTTTTGCCGAGACATGTTGGCTCCGTCAGCTACTTGGCGAACTTCGGGTTCCAATCCCGAAAGCTACGGTGGTTTATTGTGATAATGTTTCGGCCACCTACCTCGCGGCCAACCCAGTGCAGCACAAGCGCACCATGCACATTGAACTTGATGTTCACTTCGTCTGCGAGAAGGTACAGTTGGGTTAGCTTCGTGTTCTTCATGTACCGACCACCCACCAGTTTGCCGACATTATGACCAAGGGGCTTCCAACCACTGCATTCCAGGAGTTTTGTTCCAGTCTTTGCATCGCCGACGCTGACGCTTTGACTGCGGGGGGTGTTGACCGTGACATATCTTGTATTGCTAGTCTTATCTTCTCTAGCCTTGTATAGCTTACTCCTAGAGATATGATAGGATTAGTTACCTTGTCACGCAAGACATGATGTGTATATATTGTAACCTACTCCATGAAATACAATGAGTTGCACCAAATATTCTCTCTACAGCACCTATGAAGACGGAAAATTGCTTTGTTTTGCATAACGGTAAAGCTAAATTACAGTCGACTGTATTTTAGCAACAGGCGCGTACGATCTCAGAGCGGTCAGATATTGATCGCATCGTCCCAAGTAGATTCCATCGTTAGGGAACAGAACACATCTCCTCGTATGCAAAAATAAATGACCCTCATTGGATTCGAACCGTGGCCGCTTCGCATGAACACGAGGTCAACAACTACCCCGCCAACGATTCTTTGTGTCTTGTTTAATCCAAGTACTTTATTTGACCGTGTATCAATACTAAATGTGAGTGAAAAAAGAAAAGTTAAAAAACAGCTAGTGGGATTTGAGCCTACTGGATGATGTTCCAGGATCGCGATCAGCTTGACTAATTCTCTCTTATGACTAGGTATAGGTGCTTTTTGTACATCATATAAAATACGAACTTCAAGAAAAGAAATCATCAACCTAGGTTTTCATTGACCCTTCTGGCTATAAAATAGGTTCATGTAAACGACAAACTCATATGTACATGATTTTTCACGTGGTATTTTTTTGTTGAAACACACCCTCGGTTGTGTGTAAGTAGCACAGCAATTTATGCACCTCATGCATGTTAATTGACTTACAAACGTCGTGGTAACTTTGATCTGAGGAACTTATGTGTAAATAACATGCTAACTTACACGTCGCAGACCCGAAAACACACCTTCCAGTAACTTTTGTGCATATAACATGCTAATTTATGCACCGTAGACCTTATAAGTTTTGTACAAACACCGAGGTAACTTTGATCCAATGAAAAAATGTTGATAACATCCCCCGATAATTTCTGTGTAAATAACATGGTAATATACACATTGTTTGACTGCATGTTGTTCGGATCCGTTTACTAAAGGTGGAACGATCGGAAGTTAACAAAGCCTAATAGCACGGTAACTCACACATCGCATACCTAATAATTTATGTACCCCGGTCCTGGTAACTTTGGCGCCCGGGGGGTAATAAAATATCCCCGTGGTAACTTTTATGTGAATAGCATGTTAAGTTGGTGACTCACACATCACAAACCTAATAACTTTTGTATCGCGGTCCTGATAACTTTGGCATGGGGAGTGGGGGTTGATTAAATATCCCCCAGGTAACTTTTGTGTGAATAGCATGATAACTCACACATTGCAGACTTGATAACTTATGTGCACTCACACGTCCCAGACATGATAACTTATGACCCCATTACTGATAACTTTGGCGACCGGGAGTGGTTTGATGAAATATACCCCCGGTAACTTTTGTGTGAATAGCATGATAACTCACACGTTGCAGACCTGAGAACTTATGTGCCTCGGTCCTAGTAGCTTTGGGGGACAGGGGAGGAAGGGGGTGATGAAATATACCCACGGTAACTCACACGTTACAGACATGATAACTTATGTACCCCAGTCCTGATAACTTTGGCGACGCTGGGGGAGGGGTTTGATGAAATATACCCCGGTAACTCACACACCACAAACCTGACAGCTTTTGTACCCTACTCTTAGTAACTTTGGCAACGGGTGTGGGATGTGGGAAGGTGTTTAAAAAAAACCCTGGAACTTTCGTGTAAATAGCTTGGTACTGTAAGCACCTTATACGTGATAAGTTATGCATAAATACCACGACAACTTTGATCCGAGGTGGTGGGATGGGAGAAAGTAGTTTGAAAACATACCCCTCCCGATAACTTTCGTACAAATGTGACGATAATATACGTACCATGGACTTGATAACTCATGTACAAACACCGTGATAACTTTGACCTTGGAGGAGGAAGTTGTTTGAAAATATAAATTTGATAACTTATGCATAAATAGCATGGTAATATATGAACCACAAACATGGTAACTCGCGCACAAACACCGCAGTAAATTTGTCCCGAAAAAAAATAGTTGTTGAAAATGTACCACGATAACTCATGTGTAAATAACATGATAATAGACACACATCCGAGCTGATAACTTACTTAGCCCAGGCCTGGTAACTATTTGCACGGAAAAAAAAGTCGTCAGAACATATCAACATGGGATCTAGTTTCGTAAATCTCGTTGCAACTATTTTTTAATGTGAAAACGATTTTTTAATCAGACCGACGCTTTGACCTATAACACATTTTAAAGTTTTGAAATATGTAGAATCAAGGATGCATCCATTTTTCCCCTTTTAATGCATGCATCCATGTGCATGTGAAGAGAAAATTACAAGAGGGTCGCGCTAACTACCACACGTGTGGCAGGAAGGGAGACGCACCACACATCTCTAATGTAAACAGATTGCCACGTCATCGCATGCATGCATGTAGGAATCTTTTTGGATTTTCAGTTTTTAAAATATTTTATCTCTTAAACGAAAAATCCGATTGAAAATACGTTTTCATCATTAAATCCCTCGCGATGAGATCTTCGAAACTAGATCCCATGTTGATATGTTTTGATGAATTTTTTTTGGATTAAAAGTTGCCATGTCTATTGCATATGAATCGCCATGATTCTTACACTGAAGTTGCCATGATATGTTTCAACTATTTTCTTCTACATTTAAAAGTAAATTTTGACATTTATAAAACGGGGAATTAAGAAACTAGACTTGCCATGAACCATAAACTAAAATTGCTATGATACATGCACGTCAAATTGACATGGTTCATACAAACAATAATTTTCATGGTCAAAGTACTGGAGTTGCCATCATCAAAATACTAAAATTGCCATGATCTACAAACTAAAATTGCCACATGGCAACTTTAGTTTAAGCCCTATGGCAACTGCAGCGTAAACATCGTGGCAACTTCGGCAAAAAAAAATTAGTGAAACATATCAACATGGGGTCTAGTTTCGAAGATCTCGTCGAGACGGATTTAATGGTGAAAACGGATTTTTAGTTCGCTTTTTTATTTAGGAGATACAACATTTTTAAGCCGAAAACCAAGAAAAATTCTGCTGATGTCATCTATTCATACGTGGCAAAATGAGTGGTGGTGGAGGCGTGTGGGCGATGTGCAAACGCCCACACGTGTGGGCGTTAACATTTCCGTTACAAGAACTATCTTGTATGTCCCAGTAATTTTTGTATAAATAACATGATAACTTATATGCAACCGCATGATAACTCATGTAGCACACGCGTGGTAATTTTTGACCCAAAAAAAAATATCGTCGAAACATACCAACATGGGATCTAGTTTCGAAGGTCTCGTCGCGATGAATCTTTTATGTGAAAACAGTTTTTCAATCGGACTAACGGTTTGAGCTACAAAATATTTTAAATTTTCACATTAGGAAGAATCTTTGATAACATCATCAATTTCGTTTTTTCTGCATGTATATGATTAGGAGCTGCTAATTAACTGCTAATGGTCAATGGACACGCATAGAAAAAAAATAAGATGAAGCTAATGCATGCATGGAAGCTGGAAGGAATCGTGCGGATCTATTGCTTAACTTCAGTACGTGTGTAAGTTAGCACAGTCTCATAAACAAACACGCACCATGTTACTTCTCTCATCTTCAGAACTAGCCAGACTATGGATGAAAGGAGGAGCTAAATATTCAGAGCTCCATCTACTCAAGCAGAACAGGACGCACTCACGCTCGGCGTCGTCCAGCTCCGCGTTTCATGCGCACACATCATGATCTGCAAGACATTGCGCACGTAGGATTGGATCCATTCGATGGGAATGGCAGAGGGAGATAGAGGGAAACAGGCCGGCGGCGGCTAGGGAGGAGGCGATGAGTGTGTGCAGAACGCGTGCCAGTTCCATTTTTTGCTAATAAGCCAAATGAAAATTTGGTGCGTGCCGGTGGAGCCGACCATGGGGTGTGGAGCAATGTTGATCAAGGAACCAAGGGAGGAAGGAGCGATGCTTGAAGGCATCGATGGTTTCTAGTTGGGATCCTTGCAAGAGGGAGAACGAGGGTTTAAGGTTGATTAGCTCCGAGAGGGGGCATCACCACACTTTGTAACATCAGCAAGCCCCCTAACATTCACCTTTTGCTCACTTATGTCATCACATTTTGATCACGGTGCAATAGTTTATTTTACGGAGCTACATGTCAAAATACGTCGTTAAGTTAATCACTTTTTTAGTTTATGTATGAATGTTTTACAACTAGGCAACTTTATATACTGTGTGTGTGTTTTTAACTCAATAGACAAATAAAATGTACGCCAAACATGACTCTTGTAGATAGATAATTTGCAATACGATATGTTTATTGGGGTGCTGGTGCACGCATATATAATATAAGGGAATGCCTCTACTTCAACTATACAAGACTAGGAGGTGGGCCACAACTCCAATACGCATGCAATACAAAATATATACACAACACCCCCTCCCCCTTCACCCCCCACCCAGCAAGCAGTCAAAGCGTCGCCGGAGACACAGAGACTGGACCGAAACTCCTCGAAGATGGGAGTATGCAATCCTTTAGTCATCACATCAGCAAACTGTTGCGTCGTCGGCACGTGGAGAACCCGAACACGGACAAGGGCAACCTGCTCGCGCACGGAGTGAATATCAATGGTGTACCGGGTTGGCGGAGAGGTAGACCGCGCTGACGTTATCATAGTAGACAAGAGTGGCCTTGTGAACATCACAAAGCAACTCCTGGAGCAGCTGATGTATCCAAGAGCACTCGGACACGGCATTAGCCACGGCGCGATACTCTGCCTCGGCGCTGGATTGGGAGACCGTGGGCTGCCGCTTCGATGACCAAGAGATCAACGAGGGCCCAAGGTAGATGCAGTAGCCTGACGTAGAGCGTCGCGTGTCGGGGCAGCCAGCTCAGTCAGCATCCGAGTAGGCCACGAGATCGAGGGAGGCGGAGGCCGTCAGGGTGAGTCCCAAGGACATGGTGCCATGTATGTAACGGAGAATACGCTTCACCAGAGTCCAGTGAGAGTCACGCGGGGCGTGCATTTGGAGGTACACCTGCTGAAAAGCGTACTGCAGGTCGGGGCAAGTCAGCGTCATGTACTGTAAAGCACCAACGATAGAGCGATAAAACGCTCCATCGGACGCGAGAGACCCCTCCAGAGCAGATACCTTTGCCTTTGTGTCGACGGGGATGGGCGCCGGCTTGCAGTTAAGCATACCGGCATGCTGAAGGAGCTCATGGGCGTACTTCTGCTGATGCAGAAAGAAACCGTCAGCCTGGCGGATCACCTCGATGCCGAGAAAGTAGTGCAGGGGCCCCAAGTCCTTGAGGGCGAACTCATCACGAAGACGAGCAGTCAGCCGCAGAAGGAGATCGGGGCCGGACGCCGTGAGCATGATGTCGTCGACGTAGAGCAGAAGATATGCAGTGTCAGCTCCCTGATGATACACAAAGAGTGAGGCATCGGAGTGATTGAATCGAAAGCCCAGAGACTGCAGGAAGGCTGCGATACGCTGGTACCAAGCCCGAGGTGCCTGCTTCAACCCAAAAAGAGAGCGGGAGAGCAAGCACACAAAGTCGGGGTGCTCGGCGTCGACGAAACCAGTAGGCTGCTCATAGAACACCTGCTCGGTGAGATGACCGTGCAAGAAGGAGTTGGAAACGTCAAACTGATGCACAGGCCAGGCGCGCAAGACCACCAGCTGAAGGACGGCACGGATCGTGCCCGGTTTCACAAGCGGGGCGAAGGTGTAAGTGAAGTCCACGCCCGTGCACTGCCGAAAACCACGAACCACCCATCAAGCCTTGTAGCGCTCGAGAGAACCATCCGGGCGAGTCTTGTGGCGAAACACCTACTTGCCAGAGATGATGTTGGCACGGAGGGGTCGCGGAACAAGCTGCCATGTGCGGTTACGCTGGAGGGCGTCGAACTCCTCCTGCATCGTAGCCAGCAAATGGGGATCCCGAAGGGCGGCACGAGCGGATGTGGGGATGGGTGATGGTGTCAAAGTCGAGGCAGCGCACGCATACTCATCGGAGGAGTAGCGCGTGCTCGGCCGATGCACTCCTGCACGGGCATGGGTGACCGGGCCGGCGAGGGCGGCGGGGGCCGCGCAGAACGGGCGCCACGGCGGCGGGGGCCGTGGTGTCGGGCGGGGCAGCGGCGTCAGAGCCGCGACGGCGTCGGCCGAACCAGCAGCGGAGGAGGCGAGGGCGAGGTCGAGGTCAAGCCCATCACAGGAGTGGCGGCGCCGGCCGGGATGACGGGCTGGGTGCCCACTGGCTCAACCTCGTGGGAGGGAGCCGGGAACCCAAGGGCCCGGTCGGACTCAACCTCGGGGAAGGGAGTCGAGAACCCAGGAGGGGGCGGCAGAAGGCGCCGAGTCGGGCGGGGTGCCGCCGACATCGCGATATCACGGGGGCACGGGCAGGAGCCGAAGGAGCCACGGCCGGAGGAATGAACCTGAAAAAAAGGGAACACCATCTCGACGAAGTACACGTGCCTCGAGGTGTACACACGATGAGTGACAGGATCATAGCACCGGTAACCTTTGGTGTTGGGAGGGTAGCCAAGGAAGATGCATGGGATGCAACGGGGTGCAAGTTTGTGTGGCGTGGTGGACGCGGTGCTAGGATAACAGAGACACCCAAAGATGTGAAGACCATCATAGGACGGTGGTGTACCGAAAAGAAGGTGGTGAGGAGCGTAGTTCCACCGAGGACGACACGGACGAATGTTGACTAAGAGAGAGGCGGTGGCGAGGGCATCGGGCCAGAACTGAGCGGGCACGTTAGCGTGAAAAAGCAACGTGTGAACGCAATCATTAAGAGTGCGGAGAATGCGCTCAGCGCGGCTGTTCTGCTATGAAATGTAGGGGCAAGTCAGACGGAAGGTGGTGCCATGAGAGGCTAGAAGTGAGTGAAAAGCGACGTTGTCAAACTCTTTTCCTTTATCAGTTTGGAGTGAAAAAGCAACGTGTGAACGCAATCATTAAGAGTGCGGAGAATGCGCTCAGCGCGGCTGTTCTGCTATGAAATGTAGGGGCAAGTCAGACGGAAGGTGGTGCCATGAGAGGCTAGAAGTGAGTGAAAAGCGACGTTGTCAAACTCTTTTCCTTTATCAGTTTGGAGTGCAAGTATGGGGCGACCGAACTGAGTGGTGACATAGGAATAAAAGGCGGTGAGTGTGGCTAAAGCATCGAATTTATGACGAAGAGGAAAAGTCCACACATAATGAGAATAATCATCTAAAAGCACCAAATAGTATAGATAGCCCGTGTTACTCGCAACGGGAGACGTCCAAACATCACTATGAATAAACTGAAACGGAAAAGTGGAAACTGAAGTAGACGCACTAAAGGGAAGATGAACGTGTTTGCCCAAACGACAAGCCTCACAAGTATGCCCGTCGAGCTTATTACATGAGAAAGAAAAAGTCCTAAGAATCCGACCCAAAATGGCGGGGTTGGGGTGGCCCAAGCGAGCATGCCAAAGATCGATGCCGGCGGATAGGGCGACGGGTGTGGAAGTGGAGGCGCCGGCATGCACAGGGTAAAGCTCGTCAGGGCTATCACATCGGTGAAGCACCATCCCGGTACGGGCGTCCTTCACAGAAAAACCAACACTGTCAAATTCCACAGTAAGAGGATTCTCACAAGTAAGACGACGAACGGAGACTAAGTTAGTGACTAAATCAGGTGAAACGAGAACATTAGACATAGTGATAGGTGTGGAATTAGAAGGAAAACTAGTGCTACCGACATGGGTGATGGGTAAGGAGGAACCGTTTCCAAGGGTGATACGAGTAGGGGTGTGAACTGGAGTGAAAGAGGAAATGTTACCGGGATGAGCTGTCATGTGCGCAGTAGCACCCGAGTCCATGTACCAGTCACCCCCGCCACCATAGTTGCTCGGTGATGGTGCTGAGTGTAGGACGGCCAGGAGGGCAGGGTCCCACGGTGCAAGTGCCGGCGGCGGCAGCTGGCCTCCATAGGGCAGCGCCAGGGCGGGCAAGCCGTTGCCACCGAGGGGTGGCGGCGTGAGCGGGGCACCGTAGGGCTGGTATGGGGCGGCAACGAACGCCTGATGGCCCGCTGGAATGGGGCCAAGGAAACCCGGTGCAGGAGACCGCGGTACGGGCATGTGATAGGCATGGACGACGCCCGTCCAAGGGTTCGGCACGGCAGCCCACGGTGGAGGCGGTTGCCGAAGTGCCCCCCCGGCACACTGCGCGCCGCTGCTGCTGCTGCTGCTCTGGTGGCGGCCCTCGCCACCCGTCGGTTCTGTGGCTGCCCCGCCATCTTGCTCTTGCCGGGAGGCACTAGGGACGCGGGCGGAGAGGGCGGCACGGTAGTAGCTGGTGTCTTGGCGGTGATCGGCGGGGGCGGCCGGAGGAGCAGGGCCGTCGCTGGTGGTACCGGCAGCGAAAGCGGTGTGCAGGACCCGCTGCTTCATCTTCATCATTCGGCGCTCCTCAAGTTTGAGGTACGCGACGACACGCTGGAAAGTGGGTTGCGGCAGCAGGGTGAGGTTGGACGCCGCGTTGCCGAAGTCCTCATTGAGCCCGGCGGTGAGGGTGCTCAGGATGAGGTCGTCAGAGACCTTAGCGCCGATGTCGCAAAGCTCGTCAGCGAGCACCTTGAGCCTCATGCAGTACTCGTCGATGGTGGAGTTGTCCTGGTGACAGCTGAAGAACTCCTGCTGCACGAAAACTAGGCGCTGGAGTTTGTTGTCGGTGAAGAGCGCGTTGATCTTGGCCCACACGGTGCATGCGTTGTCATCCTCGGCGACGACCGTGTGGAAGATGTCCTTCGAGACCGTCTGGTAGAACCAACGGATGATCGTGGCCTCGACGGTGGACCACTCCGGGTCGCCGTGCATGTACGCGTCGTCCACGAAACCGTCGATATGCTCGGTGAGATAGTACTCGCATAAGACGAGGTTGAAGTAGGTCTTCTATGCGTAGTATGATGTGCTGGAGCTGTCGAGACGGATGGGGACCTGGGCCTCAATATTGATGTCATGGATGGCGGCGACGAAGGGCTCGGGACCAGCGAACGGGTTGGACGAGTGGGTGGTGGAGGAACCCGGGGAGGAGGGCCACGACATGGCGGCGGCGTGCGGGGTAGCGGCTAGGGTTAGGGTTGGAAGGAGGAGGTGGCAGCAGCAGTAGCGACGGCTGGCTAGCGAGGCGGCAGCGTGGGCGCAACAGGAGGCGTGCGAGGCGATACAAACGTACGCGGGGCTAGCTAGCTAGATGGCTGCGTGAGGAAAAGTACACGGGGCTAGCTAGCTAGATCACTACTAGGGAAAACCTTATACACAGAATCTTAGCAGCAGCGTGGCACAAAAAGAAGCGCTACGCTAATTAGCGATAGCGCGGGTTTTAACCCGCTACTACTAAGTTGATAGTAGTAGCACGAGTTTTAACCTCGCTACTACTAAGCGGTCTCTACCGTGTTGACGACATGCCATAGTAGTAGCGAGGGTATAAACCCGTGCTACTACTAAGTTGATAGTAGTAGCGATTTTATACCCTCGCTACTACTAAGCACGAGGTAGGTGAAGTCGCCATATCCTCGGCCAATCCCCATCTCCTCCCCAAATCCTCCTCTCTTCCACCACTCTCTCCTCTCACTTTCCATACGCCTCACATGGACCTCTTGCCAATGCACCCATCCTCCTCCATGGCGCCGAAAGAGGCCGCCGCCTTGCGCCACCAGCGTCTAGGAGCTCGTCGGTCTTCCACCGACGTATAGGAGGCCTCCGCCCCGCGCCACCACACCGGAGCACCTCGCCACCGGTGACTAGCTCTCGCTCCCTACAACACCTTCCTCTCTCCCGGTTTTCCTTTTCTCTCTCTCCTCTGGTTTGACTCACCTCCCATGTCCATCCCGTGCGTGTCGTCGCCATGGATGACCCGAGCTATCTGGCATGGTCGGGAAGAGGAGCCCCATGCCGCTGCTGGCGGCTCGCCATAGAAACGGGCCCTTCCAACACCCACTTTGGATCTGGTCTTCCATTGTTCGCTCATGCCTCCGCGACGCCAATCATCACTAGATCTTACCATTGCCGCCATTGACAAAGACGCACGGGATCGAGATTTTTGTTTTGTTTTTGAAAGTAATAGCAATAGCGCGGGTATAAGACACGCCTGACTAATTAGCGAGCGCTGTTTGCATAACGCACGCCTGACTAACCATGTATAGCGATGGCGTGTGTCAACACCCGCTACTACTAAAAGTTAGGCGTGGCGCCAGACGATAGTGCGGGCACCCGCCATCGATACACCCAAAACCCGCGTTGCTGCTAGGCTTTTCCCTAGTAGTGGATGGCTGCCTGAGGAAAACTGAGCGGCAGCGGCACACACTACAACAAAATTGACATACTGTGACGAAAATCCTTGTGACGATGGTGGACAACGTCACCTAAATGCCTAATGTGTGATGTTCTAATAGGTGGCGTCACTAATTACCGCAAATCGGTGACGTTAGACGTCACTGGGATGCCTCGGCCTTTCAGCACACCTGGTTGCCAATTTCTGTGACGATTTGGTATTTTGTATGACGAACTAGCTGGAGTCACCGAATACTACAAATATGTGATGATCATTTTTTTGTCATGTAGCGTCTAGCAGTGGGGTCCACCATAGCTAGTTCACGGGTTATCGAGAGGTAGGAGCCATGCGTCGGTTTTGGCAATGGGACCCGCCACCATTTTTTTAAAGTCTATTTAGTGTTGTAATTATTTTATTTTATCTAATATAAGTAGGTAGTTGCCATGGAAATACTTATGAATATTATATTCTTAAAAAGGGAAGACCTTGTTTTGTTCTTTTTTAGATGGTTATTTTGTTCTTTCTAATATAAATAGGTAGTGGCTCGACAAAAAATTTAATCAGGCATTAAAAATATAAATTTTAAAACAATTGTTTTTGTTTGGCAGTGTATATGCTGAAAACTTCAATTGGGCGCTGGTGAGCTAATTTTGTATCGTTCTATCTCAAAAGTTAAAATGGAAATAGGAGAGTCGATGACATCTTACTTTTTTTTTATTCTTATCTATAAACAGGCTTGGCAAAAAACTTGAATGAGGCGCTCGTGAGATCATATTGTTTCGTTCTATCAATAAAAACTAAAAATAAGACAGGAGAGTCGATGCCAAAAGGATTATTACAGGAGTCAGAACCGGCATTAGGAAAGAGTACGGACGCTATGCAAATCGTGCTATCATATGCTTGGACTATATGTTGCCATTAGGAAAGACTTTGGACGCTATACAAATCATGATATCATATTCTTGGACTACACGCCTGGGCGTGTGTGACTATATCTGTAGTTTTTTTTTTTTTTGAGGGAGACTATATCTATAAGTTAGTTATTTCTTCCCGGGGCTTATGTGACTCGATCTGATCGTCTTCTCGGTTCTAGCTGGCGGCGTTTCACGGCGGGGAGAAGCAGGACGGCGATAGCCGAAGCACGGCACAGATCGCTTCCGGCTAGCTGTTGCCAATTGAAGTGCATCCACTCCCCTGTACCACCTCACACGGATCCATCTGGCCACCATATCGACATATCGTACGAGGCGTTACAGCGCCGCCGCATCGCACCGGCTACCACACCGCTCCTCCGCCTCTCCCTCTTACCTCCATTCTTCCACCACAGACATCGCATTTGCTCGTCGCCGATGGGGACAACGTCGCTCGTCCTCAACCTGTCCCCAACTGGCCACCGTCCCGTCACCAACTGTGCTCAGAATTTGCAGTATCTATCCATCACCTGACGAAGGCGTGGAGTTTAGACTTGCCAGTGCTCCCGGCTTGGCCCCAACTCCCAAAGCGTCGATGGAGCCGACCCCTGCAAGGTAAATTGTGTGAACAACTGAACTGTTACTTCTGCTGTTGTATTGTGTGTACTAATGTTACTATGATGTAGCATAGATAGATGCATGGTTTTGCAATGACAGTGAGATATATATGTTTTTGTATAAGACATCCACAAGTCAGTGGCCTTTGGAAACCAAGCATATATGCTGTACTTGGGAAAGACAATGTTTTGGAGGTTGCCTTAGTATATGTTCTCATCAATCTTGAAGGGGTTAAATTTGTGCCCGTTTTGTTATTTCAGTTTAGTAGTGGGTTCACTAGTTGTGTTAGTAGTAGATTTTGCTTCAATGCGGTGTAAGCATAATTTTGCTAACGGTAAACTATTTTGTTGTAGTGCATTGTGATGTAGACCCTTGCTCTGAGCCATTGAAAAATAAAATTGGGTTTGTTGGGCACCGAAGATTTCTGCCTACCAAGCATGGAGAAAGGTCGGTCTTTTTGTTTCGTGGTGATTGGTTTGATCTCCATGGCAAGGCGACCGGCATGAAAGATGATGGTTACTTCAAAAGTCTTAATGTTAAGGTGCTTCAATACAAGAAGGATACTTTCATCTTGGCTTCTCAAGCAGAGCAAGTGTTTTACATGGAGGACACAAAATATGGAAATGACTGGAATGTGGTGCAGACTTTCAGTCATAGACATTTGTATGATGTTCCTGAACTAGAGACAGGCGAGCTCAATGCTACAGATGCATACCAGGAAGAAATGCCTCGACAACTTCCACTGTGAAGGATATTGATCAATTGTTCGACACTTATAGCCGTGATGATGAAGAAGGCACGCCTGTTCATGCTAGTATTGTTCACGATCTTCTCAAAGATGACAACAATTATGATGAAGATAGTGGTACTGACGATGATGGACAGGAAGATGGTGCATTGAGTGAGAATGAGCATTCAAGTGATGATGAGTAGATTGTGTAATGCCTATTTGTATTTTACCAAAGTTTAGCTCTTTTATGTTTTTTATATGTTCATGTTCACATAATACAGTAGAGACCATGGTTCAGATTTGAGACATACATTGGTGATTTGGTCAGTACTTACAGGTAATTGGACTCGTAGATAGTTTTACTTGACATCTACTTAACTGATACGTGTGTGCAAAAGTGCAGTACTGAACATGGCGATTGATCAAGCACTCACCCTGCTGCCCTCTTTGCACGCGCCTCCTGAAGAACCACCGAGACCCGATCCTTCTCCTCTAGCGCGACCCCTCCCGACTTCTCCCCTGCACCGCGTGTATCCTCAAGCACCACCTGGGCCCCCGGAGAACGGCTGGAGAAAGAAGCCGCGCCGTGGGAGCAGCGGGGGAAAGGGACGCCACTGTGCTTCGGACAGCACGCTGTTGCGGAACCGCCGCCGGCGAAGCAGGCGCCCCTGCAGCTCGAGCAGCAAGCAGAGGGGCGAGGGCGCTCGGCCCGAACGGCGCTCTTTGGGAGCCACCGGCGGCGAGGTGCGGCAGCGGGTCGTCTTGGCCTTCACGCGGGGTGCGGCGTGATTTGGGGAATTTTTGTGGATAACGACATGGAGGAGACGAGGAGCAGCTGAGTGTGAGCGTTTTTTTAAGCATACACCATAGTGGTAGACAAACATAATTTTTCTGAATGTTCATGGGAAATACAATGAATGTTCATTGAATTCAAAAAAAAATCTGCAAAATTCAAATGTTCTTCATCGAAAATACAAATCAATCTTCAAAAAAATAGAAATGTTTAATCAAAATTTAAAAAATGTTCAATTTTTACAAATTGTGAACATTTTTCTGAATTCGCGAACATTTTTATGGATCAATGATCGGGAAAGGAAGTGATTGTGTGAGGCGACCGTGCGGCGCTGCGGAGATGCTACTGCCCACCCGGGCTTGAGGAGTCGTTGTCGGATCTTTTCTCGACCATGGCGAGGTAGGAGTAGGGCGGATGGAGGAAGTGGAGAAGACGAAAGTGGAATGGAGTGGACATGTGTAATAGGGTTTGGTCCCACTTCGGACATTTCTAGGGACAGGGGTGGGGTCAGTGTAGGATGGTCCGCCTGGCAGACGCGCCCGGTCTTCCCCATACCCACCCCAGGTATGGATTGTATATGAGGGCTATCGCTCAGCCCGGCCATATATGGATGGTATGAGGAGCCCATCTAACATCCCACATACACCCCCATCGATTTAGTTGATGAAGGACTAGGAGGGTGACGATCGAGGATGAACCCTAGTTCACTTACGTTGGAGGTTGGGGGATATGTGCATGAGTAAAATCAGACTATGAGACAATCTTCATTGAAACACATCATCATGGAGCCCCCTCCTCCCCAAGAAATTAGGGCTCCTCTTCCTCCCACCGGCGCGGCCGTCGGTCCGCCTCGTCTCTGGTGGCCGTAAGGCATTGGGGTCTGGTGAATCCCGGCCCTTGCCGATGGGAGGGCTCCATTTTTAGATGTGTTTTTGAGATTTATAAGGGATTTAGATGTGGGGTCTTCGTGTTGGATCCTTCTGATCTATGCTACTCTTCCTCGATGACAGTTGATGTTCGGCTGATTCTATGGTGCCTTAGCACGGCAACTTTCCGACTGTCCACTACAATAAGTTTTACCCGGCTCCGATGAGGGAGGGGCGATGACAGCGGCGCGCCTTTGCCTCGCTTCAGTGCTTGGAGTCGTCGCTAGGTGGTCTACAAATCTAGATATATTTTTTTGGTATTCGTTGTACTGTCATGATTGAAAGGAGTAGATCAGATGTTTTCCTAAAAAAAAGAAAAAATCATCCCAACTTACCAATTTTATTTACACAAGCAGTTAAAATAATCACTCATTTGCATTTTGTTTTTTTCCAGATCACATACTTAAGATCCCTCTATACAATTTTCGGCATATTTATTTACAGTTATCCCAAAAAACAACATGGAAAATACCACATCATATTGTTCATGTATGATTTACTTTTTAATAATTATTTTGTACTTATTTCGAATTAAATGAATTACATAATATTAAGTAAAATAAATTATGAAAATACATCATCTCCTCGCAAAAAAAAACTCTTTTCCCTCCACCCACGTACTATTTTCCATTCATTTTCTATATTTTTTCCCGCATTCACCCTGTGTCCCCACCAGTCAAAGACCCAGCCAAAGATTATCCTTCTATTTCCCCCGCGAACAGGCGCCGCTAAAAGCCATTTTTCTCGTCAGATTCAATCGACACCACGACTGCGGCGATCAGGGCCGGCAGATTGGGGGTGGCCGCCGCGCCGTCCGAGCTCGGATCCACCAACATCAACCATCCCCGTGAGCACTCCGCTATATTCCCCCCTGATTTCAGCGACCGGCGACGATGGATTGGAGGAGGCTGCCCGACCGGCCGAGCACGGATCCACCGCATCAACCGGCGACAGTGGATTGGAGGCCGCCCCACCCGGCTCTCTTTCCCGAACGATTGCAGCGATCGGCGGCGGCTCACGGTAAATTTCTTATCCCGCCCTCCTCATACCCCAAGCTCTAGACGTAGGGGATCATCAGGGAAGCGATTTGGGGGATAAAAGCACCCACGGGTGTGAGACTTATTTACATGTCTGAATACAGCGACCATGTGGCAAATACAATAGCTCTGTAAGATTTACTTGGTCTTTATTCAGTTGTCATGAGATTTCCTGTAATACAACGACCATGTCCCTGTTTGTGGCTCTGCTACCCCTTAAAAGTCTTCACCTACGATCGTCATAACTGAATAAAGATTGAGTCTGCTCTTGTTCTTGATACAATATATTACCATATGGAGTTCACAGTGTATGTTCTTTATTTCGAATTCTAGATAAAGACTGAGTCTGCACTTCTTCTTGTTCAAAACTGAATAAAGAGCGACTCTGCACTTGTTTGAAACTGAATAAAGACCGAGTCTATGAGTCTGCACTTCTTTTTGTTCAAAACTGAATAAAGAGCGACTCTGCACTTGTTTGAAACTTGAATAAATACTGAGTCTATGAGTCTGCACTTGTTCTTGTTTAACTGAATTCTGGACGCTCCATATTTCCAAGTATTTTATTTATTTCTTGTGATATGCATAGCAGTGAATATCTTGCGGAACAGAAACACAAGGGTGAGGCGTATTTGAAGGAAAGGGATGCAAGGATTGCGGAACACAAGGCCGTGGAGAGGGAGTATCTTAAAGACATAAAAAGCTTAGCTCGTAGCCTTGTATACCCTAGTGCCTCTAATGTGCAACCGACACAAAATGCACGAGCTGCCGATGATCGCAGCGACTCAGAGTATGAACCAGATGCTGAAGAGGAGGCCCATGGAGAGGGAGAGGATTTGAGAGATGAAGAAGAAGAGGTACATTGTGGATTCACCTTCCTTGTATCATGTATATGTCACTGTGCACTATGCGTACTCAAAGATTTCTTCACATTTTTTGTCCCTCCACTTTTCCTAATTAATCTAGATGATGGCATCTCTGTTCACTGCATTCCTATTTGAACCTCTGTTGACATTGCATAAGTTAGTGTTGATTAACTGCCTTATTTTACTCACTTGTTTGACCCAGGCACCTGAAGGTTCTGCCATGCCAAAAACGAAAAAGCGCGTCAGATGCAAAAACAGTGCAGCTGCTACCTCAAGAATAACAAGATCTAGAGCTACCAGAACAACTGAGTCATTTGAGGCTACAAACCATCAAGAACAGTCTGCACCAAACCCAACAAACACATCACCTCACCTAACTTCTAAGGATAGCAACTCGCCTGATGCTGATTCAACGGTACAAGGTTCTTAAGACATGATAGGCACATCCGGATAATCAGATAACATGATTACATTACAAGGCCAAGGTAGATGCGACATCATTGCTTCACCCCTTCTATTTTCCACTTTAAATTGTAACCTTCTAATTTATCTGCCAACTTGTAATGTAGATGCATTAGCATGCTCCATTGGTCCAACTGATCGACGTCCGTTAAGGAGATGTCGTGGACGAGACCAACCATGGGGCATGGGCTTGTGAGTATGCAAGCAGAAATGGAGGGAGGAAAATGTGTATTGATTTTACAATGGGAAAGTGAGACCTACAAACCCAGTCCAAGCAGCAAAGATTTCTTCCGAGTGTGGTATTCACATCGGGAGCAGAATGCATGTTGTTAGGCTTTGGAATGACTATGACAAAAGCCCACTCAAACATGTTATTCCCCATGCTATTAAAGGTATCGCGGTGGGATAATTTCCTTCAATTTTCATTCACGTGTTTGCATGTTGCATAGTCAATTTAGTGATATATCCTATATATGATTGGTATTTCAGCTTAACTTTGAGATGGATAAGGATGACAAGGTTGGGAATGATGTATGCACAAAAGTAATCCGAAGGGTGTTTGACAACAACGCTACAAAGCTAAAGAAGAAATACTCCAAAGGTTATACTTCTCAAAAAGCATCATAAAAAAGCCGGTGAATATTACTCATGAGAATTGGACCATCCTTGTCAATAAATGGTGCGATGAAAGAAACAAGGTTTGTAACAAGACATGTGACCAACAATAGTTTACCGTGTGTAAATACTTATATTCATTTTCTTTATATAGGAAATATGTCAAATGAATAAGGAAAACCGAGAAGTCGTGAAGCATCACCAAAAGACTTGATCTATGTCTTATGTTGCCTATTTCAAAGAAACTTGTAAGAATTCCAGATATCTTACTTGTAGTCCTATGTCTATTGCATCCATCCAATATATATGTAGTAGTAATGTTATCATTTCATATATCTTGTAGAAAAAGACAAGTACAATAATCGGGACCCAAGTCCCATTGAATTTTCAAAGGCAACCATACAAACAAAGAAGACCGGTAGCATGAGCGAGCTAGCACTTCTAGCTCATGTAAGATTTCTTCCTTTATTGTTTCTGACTTGAAATAGATTCTCATATTGATAAAGTGTAATCTAGCATATGAACTTTGCCTTAGCATCAATGTTTTTCTTTATACTATAGAATGCAATGGAAAAGAAAAGGAAAACACAATCAGAAGGTGAGCAGCCAGTATCCGATACAGCGATTGTGGATGAAGTTCTAAAGGAAGAAAGCGCCCATAGCACCCTCCTTTCCAGCATGGGGTATCCATCAAGATCCGGGAGGTCTGGAAGCTCTACTTCATCAGCCCAGATCAAAGTTTTAGAAAAAAGAATTGAACAAAAGGATAGAGAGGCAAGAGATGCAAATGATAGGTAATTATCTTATTTCCTTTCCGTTCTTGTTGTTTCTTTTGCTTGCTTCAGTGCAGAGTGCACTCATTTCAAATGAACAAAAGTTCAACTAACGAGTGCTTCTTTTAACCTGGGATGCTTCCTGTAAGCAAGCTATTGGTTATGCATATTTTAAAACATTATAAGTTATTCTTGGGTTTAATGTTTCATTGGCCCATGGACATGCTTGCCTTGAAATTTAATAATGTACTTCTCTATTTCAAATCGATACCCTTGTACCTTGTTATCTTGTCTATTTTCATCTCTATACGATGCAATGTTGTTGTGTTTTGTGATTTATAGGCATCAAGAGGAGTTAGCCGCAAGACTTGAAGAACAAAAGAGAGCATTTGAAGAGATACAAAAGAAGCAAGAAGAAGAATTGGAAGCTCTAAAGAAGATCCAGAAGAGAAGAATGAAGCCCGGACAAAGAAGCAACAATAGATGTAAAATCGCTTGATTTTCTCTTGAGGGCTCAAGTAGCTCAAACAAGCAACTCAGCAGCCCCAGTCCAAACCAGATGGTTTATGAATGCCATCCTTACATTGGAATCATCAGATAACATATGTGTCTTTAGTTAATATTAGTTTTCATCTTGTCTATTATATGTGTCAAACTTGAGTCAGTTTTTTCTTGTCATTTTGTTTACGTAATGATTTGGCCGAGACGATTTCTTATATAATATGATTTGACTTTCATATCAATTTATGATGTGATTTTCTCTTTAACTTTTCATATAATCTGATGTGATGTGATGTGAATTAAATACTTATTTTCATCGTAATTTAGATTCGAAAGAAAGTAAAAAAAATTGATGACGTCATCTTCATCGATAATAAAAGTAGTGGCACTAGTAGTGGGATAGCCTATCGGGTGTTGATGTGGCATAAAGTTAGTGACGTTGCCTCGTAACCGAATATGGTACAACATGGCATATTTTCTCAAAACATGTGACGTTAATTAACCGTCATGGAAATAACAAGTCGATGACGTTCTATATAACGTCACTAAAGGTCCTAATTTCGATGACGTTTTTGCGCGTGCGCCGTCACTAGGAGTAATCTATGACGGGGATTCCGTGACGATGCTTGTGACGCCCATAAAATGTCACCGGGGGGTAATTTGTGACGTTATTAGATATTCGATGACATTTTTTAGCTCGTCATAGTAGGTCCGATCTCTTGTAGTGACACACGCCGTATAGGAAACGTACACGGGGTGGCTGGCTAGTGCGACTGCAGGCGTAGAGGAAAGGCAGCAGCGGCGGCGCAAGGCGTGCGGGTGGAAGCAACACACTGGCGGCGGCGGCGCGGGGTAGTGAAGGCGCGGTGGCGTCGGGTGCGGTGGTGGGGTGCGGCGGCGGTGGCGCAGGGAGGCGCGGCGGCGGCGGTGACGGCTGACCCGAGGGTTAGACCGGAGAGTATGATACCATGTAGATAGGTAATTTGCAATACGATATGTTTACTAGGGTGCTGGTGCACGCATATATAATACAAGGGAAGGCCTCTACCTGAACTATACAAGACTAGGAGGCAGGCCACAACTCCAATACACATGCAATACAAAATATATACTCAACAACTCTGGAAGGTGGCGGCAGGTGAAGCTCGGGCTGCCTGCGGTGGCATAGCGTGGTGATGTCCCTGTCCAAGGCAAATCTGCACCGGCGATCTGGTGCTTGGTCTCCGGATTGGTTCGGATAAGAGATGGTGACGAGTGTCGCTGTCAAAACTGGCGGATCTCGGGTAGGGGGTCCCTAACTTTGCGTCTAAGGCTAATGGTAACAGGAGGCGGGGGACACAATGTTTACCCAGGTTCGGGACCTCTCGATGGAGGTAATACCCTACTTCCTGCTTGATTGATCTTGATGATATGAGTATTACAAGAGTTGATCTACCACGAGATCGTAGAGGCTAAACCCTAGAAGCTAGCCTATGATTATGATTGTTGTTGTCCTACGGACTAAACCCTCCGGTTTATATAGACACCGGAGGGGGCTAGGGTTACACAGAGTCGGTTACACAGAAGGAGATCTACATATCCGAATTGCCAAGCTTGCCTTCCATGCAAAGGAGAGTCTCATCTGGACACAGGACGAAGTCTTCAATCTTGTATCTTCATAGTCCAACAGTCCGGCCAAAGTATATAGTCCGGTTGTCCGAGGACCCCCTAATCCAGGACTCTCTCAGTAGCCCCTGAACCATGCTTCAATGACGATGAGTCCGGCGCGCAGATTGTCTTCGGCATTGCAAGGCGGGTTCTTTTCCAAATCCAGAGTACCTGTTGTAACGAGTAGTGTCCGGCTTCCCATTAATGTTGCACTCCTTGGCTTCTGTACTTTAATAATGGCAATCTCCACGTGTCGAGCGAATGCGAGAAGTCGGGGCATTTTTACATTTGCCACCCTGACCATGTAAGTAAATCATCTATTAAAGAGACGGGGATCCTCAGATCCAAATCACACCATCTTCCCCAAGCGAGGAATCACCAGAGCGCGCCCAAAAAACCATCCCATCATGGTCGGCCACCGCAGCTCCTCCTCTCGCTCCCGTAGCGCTAAGCCAGGCGATTGGGTGAAGTGCACCGTATCCCACGGCCGATTGGTGGAGTTGCAGATCCAGGGGTTTCTTCCGCCTGCCTACCTTGTCCCCGTCCGAGCCGGAATAGCCACCTATGATGGCGGGGAGCAAGCAGAGAGTTTCCCCAACCCATCCAGGGGGGATCGAGTATGCCTTGTCCCTTACTTGATCAGGGGCCTCGGATTTCCAGTCTAGCCATTCCCATTCCTCCGCGGGCTCCTGGAGTTCTACAGCCTCCAGCTGCATAACTTTACTCCTTCCTCCATACTGCATATCGCAGGCTATGTCGCCTTGTGTGAGCTATTTCTGGGCTGCGAAGCTCATTTCGAGCTATGGAAGAGGCTATTCTGCCTCGTCCCCCGCACTCAGGAGGGGTCGATATATCAAGTGGGCGGAGCCGAAATATGGCGTATCACCGGAACCGGATACCTGTCTGGTACTCCAAAGAAGACATCTGAAGACTAGCCTTCTGAGTGGTTTTATATGGAGGACGTCCCCCTTCCGGACCCTATTCGGATGGGCGTTCCTGAGTTTGCTAATGCCCCGTTGAAGAAATGCCACAGCTAGCGCCCCCGGAGCCCCAGGAGGAAGATAACAGAGAAGTCCTTTACCTGATGGGCAGGATAAGAATGTTGGCCAAATCAGTACTGACAATAATCGAGGTTATGTCAATATGTATAATGCGGGGCGTGCAGCCACTTCAGTATCGGGGGAAACCCATGTGGAACTTCAATGGAGAAGACGATGCTACTCGTTGCGGTCGTAAAGGTCCGGACTCCGCCACCGCTCTTGCGAAAATACTATCCGATTTGTACAAAGGAGAAGAAGAGGAGTTTATCCGTATTAAGCCACGGGATGGATTTTCCATGTACAACCCCCCAAGCTGGGTGAGCCGCTATCTTTTACTCAACTCCATTCATTCCCGCATTCCTCATCACAAATATTTATCTTGCTAATTCATAGCAGGAACTATGAAAAGCTGTGAGGGAGGTCCACAGCCCGCCTCCACAGCCAGAGGACCCTGACCGAGCCCTCGACCCTGGACTCGAAGAAGATCCGGACGTATTTGTGGAGCTCGTCGACATGACGTTTTATCAGTTAAGCCGTGACAGGGCCGTGGTGGCCATCATAGCCGATTATCCCGGCCTACTCCCTACATCGCATGTAAGTAATACCAGAGTCCTAACTTCTGAGAAGGATCCCTTCTCTGCACTTTACCCATCGCACATGCATTGCGTTTCATAGGGAAGGCCATCGGAGCACCGTGCCGAACCCGTGGTGACTCGCCAACAAGGGGCACCGAAGTCGGGTAGGCTTAAAAGGAAGGCGGTCAGGACCGAGATGTCGTCGCAAAGGTAAGATTTAAAACCTGCTCCGTAATTGTCGTCTTTAAAATATAACAATGTCCCTTGTCCCCTGGCAGAAAGAGTGATCGCCGGAATGTGACCGGAGATCCTGCCAGCCACGCCTCCACCAGCCAGACTCAAGAACCGGACTCGAGGGCAGAGGCCAGAGTGGGGACAACGCTGGACGGTCCTCCTACAGAGGATGCGGATAGAATATCCGCTACAAATTCCGAGGTGGAGAGCGCCATGAATCATAGGCGTCGTCGGGCCGTACTCCGCGACCCTAATTTCTCCGAAGAGGCGTTTAATGCCTTCAACTCGGGAGACGCGTACATCCGTGCTGCTCGAGGTGGACTTGCTAGATCCACAGACCAGTATTTAAAAGATATACGGGTAAGAAAATTTTGATAATTATGTATATCAGTAGCCCCTGAGACTTGAAACAGTTGGCACAACTGATTTAATGATCATTGTATGCCTAGGTTCTTACAGAGAAGAATACCCATTTGTCTCAAGTGCTGGAGGAGTGCAAAGCCCAGCTAAGGGCCGCAGTTGCCGAAATGGAGGAATCCAAGAAGGCCTCTTCTTGTAATACTTGTCTTGATCAACAAGAATGTAATAACGTGTACCAGTAAGTATTCGGCATGCTCACAAATCTAACAATAGATTCTGTAGGCAATCTCGGAGTGAATCCAGAGATAGTACCAGGGGATGAGCAACATGATCAACGACAGTTAGAGGCTGGCGAGCGCGTGCTTACACGGGTTATTCGAGAGAAAAATGATCTCCAGGATGCCCATACCCGGCTGGGCGTTGAACTAAAAGATGTTCGGGCCCAGCTTGCTGACTCCATGAAGGAGAATAAGAGGCTTCGACGCAGCAATTTTTAGTAAGTGCTCGAACGAACCTTTATACAGTTCGGTGAAGAAACGGGCTAACAGAGTTATGTCTATAGGTATGCTGACAGGTCGCCCTGAAGAGGAGATGCTCGGATCTGCAGGCGATATGCTACAAGAGCTTTCACAATTGCACGAACAAGTTCGGCAAGTGATGCAGGGTATTGCCCAAGCCTTGTGGCCATCCGCCTCCCTGCCAGGAGGCATGGGAGAGCTTGTAGAGATGCTCAAGGGAGCGCGGCGGCGCTTCCGGTTATGGAAGATATCGTCCTGCCGACAAGGTGCGAGGGAAGCCTGGTCTATGCTGAAAACACGGTACACCAAGGTTGATCCGAATCACATGGCACAGGTCTGACATGTAGGGTCAGACGGGAAAGAGATTCCCGTATGTCTGGTATATGACCAGGTAGGATTAGCCGCAAAGTATTCCCAATAGGATTATAGGCTAGACAGCCTGTTGGATGGTATAGAAGAAGAATTTAGCCAGTCTAAATGACTGTGTACTTCAATGGACATATTTTGTCCCTAGCCGGATTTTAAATCATTTGTCATGGAGGACCTTTTCGCTTCAACCTCCGGACCCGACAGTCTGAAGTGTATCCGAATACCCGCTCAGTTATGTAAACTAGGTACACGTGGAAACCAGGCATAGGGGTCATAAGTGCTTGAACAGACAAGTACCCAACTAGTTATGTTATATTACATGGATAGTAAGAAACATCTTCCAGGGAGAATAGTTCCGTTAAGGGTTCTTTTCCCTGGGTACGCATGCGTGAATGTGCATGTCCGAACTGCGAACAGAGACGCAGGACATAAAACATCTGGGGGCTTATGTTGTAATTGGTAAGTAAACATCTTTTGTTCACCGACCGAATATTCCCTTAAGAACGCTAGCTTTCGGCTTCACCCAGTCTAAGGTACACATCCGGCTGACCCGGCAGTAACAATCCCAGAAGTGCTCCCCTTATGCCCTAGCCGAATTAACGGGAACGTAGGGCATAAACACAAGAGCCAGGCAACCCAGCTTGGCCAAAACTTAAGTCATATCGATGCATATAATGGCGAAGAAAAGGTACATATGGAAAAGTGAGACATATGTAGTGGGCATGAAGCCCGGAAGATAATTATATTAAACTTCTGTATAAGAAGCCCCCGGGTATATTGAGCGCGCATAGCGCGGCAAGAGTGTGCGGTCGAGGCACACTTGAAGCCTATAAGGCCGTAAAAAAGAAAGAAGAAAGAAAGAAAGAGGATATAATTTAAAAAAGAAAGGCGGAGGTAAGGGGACGAACACGGAGTTCAGCACTAGGCGTAGAATCTTCGGAGTCTGGCCCCGTTCCATGGGTTCGGCTCGAGTCGATTATCTGATGCATCGCGCAGACGGTACGCTCCTCCGGTGAGAACTTTATCAATGGTGAAGGGACCCTCCCACTTGGGCTTGAGCTTGTCCTTTTTCTTCTCTGGTAGGCGTAGAACGAGTTCGCCAACGTTATAAGTTTAGGCCCCTACTTCCCTACTTTGATACCTCCGAGCCTGTTGCTGATAGAATGCGGAACGGGCTTTTGCGACGTCGCGCTCCTCCTCCAGGGCATCTAAATTGTCCTGCTGATCCAGCTCGGCTTCTCTCTCTTCGTACATGCGCACTCGAGGTGAGTCATGAATGATGTCGCAGGGCAATACCGCCTCTGCGCCGTACACCATAAAAAATGGTGTGTATCCGGTAGTGCGGTTCGGCGTGGTCCGTAGCCCCCATAGTACGGAGTCGAGCTCCTCGACCCAGTGCGTATCTGATTCCTTCAAGGATCGCACTAGTCTGGGTTTGATGCCGCTCATAATAAGACCATTTGCTCGTTCGACTTGACCATTTGTTTGGGGGTGATAGACAGAGGCATAATCGAGCTTAATGCCCATGTTGCCGCACCAAGTTTTCACCTCGTCGGCTGTGAAGTTGGAGCCGTTATCGGTGATGATGTTGTGGGGGACACCGTAACGGTGTACGACCCCGGATATGAAGTCTATTACTGGTCCGGATTCGTCCGTTTTAACTGGTTTGGCTTCTATCCATTTGGTGAATTTATCCACCATGACCAACAATTATTTTTTTCTTATGGCTTCCTCCTTTAAGGGGTCTGACCATATCAAGCCTCCAGACCGCAAAGGGCCAAGTTATAGGGATTGTTTGGAGAGCGGTAGGTGGCATATGGCTTTGATTTGCAAAAAGCTGGCAACCAACGCAATGTTGGACGAGGTCATGTGCGTCTGCTCGGGCTGTCGGCTAGTAGAAACCTGTACGAAAGGCCTTGCTTACAAGGGCCCGAGCTGCGGCATGGTGGCCGCCGAGCCCAGCGTGAATTTCGGCCAAGAGCTGCCACCCTTCCTCTTCGGGAATGCACCTTTGGAGCACTCCGGTCGCGCTTTTCTTATAAAGCTCTCCCTCATGAACCTTGTAGGCTTTGGAATGCCGCACAATGCAGCGTGCCTCATTTTGGTCCTTGGGGAGTTCTTGCCTATTTAGGTAGGCTAAGAAGGGTTCTGTCCACGGGGCGATGACAGCCATGATCACGTGGGCCGAAGGTGTTATTTCGGTGGCGGAGCCTCCGATTACGTCAGAGTGTTCGGGATCAGGGGTTGTGTTCGGATCCGGACTGGTATTGTCGGTCTCTCCTTCCCACACCACGGATGGCTTGAACAGCCTTTCCAAAAAGATATTAGGTGGGACGGGGTCGCGCTTAGCGCCGTTGCGGGCGAGGATATCTGCCACTTGATTGTTTTCTCGGACCACATGGTGGAATTCGAGCCCCTCGAACCGAGCTGACATTTTGAGGACGGCATTGCGGTAAGCCGCCATTTTTGGGTCCTTGGTGTCAAAGTCTCCATTTATTTGAGATATTGCGAGGTTCGAATCCCCACGCACTTCTAGGCATTGAATGCCCATGGAGACTGCCATCCGAAGACCATGCAATAGAGCCTCGTATTCGGCTGCATTATTGGAGTCTGTGTATAATATTTGTAGTACGTATTGGACTGTATCTCCGGTGGGGGATGTCAGGACAACGCCTGCTCCCATACCCGCCAGCATCTTAGAGCCGTCAAAGTGCATGATCCAATTGGAGTACGCACCGTACTCTTTAGGGAGTTCGGCTTCTGTCCATTCGGCGACGAAGTCAGTCAGTACTTGCGACTTAATGGCTCGTCGTGGTTTGTATATGATGTCGAATGGGAGGAGCTCGATAGCCCACTTAGCAATCCGGCCCGTGGCCTCGCGGTTATTTATTATATCGTTGAGTGGTACTTCAGAGGCCACCGTGATTGAACACTCTTGAAAGTAGTGTCGTAGTTTTCGGGATGCCATGAAGACCGCGTATGCTATCTTTTGATAATGTGGGTACCGTGATTTGCATGGTGTAAGGACGGTGGATACGTAGTATACCGGCTTTTGAAGCAGGAACTTATGTCCGTCCTCCTCTCGTTCGACGACGAGCACTGCGCTAACAACTTGGTGTGTTGCAGCTATATATAACAGCATAGGTTCGCCGATGTTTGGTGCAACCAGGATTGGGTTGCTGGCCAAGAGGGTCTTTATTTCTTCCAGTCCGGCCGTGGCCGCATCCGGCCACTCGAAGTGTTCGGTGCGTCGAAGAAGGCGATAGAGAGGTAGTGCCTTTTCTCCCAATCGGGAGATAAAGCGGCTTAAGGCAGCTACACATCCAGTTAATTTCTGGATTTGCTTGAGGTCTGTTGGGGTAGCCAACTATGACAAGGCTCGAATTTTAGCCGGATTTGCTTCAATTCCTCTATTGGAAACGATGAAACCCAGCAGCTTTCCGGCAGGAACGCCGAAAACGCATTTTTCAGGATTGAGCTTGATTCATATGTTCGGATATTGTCGAACGTAAGCCTAGGTCGTCTATTAAAGACTCGACGTGTCTGGTTTTGATGACTACGTCGTCTACGTATGCCTCCACTGTTTTGCCAATTTGTGTTTCCATGCATGTCTGAATCATGCGTTGATAGGTTGCACCGGCATTTTTTAGCCCGAAAGGCATGGTGTTGAAACAGAAGGGACCGTATGGAGTTAGGAATGCCGTTGCGGCTTGTTCAGACTCCGCCATCTTGATTTGATGGTATCCGGAGTATGCGTCGAGGAAGCACAATGAGTCGTGTCTGCGGTGGCATCGATTATTTGGTCGATGCGAGGAGAGGAAGGGATCCTTTGGGCAAGCCTTATTGAGGTCCTTGAATTGACGATAGGCGCCTGTGGATTTGTCCTTCTTTGGTACCATCACCGGTTTGCTAGCCAGTCCGGTGTTTTATTTCTCGATGAATCCGACTTGAGTAACTTGGCTAGCTCCTCTCCCATGGCTTGTCGCTTAGGTTCAAAAGCGTCGTGAGTGTCTCGCTTGACCGGCTTGTATCCCTTTAGTACATTAAGGCTATGCTCGCCAGCCTGCGTGGGATCCCTGGCATGTCTGAGGGGTGCCAGGCAAAGATGTCCCAATTCTCGTGTAAGAATGCCCGCAGTGCGGCGTCGATTGTGAGGTCCAGTTGTGCCCCAATGGTTGTTGCTTTTGTAGAGTCCATTGGGTGGACTTGGAATTTGACAATTTCGTCCGTTGGCTTGAAAGAGGTGGATTTGGATTGTTTGTCGAGTATCACATCGTCCCTATCCACTGTGGAGCGTAGTGTAGTTAATTCTTCGACCGCTAGGGCTTCATATAATGCCACAAGGGTGAGGGTGGCGGTTTTGTTTTCGGCGCGGAGTGCTATGTTCGAGTCGCTGGCTAGAGTGATGATTCCGTTGGGCCCGGGCATCTTGAGCTTCATGTACCCATAATGGGGTATGGCTTGGAAGCTCGCGAATGCATCCCGCCCTAAAAGGGCGTGGTATCCACTATTGAACGGGGCCACTTGGAATGTTATCTCCTCGGACCTGTAATTTTCCGGCGTGCCGAATACCACATCAACGGTGATTTTTCCCGCACATTGCGCCTCCCGACTAGGGATAATCCCTCGGAAGGTAGTGCTTCTTTGCTCAATGTGGCCTTTGTCTATTTCCATCTTGTTGAGAGTTTCCTCGTAATGAGGTTTAATCCACTGCCGCCGTCCATGAGCACTTTAGTAAGCCGAAAGCCGTCCACAATTGGACTAAGGACCAAAGCGGCTAGAGCTCGAACTGTTCGGAATGGCGGTTCGTCACTGATATTGAAGGTTATAGTCGTGTCGTTCCAGGGATTTGTTGCTGCAACGTGGCAGACTTCGGCGAGGCTGCGGAGTGCTCTCTTGCGCCTGTTATTTGAGGCGAAAGTCTTGAAGACTGTCAATATTGTATTGTTGCTCTCTACGGGATGATGCTCTGCAGTATTGTTGATGAGGAGATCCTCGCCGCTCTTGGCCACTTGCCGAAGTATCCAACATGCTCTAAGGTTGTGTGTTGGTATGGTATCCGGTGTGGTGTGAATTTTGCATGGCCCACTGAGCCATCCCTCCAATACGGTTCCGCGCCCTATAGTGGGCTTTGGTTTCTTTGTGATTGGATCGGGTGACTTGTGAGAGTGCACCCTTTTAGTTCGGACGAGGGGTTTACTGAGGGCCGGTGGATCCCAGAATTTTGCTTGAGGGCCGGTGGATCCCTTTTAGTTCGGACGAGGGGTTTATTGAGGGCCGGCGAGGTTTATTGAAGATCACTTGTATCTGGGCGGGTGGGTAGATTTAAGTCCAAACCCTGACCCGATCTAAGACCCAGAGGCAGAGGATCTTCCGAATTTGGCAGTTCGGGCTCTGGGATGTTGCCCAATTTTCCTGGCCCGCTGTCCGATTCTAAGTTCGGAGCTTGGGCCATGTCCTCCCGCAGATGGGTATCGAGCTCGGGAATCCGGACATAGTTCGTCCTCAAAATAGAGGAAGAATCGCTGCATTGCTCCTCCACCACCGCTATCTGATGGGTGACCGGCAGAGAGTTAATCTCTCTTTGGTCGGGCTTAAGCCCGATCCGATCATAGCCTATAGCGACTCCAGGGCGGCGATGCGATCCAAGAGCTCGTTCAAGGACGAAAGTTCCATTGGATCCATCCGCTCGGCGTATTCCGAGCTGACGTGGAGGTTGTTTTCGATGACCCGAGAAGTCATCATCGGCGCGGCGGCCGAACGGGCGGTCATGACGAAGCCGCCTAGTCGGAGAGTTTGGCCTAAAGCCGGAGCTCCCCCAGAGGCGATGTTGTCCTTAATAACAAGGCGAGCCATCAAACCTTACTGTGACGACATAGTGGAACTCTCAATGAAAGCACCAATATCGGTGTCAAAACCGGCGGATCTCGGGTAGGGGGTCCCGAACTGTGCGTCTAAGGCTAATGGTCACAGGAGGCAGGGAACACAATGTTTACCCAGGTTCGGGCCCTCTCGATGGAGGTAATACCCTACTTCCTGCTTGATTGATCTTGATGATATGAGTATTACAAGAGTTGATCTACCACGAGATCGTAGAGGCTAAACCCTAGAAGCTAGCCTAAGATTATGATTGTTGTTGTCCTACGGACTAAACCCTCCGATTTATATAGACACCGGAGGGGGCTAGGGTTACACAGAGTTGGTAAGAGAAGGAGATCTACATATCCGAATTGCCAAGCTTGCCTTCCACGCAAAGGAGAGTCCCATCCGGACACGGGACGAAGTCCTCAATCTTGTATCTTCATAGTCCAACAGTCCGGCCAAAGTATATAGTCCGGCTGTCCGAGGACCACCTAATCCAAGACTCCCTCAACGAGTGCACGGGATCCCTCTCGACAGCTCTCACGGGTTGGAGAGGTGGGGTGGCAGCCCTCCTCCCAGGCTCCAGTGGTGGCACTCACATGCAGTGGCCGGTGTGCCAAGGGCTCCCACGGTGGCAGTACTATTGCGGATGGTTGCCGGATCTAAGTGGCTAGATCTGGGGCATTGAAGTCGGTCGAGACGGTGCACTGGTTATCGGCTGGATTACTTGGGACAGATCCGGGTGAAACCTAGTCTTCGGCCGGTGGCCGGAGCCGGTGATGGCGACGCCCTTGCATCGTTTCCTTCTTGAAGGCATCATCGAGGTGAAGCTCTCAGCTCCTCCCGATACCTCCGGGGGAAACCCTTAATCAACTGATCGGATGATGGCGGCGCTCTCGTGTCATTCCCTCCTTGGGGGCGTCATTCTTGGAGGTGTGCATTTGATGGAGGGACCAGTGGACGGTTTACTGTTTTACTGGTGGAGAGGCGTTTCCTGTTCGCATCAGCGATGTGGAGTCTCGGCGGCGTGGCGCAACAGGGTCTCGGCAATGGATGTGTGATGATGGACGCCCGTAGGGAGGTGGCGTTGTCTGACGTCGTGGTGACGTCGACTGTAGGCCTGACAATTGATGCGTCGGTACATGCTCTGAAGATGGATTGGTGGAAGATGGCGGTGGCAGCCTCTGAGAGGGTGCCAAACCGGTGAGTGTCCCAGAGCAGGTGGCTTAGTTGGGGCCTGAGGTTTTAGATGTTAGGCATTGGTGCGAGGTCTGTTTGGTATTTGGTCCGGACTCTCAGCACCCCCTTCATCAGTTAGATAGGAGTAGCGACAGATCTTGCGAAGATGGTGGCTTCAGACTTATTGATGTATCTCTTTGTAAGGTCTTTGTGAATAATCAATAAGATGGCCGCATGCATCTTCGAGATGCAGAGGCCGGGGGTCATCCTCCTTTTCTAAAAAAAAACCCATACATGACTCATCAAATAGTTATTCTGTGCGGTGCAACATTATTTTCGGAGATACTTTGCAGAGCAGTTGAGATCATTTATAAAGCTAGTCAGTTATTTGGACCTATTCGTACGCGAGTAAGGAAAGTCACGTGTGTATGTAAGACCTACCATTGTCATTTGTGCCTTGGACATGTACAACGTGAAGACAGGAAAATCTAGAAGCCAATTCTGCATTCTTCTACCAATGTTCTTTGACCTCTTAGTTCTCCCTGCACGTGCTGCAAGTGGAAGCTAAATATTGGCTGCATGTGGAAGCTATAGATGGTTTTGCACTGTGCATAGGACATATCATTGTCATCTGTGCCTCGGACATGTAGAACGTGATGATAGGAAAAATCTTGCAGCCTGTTGTCCATTCTTCTACGCATCTTCTTTGACGTCTGAGTTCGCCATGCACGTGATGCAAGTGGAAGAGGCTCTAGATGGTTTTGCACTGTGCTTAGCTGGAAGTAATCTTGTGGGGTCAGCACCATGGTCTGCCAATATTTTCCTTGCACATGCATTTCAAGATGTCCTTCGGTGCATCCCCTGAGATTTATAAAATAATAAGGGCAACTGTTTTTGCAGGAAGCAAGGGTAATTTCGTCCGTGTGATGATCATGATTAGTCGTATGATACTTGGCGGGCACAAATCTTTCTTTTCTTTGAGGGAAGGCCACAACCCTTGGCAATGTGATGAACCGTTATCTTGGTCAACGTGACCTGTCGCTACCTTTGTCACGTTTTACTTGTGAGGTGCCTGAATGTCTATCTCTGAGATATAAGATGGTCCATCACCATCGATCATGTTCCGCCTATACCTATCCGGGCTATATATGCTGGCCATATTATGTATCCTTACTTACTAAGCTGACAACGCACGAACTCATCATTCTTCCCAAATACTAAGCTGCCTGCCATGGAGGGATGGCTAACATTATGTTTGATAGTCCTATCCACGTTAGTAGCCCTTTGGTTTTCTGGATGCAGTAGACGGTCCAAGAAGAACCGGCCTCCTGGGCCATGGACTCTCCCGGTCATCGGTAGCCTCCACCACATCCTGAGAGCCCTCCCACACCGCGCCCTTACTGATCTGGGTCGCCGGCATGGGCCAGTTATGCTCCTCAAGCTAGGAGAGATCCCCACCGTGGTGGTCTCCAGCGCTGAGGTGGTGGCCCAGGTGTTCAAGGCCAATGACATCGCCCTGTCCAACCATAGTACCAGCAGGTTGCAGGACATCGTGGGCTTCGGAGGTAAGGGCATCCACTTCGCCCTCTACGGTGATCACTGGCGCCAGATGCGCAAGGTATGCATCACGGAGCTCCTCACATCCAAGCAGGTGAAGCGCATGGAGGGTGTCAGGGCCGAGGAGGTAGGGAACCTCCTTCGCTCCATCAACATAGCAATAGCTGCCGGCGCTACCATCAACATCAGCGAGAAGGTGGTGGCGCTCAGCAATCACGTTGTGACGCGAGCAGTGTTCGGCGGCAAGGTTGCACGGCAGGAAGAGTACCTTGACGAGATCGACAAACTCATGGACCTGATAGGAGGCTTCTGCCTTGTGGACCTCTTCCCGTCGTCGCGGCTTGTGCAGTGGTTCAGCAGTGCCGAGCGCCGCACAAAGAGGATTTGTGATCACATCCACAACATCATCACCGACATCCTTGAGGAGCGCAAGGTAGCGCGAGCATCCGGTAATGACGGCAGCAGCAACAATGACGACATGCTTGACGTGTTGCTCAGACTGCTGGAGGAGGATTCGCTGGCATACCCTCTGACCACAGAGATTATAGTCACCATCTTGTTTGTGAGTATTTTCCTCTTACTCACTCCCTAACCATTTGTCATGGATGTAGTATGTAGAGATAATGAACATCATAGCAAGGTTAATTCCCAAAAATAGGCTTTATTTGCATCATTCATCAAGGTTACAAGTAATTCTCTTACGAACCTTTCCAGGAGGGGGTAGGGTCAGTGTGCTCTTCCTAGAATAGAAGATAACTAACCATGTTAATTTATATGGGATATCGGACCAAAAGAACGTACGTACTAGCTAGGTACACTAGGTTAATTAGAGGGTAAGTGAAGATACATATTGGCAACAGGCGTGCCACTACAGAAAAATGTAATGTCAATACGTAATAGCTTCTGTTTTAAATAATTGTTCATATCAAATGCAATGTTATTTTGTAGACAAAATCAACTATTTAAGTGGATAGTATGTAATGTCAACATCGCCATTTCCAGGACATGTTTGGAGGTGCCACAGAGACTACAGGGACCACTTTGGTCTGGGCTATGTCGGAACTATTAAGACATCCTAACGTTATGGCTAATGCACAGCTAGAGGTTCGAGAGCTTCTAGGTCAAGGCCGAGCTATCATTGGTAATAGTGATCTTGCAGAACTCCACTACTTGCCGATGGTCATCAAGGAGGTTCTTAGATTGCATCCACCTGGTCCGTTAATCCCTCGCAGGACTAGAGAGGATTGCAATATTATGGGTTATGACATTCCCAAAGATACAAATATATTCATTAATACCTTTGCAACATCCCGGGATCCTCAATATTGGGACAGTCCTGAAGTGTTTAATCCAGAGAGGTTTGCAAACAAGAATATTGATTATAATGGGACATGTTTTGAATTCACTCCATTCGGAGGTGGGCGAAGGAAATGTCCTGGAGTAGGCTTCGCCTCATCAATTTTGGAGATTACATTGGCAAACTTTCTTTATCACTTTGATTGGACGCTTCCCGGCGGAGCCAGCTCAGGGTCACTTGATATGTCTGAGAAATTTGGGGTCACTGTACGTAAAAGGTCTGACCTATGGCTCAAGGCTATTCCACATGCATGCTCCAAAGCTACGCATATATAGATCCACCATAACAGAGTGGATGTTTGTTCTTGTCGCATTTTGTACCTTTATGTTTACATTAGAATAAGAGGAGCTCTTGGAAAAACATGTAACAATCGGGTGTGACTACGGCCAAAATAAAATTTCAAATTTGTGAATGCATGATAGCAGGCAAGCAGTTACTACGTATCACCCAATGTGTCTGGTTTTTGAAGCTTCCATTGAATATTTATCAAGTCTATTTAGCTATGCAACTCTTTGTTTTTGTTATAAGCCCGCGCAAATGTGGGTGCAACATCTTAATTGCCTATTATATCATTTGGAGAGCCATAGAAATTTCTTATACTTCCACCGTTTCCAGTTTTGTAGTTATTACTACGGAAAAGCACTACTTTCTTATGATGTCTATTGCTTTTATGATTACTAGTCGTTAACCCGTGCTCCTACACGGGCTAGAATTTTTTGGAAGCTTAAAATATTGTACATAGAAAGTTTATGTAAGAATATTTTCTTTAAATATTGTAGAAATTAGATGTGCAGAATTTTTGTAAATACCTTTTAATTTCTATTTCCGTGGACTAAAATATTATATTCCCAACTGTAGCAATGACTAAATACATATGAAGATGTCTTTTCTATTTTCACATTATTATACATATACCATCTATGATTTCAATATTTACGGGTTATTTGCATGGTTATTCCATGCTTCCCCATGCAAACATATGATTAAAATGTTTCACCAAAAAACATGCACCAGCAAGAACCATTCTATGAGCTGTTTTTACAAGTGCGCCTCGGTTTAACAGGCCGGTGAGCCGCACGCCTCGCTATGGGACGCAACTCAGTTAAACCTTTTTTCAGGGGAAGCTCAATAATACTTATATTATACTTTTAATAGTTTGGAAGACAGTTAAACTTCTTAAAGTTTGTTTTTGAACTCATGGATGTCTTCCTTTTTTTTTAATAATTTCCTATATTCTGGTATTCTCACCGAATATTTCTTTTTTTTTGGAATATAATATTCTAGAAGGAATAATTTTATATCAAAAAAATTATAACCATAATATTTAGAAATTTGCTAGAATATTTTTAGGTTGGCCTGTATTTTTCTAGAACAGCACTCTTCTGTTGTCTGAAAATCCTCCTAAATTAATGGATGCCTGCCTATACAAATTTTAAAGTTAGTTTGTAAACTTTTGAAAATTAGTCCTTGTGACATCTAAACTGAGCCATCGAATAATGCAATGATGATGCATTTTTTCAGGAAATGACCACTATTCCGTATTCGAGCCCATAATATATAGCTTTAACTGGCCAAACTCTATAACATTATATTACATTTGTCTAAACTTATTCTCCGATTTTGGCTACTATAAATTTACATTTTTTTCTATTAATTAAGCGTCATCACATTGTGATGCGCTTGTTCCTTTAATATCATACATATGAAATTTATTTCTTTTAAAAAAATTAGATACATTAAAACTGCGCACTAATCGAGCTCTCTCAGACCATTAGCGTCTTGAACCATTGGATCTGCTACTTTGGCTATTGCTGCCCGTTAGATGCTATTCTGGTCCCCCGTGGGCTCTGTACGCCGTCACCTTATTCTCAACTGAATTGGGCCGCTGCTCCAGGAACTATTTTGGGAGTTTCCTGTTATTTTGGGCCAAATGGGCTGGATATTGAAACTTGAAAATTTCTGTCGTGGAGAAGACGAGACGCAGCCCCACCTGCGCTGAGCACTGCCTGTGTCGATGCAGGGCGATGCGGGCATCACTCGACGAGTGGTCTGCTCGGTCGGGGTCTCCAGTGAGGGGACTAGACCGGTCGATGCAGATGGGAGGTTGCGGGTGATGCATGTGAAACGGAATGTTCGAGTGAAACTGAACCGCAAGTATTGAAGGAGGCAATCAATCTTCAGTTCTTGGGAGCATTCATCGTCATTGATGCGTGCCACTCGCCCTTGGCCACTAAATAAGTGCCGGTGTGTGTTCCTTTTTCCCGGCCTCTTCATAGAGCACCCCTACCCCCAGGTTATGTGTAGCTCCATCCCCAGGATTTCTTCATTGCCCTTCATCTCGGCTCTCTCTCGATCTCTGCTACTTGCCGCCAATACTACTGCCGACTGTGTCGCTGGTGTCCCTAGGCGCGCTGACGTCCAAGACGACTGCTACGCTGCTCCACCGCTCACTTGAGAGGATCTGAGAGGCTTGTGGGCTGCAGATCTAGAGAATTATTTTACCGGTCACATCGACACATCTTAGAAAACCTTCGCTGCATTTCTTCAGTTCTCAGATTCTTCAATCTGCACATGGTTTGATCTGGAACACCTGCTATACTTTCTTTCTCCATGTCTTTTTTGGTTCTGTATAATGTTTGCAGATGACAAGAAATATCTTATTAGGATAAAGCATGCAACACACTAATATCTTTCAGAGTTCAGCAAAGTCAATATCATGTTGCTGCCAGATGGTGTCTCCAGACCAGTTCAGTGATGTGAATTTCAGAGAATGGACGATGTGAGTTTTAGAAAATGTAATTGTTCTTTTGAGCTCAAAACGACCACTTTTGATTATATTTTCTTTTTCTCAATTGTAACTTGAACATATGTGGTTTCATTAAATTAAATCAGGGAGGAATCCCTTCTTAAAAAGAGCACTGAAACTACGCACGGGTGACCACATCATATTGTCCGAATGATATTTATATCGATTAGCATGGGATGCGTACATGTTATGTTACTTCTGCTTGAATTCACAACATCATGCTTTCTACATGGGAATAATTAGAGAGTGAGCCGCTCGAGACCAATACATTTTAAGCCATGGAAACACACTGATCATGCTATAATAATGATTTTCCTTGTTCTCAGTAGATTATTCGTTGTATTTTTGCTGTATTTAGCATTGCTACTAGCGTGCTACAGCTTAGTGGCGCACAAAGTTTTCCCTGCTGGTTTCTAACTGAGCTTAGTAATTTTGTATTTTTTCCATTAGGCCGCCTTGTCTTGATATACATCACTATGAAAGTTTTACTTGATTTCCAACAAACTATAGTAGAGGTGAATTTTTGCAAGTTGATTTCATTATCACTAAAGGTGGATATGAACTAGAGTAGCAAACAAGGACAACGTAGACATAATTTCTCATTGCATGCATGTCTGATTTACATTATATCCTTGGTAATCCTGTATTGACATCTGCTTATTTTTTGTTAGTCTTTAACTCCAACTATCTCAACATTCATGCTAAGGTATGGTGCCCATTGGTTCTTGGTATGTCTTTGGATCCACTGTTTTTGCTTCATCCATTCAGGTAAATCTGAATACTTCGTATAGGTAATGTTAATCCACTTGACCATTCCATAACATGTGGCAACACTGAAATTATACATGTATGGTGTTACGTTTCTGTTTCTTGTAATGGTTCCTACCCTCTTTGCAGGAAACACAACTACATATTGTCAAGACCACCTGCCATATAATTGTTATTCAGGTTTTGATTTTCCAAGTTTCTGCCAGCATTATTAGCTCTTCAAATTTACGATGCACCGGATAAATGTTACATGTGCTACTTGTGTTGATAGACCTACAAGGAAATGTGCTTTCATTAATATCTTCTTTACATCTTCCTCAAAAAACACTACGATTCGAAATGACATGCCTGGAGGTAGACATTGTCCTGCCTGGCTGAAAATAGTTTGCATATGCTCCGCAGACAATATCTTTCTTGTGGCTCTTATAGAACAATATAAGATCAACTAATGGCTTGGTTCCATGGTTATACAACTTTGTATTCCTTGGTTACCTAGCCTTAACCTGCTTACTTTATGAAGAGTTGATCTTATGGAATCTATTTGGAGTTACCCTATTTGGCCTGACTGCGCATGTTGCTACTCTGCTATGTGGCATGTCATATTAGGGTATTACTACTTCGTACTATCCTAATTTTGGTGGTCACTCTGGTTCTATGTGTTGCTTACCTAGGGAACATTCTTCGGCAAGATTAGTTGACTGAAGGCATATCTAAATTTTGTTTGTTCAAAATAGTAGTCTTTGTAAACTATTAATACCGTCAACATTTTTGCATAATATTATTATCCACCTTTTGGTCCTTTTTTTTGTAAATTTCTGTCATCCAATTGCAAAATCAGATGGCGCAGCAACGCGCGCCAATCATGATCTAGTAAAACTTACAATGCATTCCCATTTTGGCTACTACTGCCTCCGATACAAAATAAATGTCATGGTTTTAGTTCAAATTTTGAAAAAAAAAAAAACAAAGACACTTGTTTTAGATTGGAGGGAGTATTAACATACAAATTCAGTAGTATATAGTTAATTAAGTGTGATTTATGGACGGGATTGGTATAGCATGTGCATATATTCATTCTGTTTGCGTGCATGGTGATTTCTGGATGAAAACTTTTAGTCCATGTACATTTACAAGATGTACGGAAGACACTAAAGCACTGTAGACATATTTTGATGTAGCTAGATGAGCAGTGTTGATCCGTGATTTTTTTTAGTTGCCATATACATATATTGCTAGCTGCGTCATGGCTGCATTGGTAACTTCATTGGTACGTTTTTCAAAACGAATCTTTGGTTTGTTAGGTGATTTTTGTTTGCACGTCTCCTTCCTAAACATATCACATATGGACTCCTGGACCAATTGTATCTCCGTTGTAAACGTATGTACTTCTAAACACGAGCATATCTTGTTTAATCCTAGATGTAAAATTAAGATCTAACGTTTATCAGTAAATATAAGATTCGAGTAAGCAGTTGTTAAGGATTAATTTGGATGCTCGTATGGTGCCTTCAATTTGTAAATATAAGATTATATAAGAATTATTAGTACACTTTATTGAAATTCACAAAAAATTACTCAAGTGCCCGAACTTAATCCATTAGATTGCAGTACCTCGTTTCATCGACAGATATCTTCCTGGAAAGCCAACATTGAAACATTTATTCATATATATACTGGACGATAGATGGCATAACCTATTGGTCGGCACGACGACCGGCAAAGCATTATTCATCAGCTGACATCTGACAAACCCGTATAATCATCTGCACCATGTCCGTCATCCAACTTTTGTGAACGGCATGAAGGCCCAAGTACAATTATTCCACCATGTCTAGCAGATCAGTAGTGACGACCCAGCCACGCCCACTCGTCGCCTCCATGGCTGCACATAGTGGTCAATGAGAGAGTGAAAAGGAAGGCAAGGCTGTCATGACCTATTATGAGGCGGATCGGTGACGAATGGTGGTGAGTGAAGCGAAATATGGGAAGGTTGCGCCATGGCACCTAGCGTTACCATGCAGAGAAGTGGGGTTGGAAGCAACGTCATGGGAGGTGCCATCGGGACGGGTGATGTCATCATCCACAACATCACATGAAGCATAGGGTAATAGCATGATGCCGGTGGTGTCGTCGGATTGGTTGAAGGGAGGGGACATGAGACTACCCACAGTGGGAGTAACATCGGTAGTAACATCACACATACCTAGATAGAATAGATGATGTGGCAAGCAATAAATGAAGAAAGAGAGGAGAGTGCTAGCATAGCTAGTTACTAGTAATATGAGTAACATCACACATATCAAGGCAAGATGTGTCTATAGCCTAATAAATGAAGTGTTGCATGTTACCACACATATGTTACTCTTCACTATAGAGGTAGTAACATAGACTAGTAACATGTCTATGCGGAAATCCCTTTTGGAGCTCGGGCTCTAGTGAGGCCTTCAAATTCAAATTTGAAATTCATATTTTTTACATTCCAAAAATTTCTGAAAAAAATTATAGATATACATGAAGGCATAACACACATGTGTGTAATTTTTTAGTTCAAAATACATTGAAATGAGGGCTGTGCAAAAATAAAACAAATCTGGGGCTGTTTAACACATGATACTATTCATCCTTCCAGGCCATGAATTTGTCTTTTTTGTACAGGTCGCAACTCAAGTTATTTCATTATGAATTTTTATACACATGTGAGTTACATCCTTACATACACACATATTTTTTTCAAAATTTTTTGAACCATAAAAGTTTGAATTTAAATTTTTCAAAAATAAAGGCCTTCATGGAGCTCGGCCTCCAAAATGACTTTCTCCATGCCTATGTTACTGTGTGAGGCTGAGCAAGGAAGAAATGGATGACTAGTGTAATTAGCCGCCGGGTGTTGGCATGAGGAGACGAGCAGCGGGACCGACCACCGTGCTCATCCCAATGACACGAGCCAATAATAGAATACCCCCATGCATGGACAAGTGCCACACACCAACGGGCGTAAATAGGCAGCGTTCATGCGGCAGCGTCAAGAAACCACCCTCGACAGCCAAAAGGAAATGTTTTGTGTAATGCTACTTAAATTGCAAAAAACTGTGAAGTTGCTCCATTTATGGGCCCTCAAATCCCACTAGACCCATGCAAATCCCATATCTGAGCGCATAAGAGCATCGTCGGCGCCGTTCCTCAAAACGCATGGATAGGTCTGGACCGAGCTGTCCGGACGTAGTTTTCCATGTAACGAGGACCCATATTTTGCCATGGAAGCGTCCGCTTAAATGAATTCCCGCGAACTAGAAGCAAATTTGAGGAATGTTTACGGGAGTCCGGACATCCGTTTGGTCAATTACCACGTATGATGTATGGCCGTCGCGCTATTTTTTTTTATTTTTTTTTTTGCTATTTAGCGAATGGCATGCTTGACGTTTTAGTGAAAGCCTTTGAAAGCTCCTAGCATGTATTGGCGGTAGACACTTTGTTTCAATTTGTTTTCTTAGTAGTGATGCAACTGTTTGGCGGAAGCGAACGTAATCTATGGAAGTGTTTGGCGGAAGCCTATCTAAGCTAATAATTTATGGATTAGTATCATATAGTGAGTCGCACATATTTGGCGGAAGCCACGCCGCTGCTACTAGATATTTTGTGGAAGGTGCTAATAGAGGCAGGCAGTTAGGATACAGGGTTGGAGGGCTGGCTGCGTATCCGTGTGTGCGAACGCGTCGACAGCGTCAAATGAGATTAATTTCATTAATAAATTATGGTTACAACTAAGAAATAATAAATCTATCCCTCACAGAGAACTACCACTCCCTGAGAAAAAAGATAATTCTATCCATACTAACCTTGTGTAGGATGGTGCACCGTAAAAAATCCACCTTTCTTTACGTCTTCCATTTATTGTATCTTTTTCTTTACTTGGTACTACTACATTGTAACTCTTTCCCTGTTAATGTCGATCATCTTTGCCAATATGATCAATTTGATCTATGGCTACCTTTGTCACTTTTTTGCTGTGAGGTGCATGAATGTCAATCACTGAGATAAGCTCGTCCATCAGCCAAACATAGATTTATATCCTCGTGTGTGCAAAATCACCAAACAGCCCCGACAAGCCCCCAGACAGCACGTGCAGAGCAGCCATCGTTGAACGGTGACCGCGACGTCCAAGGATCGAGGTTGCGTGTTACTGTCTTACTCGAAGCAACTCTAGCAGACCCCGCATCCGACGCAAATCCGTATAATTCCGGCGATTATACGGGTTCGGCTCAGTTTCCTGGTCAGACCAGAGCGTGCATAGGTGTCCGGTCCGTAAATATTTTTGCCGTAACCCGCAAACGCAACCCCTGAGCCAGTATAACTGCGGGTTTGTGGGGCAGATGCGGGTCAAAACCCTATCCCCGCAACCGCGTTCCTCTCCAATTCTCCACCGCACCGCTCAATTTGTCACCGCTGGCGAGCCTTGGACCGCCATGGATGACTCGGGGATGAGGCGGAGCGCCGCCGTCGCGCTAGATCTGACGGTGCGCGCAAGCGGGGGGCGCGTCGGTGGCTCAACCACGGTGCCCGGCCGCCGCCAGCATTCAACCGTCGCGAGCTCGAGGACTTCGATCTCGAGCTCGCCCGTCGCCGCCACGCCTCCTCCGGCAACTGGTCCGCGGGGAGCTCATCCGGCCACGGTTCCGCGAGGTGCTCATCCGGCCACGGTTCCGCGGGGTGCTCATCCGCGGGCGCATCGAGTTCGCGGCTCGTTCTGCTGAAGAGGGAGCCGGAGGAGGCCGTGCCCGATGCGCCGCCGCGCCGAGGCGTCATCGGGCCCGAGGACTACCTCCCCCCGGGGCAGGAGGAGCTCCTCGAGCGCGTCATCCTCGAGCGGTCAGCGAGGGAGCAGGAGGAGATGGAAGAGCGCATCTGGCGCGAGCTCGAGTACGAGCGGCTCTTCCTCGAGACGGGCGTCACGGCATCGCAGGCACACACATCGCAGGAGGCTGACCTGCGCGTGATGAAGGCGGAGCAGGCGGAGCTCTACATCGAGGTCGACTTCGACTCCGACTGATCGCCGCCGGTGGGCAGCTACCCCAGGAGCTCCGGTGAGCTCAATTTTGTTGTAGTGGTGCGATAGCGTAGGCCCTGTCTAGCATCTCTGACCTTTATATGTATGTATGTGGAGTGTACGAACTTATTATGCGAACAAGAATTATATAAGCTCCGGCGAGCTGCTGCTTAAATTTCTCACGCGAAACAACTTTTTTAAAAAAATTACGGGTTTATTTGTGACTTCTGCTCTGTCGCCGCAATTTTCAACCTGCATAAGCGCCCTCGTGCGACCGCAAAATGCGGGGTCTGTCAGAGTTGCTCTGACTGTGGTACGGTCTCGGACTTTTTCTTTTGTTTTCTCCGGAGGCTACATAGTCTCCTGACCGGTCTCACTACTTTCCCTGGACGCCAATGCCGCACGTTCCGTCTATGTGCCGGCCGCCGGAATATGCCATGCACGTGCATGCATGCACCTGCTGTGAAAGACAAGCAGTCGTTATCAGGTCAAATATCCCGTCTTGTCCCATCCTTCCGAGGTTCTAGTCATGCACGTGCATGCATGCACCTGCTGTTTTCAATGATTAGGACTGGTTTTAGTCGGTAGCCACATAAGCAAGCTTTGTTAAACAGAAATACAGAATGTTGACCGAAAAAGAAAAGTGTCCACAAAATCAAAATAATCATGTAAAATCAACAATAATATAGTGATCATTCTAGGAAAGTTTCACCTATTTTTTAACTGTGGGTTACAAAGCACAGTTACATTTTCAGCCCCTTTTTGGTCAAAATTTGACCAAAAATCAAAGTTTCCTCATATATAAAAAATATTCCATAAATCAAAAACATGTCGGCCAAATAAATATCAAACTACACTTAGATGCCATTTTCAGCCAATTTTTTGCTCTATCAAAATTTGACGAAAAAGTGTAAGTGTTCAAAACTGAATGAAAGAATTATATAAAATAAACACTAATATAGCGATAATTCTAGGAAGGTTTCAAACATTTTTCGAAACAGATTTCAATTTCACTTGCATTACATTTTGTATGCCCTTCGTTATCAAATTTTGACCAAAAATGTGTACAAAACAATATGTAAAATCATAACTGATATAGTGATCATTCCTGGAAAGTTTCAAAAAAAATTCCAAACAGATATAAGAATGCACACAAATTAGACCAAAAAGGGGGTTGAAAATGTAATTCAAGTGTATTATTAAATCTTTATGAGAAAAATGTGTCAAGCTTTACTAGAATGATCACTATAGTATTATTGATTTTACGGAAGTTTTAAAAAATTTGGGACACTTCCATTTCTTTGTCAAAATTTCACCAAAAAGATGGTCTGAAAACGTAAAAGCAAAAATTGTCTTGCTTAGACTGATGCTGACTATCCAGTCAATTGGTCAAACCATGCCTACTCGGTGAATACTGGTCTTAGGAGAGGGGTGGGTTGATTCCTAAGCTGTTTTGATAGTCTAGGGTTAAATCTCAAATGGTTTCATAGTTCAGGGTTGAAGCTTAGACAACTGAAAGAGTTTAGGGTTGTAATATGGTTTTCCTTGAGGATGTGTTTGGCCTGACACTGTAAATACAAATGTAATGGGTATCAATATTAATGGTATGTAGTACTGGGGGCGTAGGAGGGGAAACGGGACCAACCAGCTACACATCCCAACGACACGAGCCCACCATAAAACACCCAATAGATGGCAAAGTGTTGATGTACCTACTGGCGTAACAGGCCGCATTCGTGCGACACCATCAAGAAACCACTCTCCGTTGTAAAAAAAAAGAGTGTTTTGTGGAATGCTACCGCAAATTACAATAATTGTGAAGATGCTAAGAGTTATCCATCTTCAGATCCCACTCGGCCCATGCAAATCCCATATTTTAGCGCATAGCCTTGAGCACCATTTAGAGAAATGGGACATTGTGCCATGGCAACGACGTAACCAATAAAGCAAAGGGTGTTGTATTTGCATGGTTTATCTATTGTTTTCCATTCACTACTTACTACAAATCGATCCGGATTTATTAGTCACGACAATATTTTTTGGTAGACTTTGACCATGTATTTGGCTAGCAAAAATAGTATCATTGAAACTATTTTGAAATACAAATCTAACAATATAATTTTTCTGACATATCACTTATATTTTGCTAGTCAAACATATGGTCCTATTTTAACACAAAATAGGAAGTGATGAATAAACCCAGACGGAGGTAATACTATGCTGTAACTATTTCCTTATGAATGTCGATCATCATGGCAGTGTGATCAGCCATTAATATTTGCCAATATGATGAGTCGTTGTCTTTGTCACTTTTTTCTTGTAAGGTGCATGAATGTCAATCTCTGAGATAAGATGGTCCATTAGGCAACCATTGATTTACCCAAATGATAAGTGCCACACTTCAGGTGCGTGGAACTCCTGCCATGATACTTTTAATGAAAATGTCATTCATGCAAGGATGGCAAATTCCTGTGACACATGGCATGTTTCTGTCAAAAAATAAACCGAAGCACGAAATTTGCCATACTTGATAACTAAATATGTCATCCTCGTGTGGAGTAACTATGAATCTCTTAAGGTAGCCAAATGCCTCATCATCCGGAAAAAAAACTGTCACCATCGTGTCATTAAACTTGCCATAAAAAACGTTCGGAGTTGCCATGTGTTGTATTGTTCATGCCACACGTTGGGTACTTATCAAGGTCATACATTTATGTCCACACAAGGGAAAAAAACACCGAACACGCGCCCGACAAGCCCCTAGACGACACGTGCAGCGCAGCCGTCGTTGAACGGCGACCCCAGCATACGGCGATCAAGGTCATGAGTTAGGGCATCTCCAACGCTGACCTACAAATGTCTCCGGTATATATCTTATTTTATGTCCGGACGTGGTCCGCAGAAATGATGTCCAAGGGAGCCATCCAATGCTAATCACAAAGCAATCCGGTTAGGAGGAGAGAAAGTAGGTGGGGACCATGCATGTGATAGGATATTTATGGTTTGATTTCCGGTTGAGAGGGGAGAGAGGAGAGAGAGAGAAGAAGGGGACCATGCATGTTCGGTGTTGTGAGAAGGGAGAGAAAAGGGAGACCATGCATGTGATTGGTCAAGTGCATGTACTCCGGCAAAGCCCATGTTTTTCTTTAGGATGTCGGAATTCGTACATCCGGACTGCTAAGCGAACATATATAGATGCCCGTTGGATGACAAAAATGATCTGAACACTATGTTCCGGACATATAATAGATGTTTAAGGGTCCGCTTCGGAGATGCCCTTACCGACTGGGGGTACGGTCTCACACTTTTTTTCCTTTTCTCAGGCGGCTACATAGTATCCTGACCGGTCCCACTCGTATCCGCAAGTTCCGTCCATGCACCGGCCGTCGGAATGCCAAGCACGTGCATGCATGCACCTGCTGGAAAACTAATGAAGTCGAGATCAGGTCAACTATCCCGCTCCGTCCCATCCTTTCGAGGTTCCTTTTGTATTTATTAGCCTATAAATGGACTTATTTATGATTTAAGCCCATCCATGGCCCTGCAAATAATTTATTTGCTCATCTGGTTCTTCTAGAAACGACTAACAGTTAGTTGCGTCAACTACATGTACTGAGGCCAAACAGCTTCTCATCTTCGACTATCAACGCTTAATGGCCATCGCTCCCCTGGCCGTCATGGCACCCACCAGACACGAACTTCCAATAGTCGTCACACCGTTGTGCCTACTAACAATGTATGCCAAAGCTTGTTAGTCACAACTGAATCTTGGTGTTGCCACTGAAAGAGTTAGGCACACTAGCATTATGTGAGGCCCCCCGTGGTATGTGTATCGCGGCAAACAAATGGCCAGATCATCTAAAGTTCAAAGGACATACGACATGACGTTTTTGTTTGGTTTTTTATGCCATAGAAGTTTTCATGACCGTTTAAATAACAAAGCAAACAAGACATTGTCTTTGATTGCCATTCACGATAGTTTGGTAGTCTTGTTTGATTCATGCTGCCGACGCACAACCAACCGTTTCTGGAGCAATGTGGCGTCCAATAGAAAGTCATCACAGTGACATTTTTTTTCTGCCTACGTTAGCTGTTTTAGTTTTAAACTTTCACATTTTACCTATGTAAATGTAATTCCGACATTTTGTCTTATAAATTAAGTAATTGTACAATTGAAGAATAATATGTTCGAATTTATCTGTTGAACAACTTCATAGACAACTAATCTTGAAGAAACTTCGATTATGGTATGAATCATAGCACATGGGTATGGGAACCAACCATGTTCATGTATAACACACGATGCATCGAGCATACCTCGTGTGATGATGCTCCACTATTGGTCGTCGCACTAGTAGAGGATCAGCCATTAGTCCCGGTTTGTAAGAGCCTTTAGTCCTGATTCACCAACCGGAACTAATTAGTCGGGACTAAAGGCCCCCACCCTTTAGTTCCAGTTTGTATCACAAACCGGGACTAGAGGTCACAAATGAACCAGGACTAAATCCTAGCCGCTGGAACCGGGGTGAAAACCAGACCGGGACTAATGGAGCAGACGAAAGGCCTGTTTTCTAATAGTGTCGGATCCCACTCGCCCCATTGAAATCCCATATATGAGCGCATAACCTTGAGCATGATTAGAGAAATGGGATACTGAGCAATGGCAATGACATGACCAAAAAAAACATAGGTTGTTCTTTTCTTTACGTGTGGTTCATCTATTGTATCTCTTTCTTTACATTGTACTCCATTGTAACAGTTTCCTCTGAATACCGATGATCTTTGGCAATGTGATGAGCCGGTATCTTGGCGAATGTGTCTGTCGCTATCTTTGCCACTTTTTTCTTAATGAGGTGCCTGAATGTCACCATAGATTCCTATCCACACGTGAGGGAAAACCGGGACAGGTGACCTGCCCGCACAGCGACGGCTAAGCTGACAATACCTACCACGGCTAGTATTATATATATATATGCTTGCCATATTGTCTATCACTTACTAAGCTGACAACGCACGAATTGATCACTCGCAAATAAGCTGCCTGCCATGGATTGGTGGCTCACCTTATGTTTGATAGCCCTATCCACGCTACTTGCCCTTTGGTTCTCTGGTTGCAGGAGCAAATCCATGAAGCACCTGCCTCCTCCTGGGCCATGGACTCTGCCGGTCATCGGTAGCCTCCACCACATCCTAAGCGCCTTCCCACACCGTGCCCTTACTGATCTGGGTCGCCGGCATGGGCCAGTGATGCTCCTCAAGCTTGGCGAGGTCCCCATCGTGGTGATCTCTGGCGCCGAGGCGGTGGCCCAGGCGTTCAAGGCCAATGATGTCGCCCTGTCGAACCATAGTTCCTCCAGGTTGCAGGACATCGTGGGCTTCGGCGGTAAGGGCATCTTGTTCGCCCCCTATGGTGAGCACTGGCGTCAGATGCGCAAGGTATGTATCACGGAGCTCCTCAGCACCAAGCAGGTGAAGCGCATGGAGGGGATCAGGGCCGAGGAGGTGGGAAACCTCATCCGCTCCATCAACACAGCAACAGCTGCCGGCGCAGCCGTCAACGTCAGTGAGATGGTGTCGGTGCTCAGCAACGACATTGTGACACGGGCGGTGTTTGGTGGCAAGTTCGCACGGCAGGAGGAGTACCTCCACGAGATCGGCAAACTCATGGACCTGATAGGAGGCTTGTGCCTCGTGGACCTCTTCCCCTCGTCTTGGCTGGTGCAGTGGTTCAGCACTGCCGAGCGCCGTACAAAGAGGAGCTGTGATGTCATCCAGAGCATCATCGCCGACATCTTTGAGAAGCGCAAGGCGGCGCGAGCTTCCCGTCATGGCGCCTACAGCGACGATGAAGAAATGCTGAACGTCTTGCTCAGGCTGCTGGAGGAGGATTCGCTGGCCTACCCTCTAACCACAGAGATTATAGTCACCGTCATGTTTGTGAGTATTTTCCTCTTAGTCCCTCCCTAACCATTTGTCCATGGATGCACTATGTGATGTCCACATATCATATAGAGACAAGTTAAAATCCTTGCTAGGTTACTCCGAAAATAATAGGCTTTATTTGCATCATCCATCAAGGTTTTCAGGAGGGGTAGGCTCGGGGTGCTCTTTCTATTTATAAAGTACAAGAAATTAACCATGTTATATGGGATATGGGACCAGAAAACCGTTCGTAGTAGGTACACTGCTCAGTTAATTAGACAAATAGCGAACACACATATTGGCAACAGGCATGAGAGTACAGAAAAGTTTAATGTCAATACATAATAGATTCTGTTTTAAATAATTATTCATATCAAATGCAGCATTATTTTCTAAGAATATAAACTTTTTTGTGGATGATGCATATATAACATAAAATCTTCATTTCCAGGACATGTTTGGAGGTGCCACAGAGACTACAGCAACCACTTTGGTGTGGGCTATGTCAGAACTCATAAGACACCCTAATGTTCTGGCTAAGGCGCACTTAGAGGTTCGAGAGGTACTAGGTGAGGGTCGAGCTATCATTGGCAACAGCGATCTTGCAGAACTCCACTACTTGCGGATGGTCATCAAGGAGGTTCTTAGATTGCATGCACCTGGTCCTTTAATCCCCCGCAGGACTAGAGAGAACTGCAATATTATGGGTTATGACGTCCCTAAAGATACCAATGTATTCATCAATGTCTTCGCAACTCACCGGGATCCTCAATATTGGGACAATCCTGAAGAGTTTAATCCGGAGAGGTTTGTGAACAAGAATATTGATTATAATGGGACATATTTTGAATTCACCCCATTCGGAGGTGGGCGAAGGAAATGCCCTGGAGTAGGCTTCGCTTCGTCAATTTTGGAGATTACTTTGGCAAACTTTCTGTATCACTTTAATTGGACGCTTCCCGGCGGAGCCAGCTCAGTGTCACTGGATATGTCTGAGAAATTCGGGGTCACTGTACGTAAAAGGTCTGACCTATGGCTCAAGGCTATTCCACACGTATGCTCCAAAGCAACACATACATAGATCCACCTCAACAGACATGAATGCCCATATTTGTCGCATATTGTACCTTTTTGTTTACATTAGAATAAGAGGAGCTCATGGGATAATTTGAAAAAATAGGATGCCATTATGGGCCAAAATGAAATTTCAAAGCTGTGAATGCATGATATCAGGTTAGCAGCTACTATGTATCACCTCTTGTGTCCAATTATGGGGATACTATAATTAGTGATTATATGTTAAGTGTTTCTTCTTTGTCAATCTTCCATTGAATATTTATTAAGTAGTCTACCAATGCAACTCTTTCTTTTGGGTATAACTATTCTAACTACCAAAGTGGCCCGAGGAAATGTGGGGGGAATATCTTAATTACCTATTGCATTCATTTGAATAGCCATAGAAATTTCTTGCTTCTGATGTTTGCAATTTTTTAGTTATTACTACCAACTTTCTTAACACAAACTATCTCTTTTATGATTATTCTTTGAGATTATTCATCTACACGACGACATACAACACAAACTATTGGTCGGCACGACAACCAACAACACATTACACATCGGCTTGACATATCAGAAACCCGTGAACTCATCGCCACGTCTGTTGGCAACTCCATCTATTTACCCTGCATCATGTCCGTCATCACAATTTTTCCAACAGCATGAATGCCCGAGTATATTTTTCTAGAGAAAGGTCCATTACAACAGCACGTTGACTATTCACTGGGCACCTCCTTACATGTGGGACCCACACAAAAAAACTTATCTCTCCTCTCACTCTGGCCGCATTAACTCATCTTTGACCTCATGCAAAATAAGGCACCTCGACCATGAGATCATGTAACAATCCCATACCAGTCGTAGAACTCATTGACCGTCCGAGCGATCAGGCAGGGCTCCTTGATAACCCACAAATATTGACGATCGCGATAGTCTTCGAGGGTAGTATTTCACCCAAATTTATTGATTCAACACTAGGGGAGCCAAAGAATATTTATGAGTCTTAGCAGTTCAATTGTCAATTCAACCACACCTGGGTAATAATATATATGCAGCAAAACGTTTAGTACCACAGTAGTTTGATAGTATCAATAGTAACAGGAACATGAACAGTAGCAGTTTTGTAGTGATTGCAGCAGAAGCAACACTAGTAACTTAGAGAAGGTCAATACGAGGAAAAGCATAAGCATTGGATCAGTGATGGATATTTCTGTTGGATGAGATTCATTATCTAACAGTCACAAACTAGAGCGATACACAATAGCTCTAATTCATCAATCTAGTGTGGGCATGTATTCCGTAAATAGTCATACGTCCTTGTAATAAGAACTTGCAAGACATCTTTTTTCCTACCCTCTCGTGGCAGCGAGGTCCATAAGGAAATCTAAGCACTACTACAGGATGCTGCTATCGCGGCACTACAATCAAAAACCCTTCGACGAAATTGTGTGCAATAAATTAATCGCAAACAGTTTTGTAAGTAAACCGTTAAAAATGATACAAACTATTTGCGATGTCGAAGACATCAAACACGATTCAGATTATAATTGCGTGTGTGATACGTGGCATACAGTTTACTCGAAACGAGGTGCAGATGAAGGTGTGTGCGATATATGGCATACAGTTCACTCGGATGAATTGTTTGTGATTAAGCAACACAACAGAAATGGTTAGACAGATCAGTGTGTGTGCGATAGAGGGTGTATGGTTCACTCGGATGAACTGTTTGCGTTGAGCCAAGAGAACATAAACGTTTCAACTTAACAAGACGTGTGTGATACATGACAAATAGGTCCGTAATCAGAAAAGTGTGCGAAGACCGATAATAACACAGACGATTATTGTCAATAAGCCGTGTGTGTTGTGGGCAAACGCTTCCTGGTATACATTTGATAGTGATTGATGAATTCATCACCGATGGTTTTCCTAGTATGGTCCGTGTGCGGTATGATTGCATACAGAACAACAACATATATACTTATAAGGACATGATTGCATAACCAAATTAAATATCCAATTACATAGGTCGCTTGTACACACATGATATTTGCAAACACCAAAATGAACTGTTACATGTATATAATTAAATAGGATAAATGATCATGTGATCATCATCTACTTCTTATTGTGACGCTTGCAGCCACTGCTCTGCTGGTGGCTCGATCCAGACTTGTCGATTACAGGAAGGAGGCACTCCCTCATGTCAACGATCCGCATGTGCATCTTGTAGCATGTGTACATGTTCTTGGCCGCGAACTTGAGGTGAACTTCATCCAGTTTCGACATCCAGGCCCCGTGCCAGGATACGGGATTTATTTTCTTGGCATCCTGCTTCATCTTTTCGTAGTAGGGTTCGATGATGGCCGAGGCTAGTTCAACCAGGGAGTCCTTCTTCGTGCTGCCCCAGACCATGTGGTGGCCATGGATTTCGACAAGGTTCTTGTAGGGCAAGCCCGTAACCTTGAGCGCTTTTACATCATCGGTGATTTCCACCGTAGCAAACCTGTAGTCGGTGATGTTGACAAACCTAGAAAAATGGTCCCAAGGCTCTGTGGCCATGCAGTAGTGGTAGATGAGGACATGATGACACACGCACAACTGGGCGACGACAACCTTCTGATTTATCCGGAAATGACCATCGGTGTACTAGAGGTCGATGCTGACCACTTTGTACTTGTCTCGAGCAAGCAACTGCTCCACAGTATTGACGTAGACCTCCACCACGGCCAGGTCGATGGTGTACACCACAGAGAGATCTGTCTCCCTCGCGTGGGTCTCCACTTGATGCACGCCGATCTCCATTGGAGCGCCGCTAGATATCCTCTCTGTATGTATCGTCGTGTGTGTGCTTGTTGTGTAGTGGGGCGCGATCGAAAGGTAGAGGAGACAAAGGTTATAATGGCCAAGGGAATTAATGGGGAAGCGGAACGGCCTAGAATATCATCACACCCAGATGGTAGTTTTTGCAACGTGTAACTCCATTGTGTCGCACGTAACTGCATCATGGCGACATGCGTGGCACAACGGCATGCATATTAGGCCCCCAACATGATCGTGAACCGCTGGCAGAGCACGCACGGAGGGGCGCGAGAGAAGAGCGCTACGCGGCTACCTCAATGGTGAGCAACTATATGCATATAGGAGTTGAACACGCAGGAAAAGTCTTCCACAAACCGAGGGCGTAGAGGGACACCAGCAGAGCGCCGCGCACTAGTGAAAAAACGGCTAGCCACAACTTTCGTTGGTGGCGAGTCATTTTCCATGAACGGCAACACTATTTTACTGGCATGCCATCTATAATTTGGTAGTGCTGGTGTGGATATTTCCGCTAACATCACTACTATGTGGGCCCATCTGTCATGACCGTTTGGAACGCCAGCACTAAGTTCTGCCTATATATAGAAGTGTTGGTAGCCCTTGTTTCTCAAATACATTCATCTCCATTCTCCACAAAATTCTACTCCCTCTTAGTTAACTGCTTTCGTGACAATGGACCCACCGGAGCTTGTTGAATCGGCACGAGCCCCGCGTGCGAGCCCACTTCGGGGGGGTGTCGAAGGTTCGGGACTCCACCGCCTTGGCCGAGCTCTCTTCTGTCTCCGTTGGTGGCTACGACATGAGCTTGCCACAGTCAATGCAGCCGGCCATGTCCGGCGAATCATCTCACTGCAGCGCGACATCTGTTCGATCCCGCAACTATGCCACTAGCGCCGAAGCTGCCGGGAATCGAGCGAGGGCACCTGTGCTGCTTTGCGGCTCTCGACGCCCTGCTGATAAGCATATGTCGCACACGGAATGGAATCCAAAGCGAGAGTTCTACATCTGCGCTAATCATGCAAAGGTACGCAGTAACACAGAAAATACATGTTGATCTATTTTTGCTAATTAATTTGCACAATTCAACTCTATATACATCGTCTAGTTAGTGTCGCTCACATGAATATGTGTGAGTATAGTGTGATCCACAGGCGTTAGCCACAAAATATTGCCACACATGGATATGGGTTGATCTCGTGCAGAAGTACGTGAGCGAGTTGCTCGAGTACTCCATTGGATCACTAAGACAACAGATAGATGAGATGCAGCTCAAGACTGATGTGATGCGCGGCCAAATCCAAAAATTCAAGATGCTTCGATATGCGCTTTTAGCTGTTGTTAAGCTTGACAATAGATCTATCTTGTGTGTCTGTGTTTTATTATTTTCATCCTTCAACTATTATGTATCTAGGCCAGATTAATGAGATCCATGTTGTGTTCTAATTATTGGTCTTGTATGTTTACATATTTACACACAATAATTAATGAAATAAAATATAAAATTAACAATATAATAGATAGTAGGAAAATAAAACAATAAAATAGTAAACAAAACATGTATATGAATAAAAAAATAATGTGTGTAACGCATAAAAGTAAGAAGGAAAAACTAATAAAAAATTAAAAATAATAGCGAGCAATTACCCCTCCGCCCTCAGATTAAAATTAATCCCCCACCCCCACCCCCCCTCCCCCCAACACACACACACACACACACCTCTCATTATTCTATCCCACCCTCCCCAAATCGCCGCCTCCACCGCCGCCGCCCACGTCGACATCGCCTCCGCCCACGTCGCCATCGATTCCGCCTCCACCGCGCTGCCCCTGCCGCCATCGCCTCCGTCTCCACCCCGCCACCCCTGTCATCTCCGCCTGAACCGCCGCCGTCCCCATCGATGTCGCCTCCGACTCCACCTCGACGGCCGCGCCCCCGTCGCCGTCACCGTCGCCTCCATCTCGGCCCCGCCACCCTCGTCGTCTCCATCCCACAATGTGCCCTCGCCATCTCCAGCCGCCGTCGGTGAGTTCTAGCTACATAGTATAGCGTAGAATACGTAGTGTAATAGTCCTAATAGTTTGGAATTCTTAGTGTTGTAGTGTAGAATTCGTAGTGTACATTTTTATGTATAGTTTAGTGTATAATTCTTATTGTAATATTAGTAGTGTAAAATTTGTAGTGTAGATTGTTTTGTAGTCGTAGTCTAGAATTCTTAGTGTAATAGTAGTACAGTAGAATTTGTAGTGTAAGAATTTTGTGTAGTTGTAGTGTAGAATTTTTAGTGTAAGAATAATGTAGAATTTGTGTAAGAATTAATATTGTATAATTTTCAGTGTAAGAATAATGTAGAATTTCGTGTGTAAGAGTAATGTAAAATTTTAGTGTAAGATTAATTATAGTATATGATTTTAGCTAGTGTAATTTTGTTGCAGTTCTATGTAGTGTACTTGTAGCGATATAATTTAGTGTAGTTGTAGAGCATGATATTAGTGTAGTTGTAGTGTACATTTTATTAGATTCTAGATTGTAGGTTTTGCGGGTAATCGTTAATATGCCATTTTAACTAACTTGTTAGTTATATATGCACCGTCACAGATGGCTTCAAAGTTTTGTGGTGTGCGACCGAAGGGAAATAAGTACTATGCCACCATTAGGAAGAATAATGTCGTCCACAAGCTTGGCCATTGGGACACCCCGGAGTTAGCGGCGCGCACCTATGATGCCATGGCGGTACACCTAGATAGGATATGAACTCCTTCATCCAGACTTCTTCATTTGCTGCTTCTGAAGCAGCTATGTACTCCGCTCCACACATAGATCCCGCCACGACGCTCTGCTTGGAACTGCACCAACTGGCAGCTCCACCATTCAATATAAATATGTATCCGGTTTGTGACTTAGAGTCATCCGGATCAGTGTCAAAGCTAGCATCGACGTAACCATTTACGACAAGCTCTTTGTCACCTCCATAAACAAGAAACATATCCTTAGTCCTTTTCAGGTATTTCAGGATGTTCTTGACCACTGTCCAGTGATCCACTCCTGGATTACTTTGGTACCTCCCTGCTAAACTTATAGCAAGGCACACATCAGGTCTGGTACACAGCATTGCATACATGATAGAACCTATGGCTGAGGCATAGGGAATGACTTTCATTTTCTCTCTATCTTCTGCAGTGGTCAAGCATTGAGTCTGACTTAATGTCACACCTTGTAAGACAGGCAAGAACCCTATCTTTGACTGATACATTTTGAACTTCTTCAAAACTTTATCAAGGTATGTGCTTTTTGAAAGTCCAATTAAGCGTCTTGATCTATCTCTATAAATCTTGATGCCCCATATATAGGCAGCTTCACCGAGGTCTTTCATTGAAAAATTATTATTCAAGTATCCTTTTATGCTATCCAGAAATTCTATATCATTTCCAATCAACAATATGCCATCCACATATAATATTGCAAATGCTACAGAGCTCCCACTCACTTTCTTGTAAATACAGGCTTCTCCAAAAGTCTGTATAAAACCATATGCTTTGATCACATTATCAAAGCGTATATTCCAACTCCGAGAGGCTTGCACCAGTTCATAAATGGATCGCTGGAGCTTGCACACTTTGTTAGCACCTTTAGGATCGACAAAACCTTCTGGTTGCATCATATACAACTCTTCTTTAAGAAATCCATTAAGGAATGCAGTTTTGACATCCATTTGCCAAATTTCATAATCATGAAATGCGGCAATTGCTAGCATGATTCGGCTGGACACCGTAACGGTGTACGACCCCGGATATGAAGTCTATCACTGGTCCGGATTCGGCCGTTTTAACTGGTTTGGCTTCTATCTATTTGGTGAATTTATCAACCATGACCAACAAGTATTTTTTTTATTATGGCTTCCTCCTTTAAGGGGCCTGACCATATCAATCCTCCAGACCGCAACGGGCCAAGTTATAGGGATTGTTTGGAGAGCGGTAGGTGGCATATGGCTTTGATTTGCAAAAAGCTGCCAACCGACGCAATGTTGGACGAGGTCATGTGCGTCTGCTCGGGCTGTCGGCTAGTAGAAACCTGTACGGAAGGCCTTGCTTAGAAGGGCCCGAGCTGCGCATGGTGGCCGCCGAGTCCAGCGTGAATTTCGGCCAAGAGCTGCTGCCCTTCCTCTTCGGGGATGCACCTTTGGAGCACTCCGGTCGCGCTTTTCTTATAAAGCTCTCCCTCAGGAACCTTGTAGGCTTTGGAACGCCGCACAGTGGAGCATGCCTCATTTTGGTCCTCAGGGAGTTCTTGCCTACTTAGGTAGGCTAAGAAGGGTTCTGTCCACGGGGCGATGACAGCCATGATCACGTGGGCCGAAGGTGTTATTTCGATGGCGGAGCCTCCGATTACGTCAGAGTGTTCGGGATCAGGGGTTGTGTTCGGATCCGGACTGGTATTGTCGGTCTCTCCTTCCCACACCACGGATGGCTTGAACAGCCTTTCCAAAAAGATATTAGGTGGGACAGGGTCGCGCTTAGCGCCGATGCGGGCGAGGATATCCGCCACTTGATTGTTTTCTCGGACCACATGGTGGAATTTGAGCCCCTCGAACCGATCTGACATTTTGAGGACGGCATTGCGGTAAGCCACCATTTTTGGGTCCTTGGCGTCAAAGTCTCCATTTATTTGAGATATTGCAAGGTTCGAATCCCCACGCACTTCTAGGCGTTGAATGCAATAGAGCCTCGTATTCGGCTGCATTATTGGAGTCTGTGTATAATATTTGTAGTACGTATTGGACTGTATCTCCGGTGGGGGATGTCAGGACAACGCCTGCTCCCAGACCCGCCAGTATCTTAGAGCCGTCAACATGATACAATTGGAGTACGCGCTGTACTTTTTAGGGAGTTCGGCTTCTGTCCATTCGGCGAGGAAGTCAGTCAGTACTTGCGACTTAATGGCTCGTCTTGGTTTGTATATGATGTCGAACGGGAGGAGCTCGATAGCCCACTTAGCAATCCGGCCCGTGGCCTCGCGGTTATATATTATATTGTTGAGTGGTACTTCAGAGGCCACCGTGATTGAACACTCTTGAAAGTAGTGTCATAGTTTTCGGGATGCCATGAAGACCGCGTATGCTATCTTTTGATAATGTGGGTACCGTGATTTGCATGGTGTGAGGACGGTGGATACGTAGTATACCGGCTTTTGAAGCGGGAACTTATGTCCGTCCTCCTCTCGTTCGACGACGAGCACTGCGCTAACAACTTGGTGCGTTGCAGCTATATATAACAGCATAGGTTCGCCGATGTTTGGTGCGGCCAGGATTGGGTTGCTGGCCAAGAGGGCCTTTATTTCTTCCAGTCCGGCCGTGGCCGCATCCGGCCACTCGAAGTGTTCGGTGCGTCGAACAAGGCGATAGAGAGGTAGTGCCTTTTCTCCCAATCGGGAGATAAAGCCGCTTAAGGCAGCCACACATCCAGTTAATTTCTGGATTTGCTTGAGGTCTGTTGGGGTAGCCAACTGTGACAAGGCTCAAATTTTGGCCGGATTTGCTTCAATTCCTCTATTGGAAACGATGAAACCCAGGAGCTTTCCAGCAGGAACGCCGAAAACGCATTTTTCAGGATTGAGCTTGATGTAATATGTTCGGAGATTGTCGAACGTAAGCCTCAGGACATCTATTAAAGACTCGACGTGTCTGGTTTTGATGACTACGTCGTCTACGTATGCCTCCACTATTTTGCCGATTTGTGTTTCCATGCATGTATGAATCATGCGTTGATAGGTTGCACCGGCATTTTTGAGCCCGAAAGGCATGGTGTTGAAACAGAAGGGACCGTATGGAGTTAGAAATGCCGTTGCGGCTTGATCGGACTCCGCCATCTTGATTTGATGGTATCCGGAGTATGCCTCGAGGAAGCACAATGAGTCGTGTCCTGCGATGGCATCGATTATTTGGTCGATGCGAGGGAGAGGGAAGGGATCATTTGGGCAAGCCTTATTGAGGTCCTTGAATCCGACTCATAGGCGCCATGATTTGTCCTTCTTTCGTACCATCACCAGGTTTGCTAGCCAGTCCGGGTGTTTTATTTCTCTGATGAATCCGGCTTCGAGTAACTTGGCTAGCTCCTCTCCCATGGCTTGTCGTTTAGGTTCTGAAAAGCGTCGTAGTGTCTGCTTGACCGGCTTGTATCCCTTTAGTACATTAAGGCTATGCTCGGCCAGCCTGCGTGGGATCCCTGGCATGTCTGAGGGGTGCCAGGCAAAGATGTCCCAATTCTCGCGTAAGAATGCCCGCAGAGCGGCGTCGATTGTGGGGTCCAGTTGTGCCCCAATGGTTGTTGTTTTTGTAGAGTCCGTTGGGTGGACTTGGAATTTGATGATTTCGTCCGCTGGCTTGAAAGAGGTGGATTTGGATTGTTTGTCGAGTATCACATCGTCCCTATCCACTTTGGAGTGTAGTGCAGGTAATTCTTCGGCCGCTAGGGATTTGGATAATGCCTCAAGGGCGAGGGTGGCGGTTTTGTTTTCGGCGCGGAGTGCTATGTCCGGGTCGCTGGCTAGAGTGATGATTCCGTTGGGCCCGGGCATCTTGAGCTTCATGTACCCATAATGGGGTATGGCTTGGAAGCTCGTGAATGCATCCCGCCCTAAAAGGGCATGGTATCCACTATTGAACGGGGCCACTTGGAATGTTATCTCCTCGGACCTGTAATTTTCCGGCGTGCCGAATACCACATCAAGGGTGATTTTTCCCGCACATCGCGCCTCCCGACTAGGGATAATCCCTCGGAAGGTAGTGCTTCTTTGCTCAATGCGCCCTTTGTCTATTTCCATCTTGTTGAGAGTTTCCTCGTAATGAGGTTTAATCCGCTGCCGCCGTCCATGAGCACTTTAGTAAGCCGAAAGCCGTCCACAATTGGACCAAAGCGGCAGGAGCTCGGACTGTTCGGAATGGCGGTTCGTCACTGATATTGAAGGTTATAGCCGTGTCGTTCCAGGGATTTGTTGCTGCAACGTGGCAGACTTCGGCGAGGTTGCGGAGTGCTGTCTTGCGCCTGTTATTTGAGGCGAAAGTCTCAAAGACTGTTAATACTGTATTGTTGCTCTCTACGGGATGATGCTCTACAGTATTGTTGATGAGGAGATCCTGCCGGAATACACCTAGATAGGTTATGAACTCCTTCATCCAGACTTCTTCATTTGCTGCTTCCGAAGCAGCTATGTACTCCGCTCCACACATAGATCCCGCCACGACGCTCTGCTTGGAACTGCACCAACTGGCAGCTCCACCATTCAATATAAATATGTATCCGGTTTGTGACTTAGAGTCATCCAGATCAGTGTCAAAGGTAGCATCGACGTAACCATTTACGACAAGCTCTTTGTCCCCTCCATAAACAAGAAACATATCCTTAGTCCTTTTCAGGTATTTTAGGATGTTCTTGACCACTGTCCAGTGATCCACTCCTGGATTACTTTGGTACCTCCCTGCTAAACTTATAGCAAGGCACACATCAGGTCTGGTACACAGCATTGCATACATGATAGAACCTATGGCTGAGGCATAGGGAATGACTTTCATTTTCTCTCTATCTTCTGCAGTGGTCAAGCATTGAGTCGACTTAATGTCACACCTTGTAAGACAGGCAAGAACCCTATCTTTGGTGATACATTTTGAACTTCTTCAAAACTTTATCAAGGTATGTGCTTTTTGAAAGTCCAATTAAGCGTCTTGATCTATCTCTATAAATCTTGATGCCCCATATATAAGCAGCTTCACCGAGGTCTTTCATTGAAAAATTATTATTCAAGTATCCTTTTATGCTATCCAGAAATTCTATATCATTTCCAATCAACAATATGCCATCCACATATAATATTGCAAATGCTACAGAGCTCCCACTCACTTTCTTGTAAATACAGGCTTCTCCAAAAGTCTGTATAAAACCATATGCTTTGATCACATTATCAAAGCGTATATTCCAACTCCGAGAGGCTTGCACCAGTCCATAAATGGATTGCTGGAGCTTGCACACTTTGTTAGCACCTTTAGGATCGACAAAACCTTCTGGTTGCATCATATACAACTCTTCTTTAAGAAATCCATTAAGGAATGCAGTTTTGACATCCATTTGCCAAATTTCATAATCATGAAATGCGGCAATTGCTAGCATGATTCGGCTGGACACCGTAACGGTGTACGACCCCGGATATGAAGTCTATCACTGGTCCGGATTCGGCCGTTTTAACTGGTTTGGCTTCTATCTATTTGGTGAATTTATCAACCATGACCAACAAGTATTTTTTTTATTATGGCTTCCTCCTTTAAGGGGCCTGACCATATCAAGCCTCCAGACCGCAACGGGCCAAGTTATAGGGATTGTTTGGAGAGCGGTAGGTGGCATATGGCTTTGATTTGCAAAAAGCTGCCAACCGACGCAATGTTGGACGAGGTCATGTCGCCTGCTCGGGCTGTCGGCTAGTAGAAACCTGTACGGAAGGCCTTGCTTAGAAGGGCCCGAGCTGCGCATGGTGGCCGCCGAGTCCAGCGTGAATTTCGGCCAAGAGCTGCTGCCCTTCCTCTTCGGGGATGCACCTTTGGAGCACTCCGGTCGCGCTTTTCTTATAAAGCTCTCCCTCAGGAACCTTGTAGGCTTTGGAACGCCGCACAGTGGAGCATGCCTCATTTTGGTCCTCAGGGAGTTCTTGCCTACTTAGGTAGGCTAAGAAGAGTTCTGTCCACGGGGCGATGACAGCCATGATCACGTGGGCCGAAGGTGTTATTTCGATGGCGGAGCCTCCGATTACGTCAGAGTGTTCGGGATCAGGGGTTGTGTTCGGATCCGGACTGGTATTGTCGGTCTCTCCTTCCCACACCACGGATGGCTTGAACAGCCTTTCCAAAAAGATATTAGGTGGGACAGGGTCGCGCTTAGCGCCGATGCGGCGAGGATATCCGCCACTTGATTGTTTTCTCGGACCACATGGTGGAAATTGAGCCCTCGAACCGATCGACATTTTGAGGACGGCATTGCGGTAAGCCACCATTTTGGGTCCTTGGCGGCAAAGTCTCCATTTATTTGAGATATTGCAAGGTTGAATCCCCACGCACTTCTAGGCGTTGAATGCAATAGAGCCTCGATTCGGCTGCATTATTGGAGTCTGTGTATAATATTTGTAGTACGTATTGGACTGTATCTCCGGTGGGGATGTCGGGACAACGCCTGCTCCTGCACCGCCAAGATCTTAGAGCCGTCAACATGATACAATTGGAGTACGCGCTGTACTTTTTAGGGAGTTCGGCTTCTGTCCATTCGGCGAGGAAGTCAGTCAGTACTTGCGACTTAATGGCTCGTCTTGGTTTGTATATGATGTCGAACGGGAGGAGCTCGATAGCCCACTTAGCAATCCGGCCCGTGGCCTCGCGGTTATATATTATATTGTTGAGTGGTACTTCAGAGGCCACCGTGATTGAACACTCTTGAAAGTAGTGTCATAGTTTTCGGGATGCCATGAAGACCGCGTATGCTATCTTTTGATAATGTGGGTACCGTGATTTGCATGGTGTGAGGACGGTGGATACGTAGTATACCGGCTTTTGAAGCGGGAACTTATGTCCGTCCTCCTCTCGTTCGACGACGAGCACTGCGCTAACAACTTGGTGCGTTGCAGCTATATATAACAGCATAGGTTCGCCGATGTTTGGTGCGGCCAGGATTGGGTTGCTGGCCAAGAGGGCCTTTATTTCTTCCAGTCCGGCCGTGGCCGCATCCGTCCACTCGAAGTGTTCGGTGCGTCGAAGAAGGCGATAGAGAGGTAGTGCCTTTTCTCCCAATCGGGAGATAAAGCCGCTTAAGGCAGCCACACATCCAGTTAATTTCTGGATTTGCTTGAGGTCTGTTGGGGTAGCCAACTGTGACAAGGCTCAAATTTTGGCCGGATTTGCTTCAATTCCTCTATTGGAAACGATGAAACCCAGGAGCTTTCCAGCAGGAACGCCGAAAACGCATTTTTCAGGATTGAGCTTGATGTAATATGTTCGGAGATTGTCGAACGTAAGCCTCAGGACATCTATTAAAGACTCGACGTGTCTGGTTTTGATGACTACGTCGTCTACGTATGCCTCCACTATTTTGCCGATTTGTGTTTCCATGCATGTATGAATCATGCGTTGATAGGTTGCACCGGCATTTTTGAGCCCGAAAGGCATGGTGTTGAAACAGAAGGGACCGTATGGAGTTAGAAATGCCGTTGCGGCTTGATCGGACTCCGCCATCTTGATTTGATGGTATCCGGAGTATGCCTCGAGGAAGCACAATGAGTCGTGTCCTGCGATGGCATCGATTATTTGGTCGATGCGAGGGAGAGGGAAGGGATCATTTGGGCAAGCCTTATTGAGGTCCTTGAATCCGACTCATAGGCGCCATGATTTGTCCTTCTTTCGTACCATCACCAGGTTTGCTAGCCAGTCCGGGTGTTTTATTTCTCTGATGAATCCGGCTTCGAGTAACTTGGCTAGCTCCTCTCCCATGGCTTGTCGTTTAGGTTCTGAAAAGCGTCGTAGTGTCTGCTTGACCGGCTTGTATCCCTTTAGTACATTAAGGCTATGCTTGGCCAGCCTGCGTGGGATCCCTGGCATGTCTGAGGGGTGCCAGGCAAAGATGTCCCAATTCTCGCGTAAGAATGCCCGCAGAGCGGCGTCGATTGTGGGGTCCAGTTGTGCCCCAATGGTTGTTGTTTTTGTAGAGTCCGTTGGGTGGACTTGGAATTTGATGATTTCGTCCGCTGGCTTGAAAGAGGTGGATTTGGATTGTTTGTCGAGTATCACATCGTCCCTATCCACTTTGGAGTGTAGTGCAGGTAATTCTTCGGCCGCTAGGGATTTGGATAATGCCTCAAGGGCGAGGGTGGCGGTTTTGTTTTCGGCGCGGAGTGCTATGTCCGGGTCGCTGGCTAGAGTGATGATTCCGTTGGGCCCGGGCATCTTGAGCTTCATGTACCCATAATGGGGTATGGCTTGGAAGCTCGTGAATGCATCCCGCCCTAAAAGGGCGTGGTATCCACTATTGAACGGGCCACTTGGAATGTTATCTCCTCGGACCTGTAATTTTCCGGCGTGCCGAATACCACATCAAGGGTGATTTTTCCCGCACATCGCGCCTCCCGACTAGGGATAATCCCTCGGAAGGTAGTGCTTCTTTGCTCAATGCGCCCTTTGTCTATTTCCATCTTGTTGAGAGTTTCCTCGTAATGAGGTTTAATCCGCTGCCGCCGTCCATGAGCACTTTAGTAAGCCGAAAGCCGTCCACAATTGGACCAAAGCGGCAGGAGCTCGGACTGTTCGGAATGGCGGTTCGTCACTGATATTGAAGGTTATAGCCGTGTCGTTCCAGGGATTTGTTGCTGCAACGTGGCAGACTTCGGCGAGGTTGCGGAGTGCTGTCTTGCGCCTGTTATTTGAGGCGAAAGTCTCAAAGACTGTTAATATTGTATTGTTGCTCTCTACGGGATGATGCTCTACAGTATTGTTGATGAGGAGATCCTGCCGGAATACACCTAGATAGGTTATGAACTCCTTCATCCAGACTTCTTCATTTGCTGCTTCCGAAGCAGCTATGTACTCCGCTTCACACATAGATCCCGCCACGACGCTCTGCTTGGAACTGCACCAACTGGCAGCTCCACCATTCAATATAAATATGTATCCGGTTTGTGACTTAGAGTCATCCGGATCAGTGTCAAAGGTAGCATCGACGTAACCATTTACGACAAGCTCTTTGTCTCCTCCATAAACGAGAAACATATCCTTAGTCCTTTTCAGGTATTTCAGGATGTTCTTGACCACCGCCCGATGATCCACTCTGGATTACTTTGGTACCTCCTGCTAAACTTATAGCAAGGCACACATCAGGTCTGGTACACAGCATTGCATACATGATAGAACCTATGGCTGAGGCATAGGGAATGACTTTCATTTTCTCTCTATCTTCTGCAGTGGTCAAGCATTGAGTCTGACTTAATGTCACACCTTGTAAGACAGGCAAGAACCCTATCTTTGACTGATACATTTTGAACTTCTTCAAAACTTTATCAAGGTATGTGCTTTGTGAAAGTCCAATTAAGCGTCTTGATCTATCTCTATAAATCTTGATGCCCCATATATAAGCAGCTTCACCGAGGTCTTTCATTGAAAAATTATTATTCAAGTATCCTTTTATGCTATCCAGAAATTCTATATCATTTCCAATCAACAATATGCCATCCACATATAATATTGCAAATGCTACAGAGCTCCCACTCACTTTCTTGTAAATACAGGCTTCTCCAAAAGTCTGTATAAAACCATATGCTTTGATCACATTATCAAAGCGTATATTCCAACTCCGAGAGGCTTGCACCAGTCCATAAATGGATCGCTGGAGCTTGCACACTTTGTTAGCACCTTTAGGATCGACAAAACCTTTTGGTTGCATCATATACAACTCTTCTTTAAGAAATCCATTAAGGAATGCAGTTTTGACATCCATTTGCCAAATTTCATAATCATGAAATGCGGCAATTGCTAGCATGATTCAGACAAACTTAACCATCGCTACAGGTGAGAAGGTCTCATCATAGTCAACTCCTTGAACTTGTTGAAAACCTTTCGCAACAAGTCGAGCTTTGTAGACAGCAACATTACCGTCAGCATCAATCTTCTTTTTGAAGATCCATTTATTTTCTATGGCTTGCCTATCATCGGGCAAGTCAACCAAAGTCCACACTTTATTCTCATACATGGATCCCATCTCAGATTTCATGGCATCAAGCCATTTTGCGGATTCTGGGCTCATCATCGCTTCCTCATAGTTCTTAGGTTCGTCATGGTCTAGTAACATGACTTCTAGAATAGGATTACCGTACCACTCTGATGCGGAACATGCTCTGGTTGACCTACGAGGTTAGGTAGTAACTTGATCTGAAGTTTCATGATCATCATCATTAGCTTCCTTCACTAGAACCGATTTCTGTGATGAACCACTTTCCAATTCGAGAGAAGGTACAACTACCTCATCAAGTTCTACTTTCCTCCCGCTCACTTCTTTCGAGAGAAACTCCTCCTCTAGAAATGATCCATTCTTAGCAACAAAGATCTTGCCTTCGGATATGTGATAGAAGGTGTACCCAACAGTTTCTTTTGGGTATCCTATGAAGACGCACTTCTCCGATTTGGGTTCGAGCTTATCAGGTTGAATCTTTATCACATAAGCATTGCAGCCCCAAACTTTAAGAAACGACAGCTTAGGTTTCTTGCCAAACCACAGTTCATATGGTGTCGTCTCAACGGATTTAGATGGTGCCCTATTTAACGTGAATGCAGCCATCTCTAAAGCATAACCCCCATACGATAGTGGTAAATCAGTAAGAGACATCATAGATCGCACCATATCTAATAAAGTACGATTACGATGTCCGGACACACCATTACGCTGTGGTGTTCCAGGTGGCGTGAGTTGCGAAACTATTCCACATTGTTTCAAATGAAGACCAAACTCATAACTCAAATATTCTCCTCATCAATCAGATCATAGAAACTTTATTTTCTTTTTACCGTGATTTTCTACTTCACTCTAAAATTCTTTGAACTTTTCAAATGTCTCAGACTTATGTTTCATTAAGTAGATATACCCATATCTGCTCAAATCATCTATGAAGGTCAGAAAATAACGATACCCGCAGCGAGCCTCAACACTCATCGGACCGCATACAACAGTATGTATTATTTTCAATAAGTCAGTGGCTCGCTCCATTGTTCCGGAGAATTGAGTCTTAGTCATCTTGTCCATGAGGCATGGTTCGCAACCATAAAGTGATTCATAATCAAGTGATTCCAAAAGCCCATCTGCATGGAGTTTCTTCATGCTCTTTACATCAATATAACCTAAATGTCATTGCCACAAATAAGTTGCACTATCATTATTAACTTTGCATCTTTTGGCTTCAATATTATGAATATGTGTATCACTACGATCGAGATTCAATAAAAATAGACCACTCATCAAGGGTGCATGACCATAAAAGGTATTACTCATATAAATAGAACAATCATTATTCTCTGATTTAAATGAATAACCGTCTCGCATCAAACAAGATCCAGATATAATGTTCATGCTTAACACTGGCACCAAATAACAATTATTCAGGTCTAAAACTAATCCCGAAGGTTGATGTAGAGGTAGCGTGCCGACGGCGATCACATCGACCTTGGAACCATTTCTGATGCGCATCGTCACCTCGTCCTTAGCCAATCTTCGCTTAATCTGTAGCCCCTGTTTCGAGTTGCAAATATGAGCAACAAAAACAGTATCAAATACTCAGGCGCTACTACGAGCATTAGTAAGGTACACATCAATAACATGTATATCAAATATACCTTTCACTTTTCCATCCTTCTTATCCGCCAAATACTTGGGGAAGTTCCGCTTCCAGTGGCCAGTCCCTTTGCAGTAGAAGCACTCAGTTTCAGGCTTAGGTCCATACTTCGGCTTCTTCCCGGGAGTAGCAACTTGCTAGCTATTCTTCTTGAAGTTCCCCTTCTTACCTTTGCCTTTTTTCTTGAAACTAGTGGTCTTGTTAACCATCAACACTTGATGCTCCTTCTTGATTTCTACCTCCGCAGCCTTAAGCATTGCGAAGAGCTCGGGAATTGTCTTTTTCATCCCTTGCATATTATAGTTTAACGAAGCCTTTATAGCTTGGTGGCAGTGATTGAAGAACTCTGTCAATAACACTATCATCCGGAAGATTAACTCCCAGCTGAGTCAAGTGGTTATGGTACCCAGACATTCTGAGTATGTGTTCACTGACAGAACTGTTCTCATCCATCTTGCAGCTATAGAACTTGTTGGAGACTTCATATCCCTCAACTCGGGCATTTACTTGAAATATTAACTTCAACTCTTGGAACATCTCATATGCTCCATGACGTTCAAAATGTCTTTGAAGCCCGATTCTAAGCCGTAAAGCATGGCACACTGAACTATCGAGTAGTCATCAGATTTAGCTTGCCAGACATTCATAACGTGTGGAGTTGCTCCTGCAGTAGGTCTTGCACCTAGAGGTGCTTCCAGGACGTAATTCTTCTGTGCAGCAATGAGGATAATCCTCAAGTTACGGACCGAGTGCGTGTAGTTGCTACCATCATCTTTCACATTAGCTTTCTCTAGGAATGCATTAAAATTCAAGGGAACGGTAGCACGGGCCATTGATCTACAATAACATAGATATGCAAAAACTATTAGGACTAAGTTCATGATAAATTTAAGTTCAATTAATCATATTACTTAAGAACTCCCACTTAGATACACATCCCTCTAGTCATCTAAATGATCACGTGATCCATATCAACTAAACCATGTCTGATCATCACGTGAGATGGAGTAGTTTTCAATGGTGAACATCTTTATGTTGATCATATCTACTATATGGTTCATGTTCGACCTTTCGGCCTCAGTGTTCCGAGGCCATATCTGTATATGCTAGGCTCGTTAAGTTTAACCCGAGTATTCTGCATGTGCAAAACTGGCTTGCACCCGTTGTATATGAACGTAGAGCTTATCACACCTGATCATCACGTGGTGTCTCGGCACGGCGAACTGTAGCAACGGTGCATACTCAGGAAGAACACTTATACCTTGAAATTTAGTGATGGATCATCTTATAATGCTACCGTCATACTAAGCAAAATGAGATGCATTAAAGATAAACATCACATGCAATCAAAATATGTGACATGATATGGCCATCATCATCTTGTGCCTTTGAGCTCCATCTCCAAAGCACCGTCATGATCTCCATCCTCACCGGCTTGACACCTTGATCTTCATCGTAACATCGTTGTTGTCTAGCCAACTATTGCTTCTACAACTATCGCTACCGCATAGTGATAAAGTAAAGCAATTACATGGCGATTGCATTTCATACAATAAAGCGACAACCATAAGGCTCCTGCCAGTTGCCCATAACTTCTACAAAACATGATCATATCATACAATAACGTATATCACATCATGTCTTGACCATATCACATCACAACATGCCCTGCAAAAACAAGTTAGACGTCCTCTACTTTGTTGTTGCAAGTTTTACGTGGCTGCTATGGGCTTCTAGCAAGAACCGTTCTTACCTACGCATCAAAACCACAACGATTTTTCATCAAGTGTGTTGTTTTAACCTTCAACAAGGACCGGCCGCAGTCAAATTCGATTCAAATAAAGTTGGAGAAACAGACACCCTCCATCCACCTTTATGCAAAACAAGTTGCATATCTATCGGTGGAACCGGTCTCATGAACGTGGTCATGTAAGGTTGGTCTGAGCCGCTTCATCCAACAATACCGTCGAATCAAAATAAGACGTTGGTGGTAAGCAGTATGACTATTATCACCCACAACTCATTGTGTTCTACTCGTGCATAACATCTACGCATAGACCTGGCTCGGATGCCACTGTTGGGGAACGTAGCATGCAATTTCAAAAAAAATCTATGATCACGCAAGATCTATCTAGGAGATGCATAGCAACGAGAGGGATAGAGTGTGTCCACGTACCCTCGTAGACTAAAAGTGGAAGTGTTAGGTTAACGCGGTTGATGTAGTCGAACGTCTTCACTATCCAACCGATCTAGTACCAAACATACGGCACCTCCGAGTTCAGCACACGTTCAGCTCGATGACGTCCCTCGAACTCTTGATCCAGCAGAGGGTCGAGGAAGAGTTTCGTCAGCACGACGGCGTGGTGACGGAGATGGTGATGTGATCCACGCAGGGTGAATAAGCACTACAACGCTATGACCGAAGGAGTAAACTGTGGAGGAGGGCACCGCACACGGCTAAGAGAATAACTGTTGTGCTATGAGGAGGAGGCCGGCCACCAAGGGGGCGCGCCAAGGGGGGAGTCCTACTAGGACTCCATTCCTAGTAGGATTTGCCCCCCCCCCCTCTTTTTCATTTCTCATCGGAGGGAAAAGGGAAGGAGAGGGAGAGGGAGAGGCAAAGAGGAAAGGGGGCCGCGCCCCCCTCCCCCTTGTCCAATTCGAACTCCCTTGGGAGAGCGCGTGCCAACCCTGCGGGCTCCCCTCTCTTTATCCCCTATGGCCCATGAAGGCCCGTAACATCCCCGGGGGGTTCCGGTAACCTCCCGGAACTCTGATAAATACCCGAAACGGTCCGGAACCATTCCGGTGTCCGAATATTATCGTCCAATATATCAATCTTTACCCCTCGACTATTTCAAGACTCCTTGTCATGTCCGTGATCTCATCCGGGACTCCAAACAATCCTCGGTCACCAAAACACATAACTCATAATACAAATCGTCATCGAATGTTAAGCGTGCGGACCCTACGTGTTCGAGAACTATGTAGACATGATCGAGACACATCTCCGATCAATAACCAACAACGGAACCTGGATGCTCATATTGGTTCATACATACTCTACGAAGATCTTTATTGGTCAAACTGCAATAACAACATACGTCATTCTCTTTGTCATCGGTATGTTACTTGCCCGAGATTCGATCGTCGGTATCCTCATACCTAGTTCAATCTCGTTACCGGCAAGTCTCTTTACTCGTTCTGTAATGCATCATCCTGTAACTAACTCATTAGTCACATTGCTTGCAAGGCTTATAGTGATGTGCATTACCGAGAGGGCCCAGAGATACCTCTCCGATACTCGAAGTGACAAATCCTAATCTTGATCTGTGCCAACCCAATAAACACCTTCGGAGACACCTGTAGAGCATCTTTATAATCACCCAGTTACATTGGGATGTTTGATAGCACACAAGGTGTTCCTCCGGTATTCGGGAGTTGCATAATCTCATAGTCAGAGGAATATGTATAAGTCATGAAGAAAGCAATAGCAATAAAACTTAACAATCATTATGCTAAGCTAACAGGTGGGTCTTGTCCATCACATCATTCTCTAATGATGTGATCCCGTTCATCAAATGACAACACATGTCTATGGTCAGGAAACTTAACCATCTTTGATTAACGAGCTAGTCAAGTAGAGGCATACTAGGGACACTCTGTTTTGTCTACGTATTCACACATGTACTAAGTTTTCGGTTAATACAATTCTAGCATGAATAATAAAAATTTATCATGATATAAGGAAATATAAATAACAACTTTATTATTGCCTCTAGGGCATATTTCCTTCACATCCCCCCTCCCTCCCAAGGACATTTTTTATCGCCGGCGCGAAAAAAACGGCCCACTCTCGCCCCCAGAAGCCCATTTTTCGCCGGCTAGGACCAAATTTGGCGTCGTCGGACCCACGCCGAACCCGGCGCGCTGGGGGACGCCGGGGGAAAAATGTTTGGCACGAAAGCTTGGTGGACCCGTCGAGTCAGCGACTAGGCGCGTTCGTCATCCTCATTGCCTCGTTTTCCCGCAGGGAATCAATGTGAAGGTTGCCGCCGGTCAGCCTTCCATTGATTCCTCACGGGCGGCGCAGTGAGGCGCACCGCCGCGCGCCCCGCCCCCTCCCACCATGCGTCCATGTGGCTACCGCCCGCTCGCCGCCACCCGACGCTATAAAAACCGCTCTCCCCCGCCGCTGGCCGCACACTCCCTCGCCACAGTCCGTCTCTCGCCACTGACGCCCCCTCTCTCTCCACGTCTACAGCCACCACGTCTACAACCGCCGATGGGTGTGTGATTCCCCGACGACGGAGCGGCTGCCAACGGCTTCGGCCACCGCCACCTTCACGAGTGGGAGGTGTACCTCCTCCACGAGGAGAACTAGCCAACGTCACCTGACATGCACGTGCCGGGCTCGTGGAGGCTCGGCGCCGGAGGCATCCCCGTCCCCCCGCCGCCTTGCCGAGATCACGCGCGTTCGGGCGTCCTTGCCGGAGGAGGTGTGGGGCCTTCCAAGTACGCCGACGACACCATGTTTTGTGGACGGTGTACTGCCAGCGCCGCCACGAGGAGCAGCTCGCCTCCACCAACAACGCGCCAATGAGGGGACGTCACAACACCGACGGTCGCCGTCTGTGGTGGGGCGTCCCCGGGTGCATGCTCCATGCCGTCCTCGAGCACCTCAACGGCGGCAACGAGCCGCCGCTCGAGTACCCAGCAACCCCGGCAGTGGTCACCCACGAAGCGGCTGCTCTTAGCTGCCGAGGCGCATGGTGAGCGGCTCCTCCCCCTCCTCCTCCTCCCGCTCCTCCGGCTTGCCGGCGCTCGCCACCGTCAAGGCCGAGCCCGTGGAGACGCCGCTCGGGTGCGGCGCCCTCGTCATGAATGAGGGTGGCCATGGCCCCTCACCTGCCTCCTCCCGCCTCGTCAAGCCGAAGACCGAGCCGGGGCTCCTCGCCGTGAAGACCGAGCCGGGGCTTCTCACCGTGAAGAAGGAGCACGAGGACATGGCCGCCGACGAGGAGACCGCCCTCAAATGGGCGCGGGACGACTACGTCCGGCTGGAGATGGAGAGCTCCTCAGCATGTAGAAGGCCCGGGACGGCGGCGGTGGCGGGCGGCGGCGTAGTTTTAGGTTTTAAATTATGTCTTTTAAATTATGTACAAATATGAATGAATGTCGTCCAAATTCTTCAAACTTTAGCCGAACTATATTCTTAAAATAAGTCGTCTGGGGCCAACTTGGGGCGGCAAGTGGGAACCCGACCGCCCCCACCATGAAAATAACGATGGCTCGCCCGCAGGAGGCACTATTTTCATCCCTGGGGGCGCCGAACGAGTGGAGATGCTCTAACTGCCAAAGGCTAGATGTTAGCAAAGGAGAGTCCCGATCAACCACCGAGTCTAGGAAAGCATCAACCAGAGAAGTAGTTGCATGAATAAGCCTCCTTCCACGACCCAGGGTATGCCGACCTTCCACCATGTCTAGATCTAGGGGGGAAATCAGCCATTTCAGCAACTGGCATCCGGCTCCACTTGATCTAGGCGGAGGCAGCCACAGGCCTATGACAAGAGCGGGACAACCCCACCCGCCAAGGCACAAGCCCCACGACCCTGCGAACAGCATCCAGTGAGAAGGCTAGGGGAGGCAACGGCAATGAGCACAGCACATGGGAGAGAGGGGGGGACCTACCGCCGCCACGGCACCAACCGACATTGATGAGGGGGAGATGTAGCGGGTCGGCGTTTGGGGCGTCACCCGAGTCGTCTTTCGCGAGCAATGCAGGGGCCTAGGGTTTCTCTTTGTTTGCAACTTCTCATTCGATCATAAATGATATCTAGGTTGGCTTTAAGAATATATACGTTAATTTGTACCAACTCCTTTCTAATTATAAGACGTTTAGATATTTCAATATGGATTGAAATGAGTGCACAAACACACTGAAATGCGTCTATATACATCTGAATCAACAAAAAGTTACAACATCTTATAATTCAAAACGGAGGGAATGGTTTAGATAGTCGTAGAAGGCTCGGGTACACTTTTGTTCCACAACTTCTTTCCTAATTTGTGGTCTTTTTGCTAATTGAGAAGCTCGCGCTTGCTCAACTTATGTTGAGCTGATATGAATATGCTATGTTTTCATGTGGTTGTTTTCGCAAATTATAGTGTTATTATAATCCCAAATGAACGTTGCTCATCTCCAACATGATACAAATTGCCCAAAACGAGAAAATTTAACATGGCCCCAAATTATTTTAACTGTCCATATGGTATTCTTTGCTCCAGACGTCATATAATCTCTTACCTTCTTTTTTTAACACATTACAGACGCAAGCGCTCATATACACGCGCATACACTCACCCCTATGAACGCACACACGCACAACCTACCCCTATGAGCACCTCCGAAAGACTGAGCCGGCATACCATTTAGAAATTTACGAAGTCACCGTAGGCACCTCGTCATCGATGGGAACGTCCCCTCCCACTGAATACGCATCGCCGAAAATCCTGAAATAAATCCAGGAGTAAATTCGAGCACCAGGATTTGAATCCTGGTGGGCTGGGGATACCACAGTCCCTCTAACCATCCAACCACAGGTTGGCTCGCAATCTCTACCTTCTAAGAGGTAAGATTACTGTATTTAAAAAAAAAAAGAGGTAAGATTACTGAATAGATAATATTTTTATGGAATAGCAACAATTAATGATATATAAATAAATTGCTAACAACTCTTACCATATCGAGTATTACGTGAAAATAAAATACTATCTTTCATAGTACATTGTGCATGTTAATTTGTATACTCAGCAAGGTTGATAAATTACTAATTTTACATATGTGCTAAATACATTTTTAAATTATTACATATATTTTCGATCAGATATGTCCTTCTTTGAAACAAAACTTGAGAATCCATTGATAATAGTTTGTTCCACATACAACTTTGGTTTATTTTATTTGGAATTTTTAAGGCATGCACAAGTTTTTGAGTTAATGATACATATTAAATTTGTTTTTCAAATGCATTAGAACCTTTTGAAGTATGCCAAATCCTTGTACTTTTATTTTGCATGGTTACTGATACATATTAAATGAGTACTACGGGAAGTAAAAGCTCTTTACAATTCGTATATTTGATTCCAAATGTGTGGAGTTAACTAATGTGATCCCCTTGATTTGGTGAATAAAGTGTATAGTTTAAAGCTCAAAAAAATAGTAGCTTGTTTAGGAAATACAATAATGTGCATTAGTATTCGCTTTTTACGCGACGATGCATTAATCGGAGAGGATCCCACATAATCTTTTTGCATAGTGAAAACATCCGCAATCAAAGTCTAGAATTCATTACGACCATGGTAATGAATCCATGGTGTAACTGCTGGCGCCAAGAATCGTAACAACTGCTGCTAGCGAATCGTATAGCTTCCGTTGTGGTGCACCTACCCAAGAAATTCTCTCCCGTCACTATTATTACCTCCGTGCTAAAAAATTTGTCTTAGATTTATCTAGATACAGATGAATCTAACATCAAAACATGTCTAAATACATCCATATCTAAACAAATTTATGAAAAGATTTTTCGGACGGAGGGAGTACTTGCCGACAAACAAGTGCAATCTTCACCTTGAGCGCTCCTCTACAAATACTTGATGATGGCGGCAAGCAGCAGCTCATCACTGAGCCAACATCCACGAGGTTAGAGAGAGAGAGAGAGAGAGAAGACAGAGAATAATGCTTACGTTTACCACTGCAGTCCGCGTCCGGCATGTTCCGGTGCTCGGCCAGCCGACAGCTGAGCCATGGCGACGACTTTCCCTGCACCTAAACTCTCAGCGTCGACCATATGGTAATCTCCTGCCCAGAATGCACGCATGATTGAGAAAGAACTCTACTTAATCAGTGTTCCTGGCTCTCCTTCCCACAAAAAAAAATGTTTTCATGGAAGCTTTTGTCGCCTCTTAAAATAAATAGAACTTCTATGCATCTTGTCTCTTGTGCACCTAAGGCTTGGAGTGATGTTGATCTAGAGGTTAAGGCCGGCCTGGAAAAAATCGTACTGCATCTAATCGTCAACACTTCTGCTTCGGTTCAAATCACTCTGTACCCCTCCATAATTAAGGGTGTGATGGGCATTAAGATTTTTTTTTAAATGTTAAGACATAATTAAGTGAAGTATAAAATGACATACTCTGATCAGGGACAACGCTGATCTGGACGGATGGAGTAGGCCCTAAGCCCTGATTAATTACTGAGTAATTGAGGGGATTAATTATTTGATTAAGGTGGATGGACGATAATATCCTTTTCAAAGTTTAGGGGGGTACCGAAGCAGGCCTGGATGGTGAATTGGTGATAAGGTGCTTCAATTTTGTATGACTTACATGCTATTTTTCCATTTGTCATGCCTGATTTTAGGGTTGGTGCTAACTAGCAAATCCCCATCATATCTGGAGGTACAAGTGGGTGAATTGGATGTTGATAACAACAGACGACACACGGTGAGCATGCATTGAATATGAATTAACTCATTGAGCAGATTAATTGGCTACTACGCACAAGCTTACAAACACATAGTAAAATACTAAACACTGATCAAAACAAAATATCAATGTTCCTAAAGGATGAACCCAGCGAAATGCAACAGATGATCGATGCCATAAGAATGGAGCTGGAGTTATTGGGTGATGGTGAAACGTCGACGAATATTTCTGCCTATGACACGGCATTTGTCGCCCTTGTCAAGAACCTTGAGGGAGGTGATGGACCACAATTCCCCTCATGCATCGACTGGATTGTTCAAAATCAACTACCAGATGGTTCATGGGGTGACCCCGCTTTCTTTATGGTCCAAGATCGGATGATCAGCACCCTGGCATGTGTGGTGGCAGTGAAGTCTTGGAAAATCGACAACGCCAACTTGTGTGATAGAGGTATATCGACCGCTGGATTCTTTGTTTTGACTAGGAATTTACTTGTTTAGTCCCACAAATAGATCATTTGTCTAATGTGTAGAGGACCACTTCTGTTGTAGGTGTGTCATTTATACAAGAAAATATGAGCAGGTTGGTAGAAGAGGAACAGGATTGGATGCCATCCGGCTTCGAGATTAACTTCCCAGCACTCCTAGACAGGGCCAAGGACCTAAATTTGGACATCCCTTATAATCACCCTGTTTTGGAAGAAATATATGCCAAGAGAAATCTAAAGCTCTCGAAGTATGCATACCTACATCTAACCTTGATTTGCACACTGAGTTGAATAGTTTATGTAGTATTAGGCAATAATTAATCTGAGTCTCAAACTATAGGATCCCTCTGGAACTACTACACACCACACCAACTACCCTACTTTTCAGCTTGGAGGGAATGACAGACTTGCAGTTGGACTGGGAAAAGCTCCTCAAGTTGCAGTGTCCGGACGGCTCCTTCCACTCCTCGCCTGCTGCCACAGCTGCTGCCCTCAGTCACACCGGTGACAAGGAATGCCTTGCATTTCTGGAGAGGCTCGTCAAGAAGTTCGATGGGGGAGGTAATTCAAAATCACTCTACTTGTACAACCGGCACAAATTGAGACTTTTCTAGGGTAGGAGTCCCTTGCAATGCCCAATGTGTATACTAAGAATTTCCCTTTTTTCAGTGCCATGTACCCATGCGATGGATATTTTTGAGCAGTTATGGGTGGTCGATCGGCTGATGCGTCTGGGGATATCAAGGCACTTCACAAGTGAAATTGAGAAGTGCATGGATTATATTTACAGGTAGAATAAACTACTTCTGTTGTATTGCAAATACATGATGGAAATAATTCCACTCAAGAGTTCCTAACTTAATTGCAGTCAGGCATATACACGACTATTTTGTTTGGTAAAGCCATCTAAGTATCAGCAGATTTATCATAAAATACATGCTCATATATAAATTTTGTTTAGCAACATATTGCGTATCAAAATAGCAGTTAGAGGCATGGTGGAGACTTCCAAATCATAAATCAGATTTCACTTTTAACCAAGGGAGTACATGTTTGGAAACTCATTGCCTAAACTTAAGTCAGACTTTTACCTCATCTCCCACATTCATACCGCTATTATTCATACCTATATATTAGCACAAAACTAACCAAAATCATATTTTATATGACTAAATGTTAATAATTTCAGTGATACTACCTTCACCCAATACATTTAAGTACTAGTTATATATTTTTTGAAATGGAGTATTAATAGTGTTTTTCCTTAAGACCAATAGAGTACTATTTTGAGTGGAGCTGTGTGTGTATATACACTTTGAACAGGCGGTGGACTCAAAAGGGACTGGCTCATAATGCGCACTGCCCAACCACGGATATTGATGACACGGCCATGGGTTTCCGTCTCCTCCGTCAGCATGGCTATGACGTCACTCCATGTATGTAACTAATATTTTGTCAGTCAAATTTATGAATGAAACTAGATTCAAAATTCGAGAAGTGCTTCTTTGTTTGCTTTGAGGTAGTAGCGCTTTGGCATGTATAACTACTCTGTCATGCTAGATCAAGTTTGACTAATGTGTACCCACAATGCAGCCGTGTTTAAGCACTTTGAGAAGGACGGCAAGTTTGTATGCTTCCCCATGGAGACCAACCACTCATCTGTCACCCCAATGCACAACACTTATCGTGCATCTCAATTTATGTTCCCCGGTGACGACGATGTCCTAGCACGGGCTGGGCACTATTGCCATTCATTCCTCCAAGAGAGACAAGCCTCCAACAAACTGTACGACAAGTGGATCATCGCCAAGGACCTGCCGGGTGAGGTATGTCCCAACACATTCAAGTTAATTATATATGAGGGAATGCGGTCCAGCTAGAACTTAATTTCCTTGGTTGACAATAGACACAGAGTAATGAGTAATTCTATGGTGCCTTGTGCTTGTAAAACATAGGTTGAGTACACACTGAACTTCCCCTGGAAAGCAAGTTTGCCTCGAATTGAAACAAGGATGTATCTGGATCAGTATGGAGGCAACACCGATGTTTGGATAGGCAAGGTCCTCTACAGGTAACAACCTTCCTATATGTAGTGTGTAGTAATGGTATTCAGCTAGCACCAAGTCTTAATTGCAGTTATGGAAGTCATATATTTGGTTCTGACACCTGACTTTTCAGAATGAAACTTGTGAGCAATGACTTGTACCTTAAAATGGCAAAAGCTGATTTCAGAGAATATCAAAGACTCTCCCGACTTGAGTGGAATGGCCTCAGAAAGTAAGTCACGGTCAATTTTCTCTACCACTCTATCCTCAGGTTCAGTTAATTCGCTTCTACATAAGACAACTAGATTTTGTCGTACGAATCCTTGTCATGCAGAGGCAGGGTGTTGACTCATTTTGCTTTGCATCCTATTGATGTTATGTTAAGATTTAATAAAAGGGATCTTTGCTAGGGGGAAATGACAACTACTACCTCCATTCCCAAATATATGACGTTGGGTCAGTTTAAAGATTCTTACTCGGGAGTACATGCAGGTGGTATTTCAGGAACCATCTGCAGAGGTATGGTGGCACTCCAAAGAGTGCGCTCACGGCTTACTTCTTAGCTTCAGCAAACATCTTCGAACCTGATCGAGCAGCAGAGCGTCTAGGGTGGGCTCACATGGCGGTGCTTGCCGGGGCGGTGACCTCTCACTTTCGACACACTGGGTATGCAATGCACGCGGCTTCATAGTTTTTTCCCTCTCCGGAGTCTAGCTTTAGTGGTGGTCAATGTAACATGTGTGTGCACGCATTGCAGGGGACCAAAAGACTCAACGGAGAATCTTGAAGACCTTATTGACCTTGTCTTGTTTGACGACGCTTCTGGTGCTCTTCATGAAGCTGTAAAATTCATTGAACAACTACACTCATATATGAATGTGCATATATATAATGCTGAATTTTTCTTTACGAGATACGAAACTGAGTATTTTCTTTGGAACCTGCAGTGGAAGCAGTGGCTCATGGCATGGACTACAAAGGAGAGCCATGGATCCATTGAAGGGGATACGGCACTGTTGTTGGTTCACACAGTCGAGATCTTCTCGGGAAGGCATGTTACGACCGAGCAAAACCTCAACCTTTGGGATTACTCCCAGCTGGAGCAGCTCACCTCTTCCATCTGCCGCAAGCTTGCCACAATAGTTCTTGCTCAGGTGCCATGCGTGTGTACATGATTTGCATATCCTGGATTCATAAATGCATCTACCTTCGTTTGAGTTGCATGTGATTTGTCAAATTATAACCAAAAAATGTTCAATGGGGAAAAACAGAATGGGGCAAGTATGGAGAGCACAAAGGACTTACACCGGCAAGTGAACTTGGAGATGCAAGAACTATCGTGGCGTGTTCATCAGGGTTGCCATGGCATCAACATAGAGACCAGGAAGACATTTCTCAGCGTTGTGAAAAGCTTCTATTACTCGGCTCATTGCTCGCATGAAACAGTCGATAGCCACATCGCAAAGGTCATATTCCAGGATGTCATGTAGGAAGTACCCTCTTCTGTCCTTGTCAGATGTCTAAGTTGATGCATGCTGACGCATGAATTAAGCACGTCTTCTGTTGAGTTTCATCATGGTACATGTCTAAGTTGTATACGAGTCATAACCCTACTTATCTAGTTGGCTGCTGCTGGCTCAGCCTCTCAAAGGCGTGTGTGTGTGTTTATAGGGGTGATTGTATGCTCGTGTATGTGACTATGTGAGCGACTTGGAGCTATAGCATTGCTATTTAAAATTTGGATTATAAATGGAAAAAATGTCTACCTACCCTGTAATTCTTGAAATAAATACCAGTTCAATAAAAATATCACCTAGTGCTAAAATCACTGAATTTCAGTGATTATGGTTTTCTATTCGACCAAATGGCCAATAGTTTCATTTAAATTCCAACTGAAAATTGGCCGGAAATAATCAAGGATCAGACACAGCCACGAGTAGTCGAGTATACAATGCATCTGAAGAAAGTAGGCAAGAATGCATCCAACCTCTCTGCTCATGCCGACCTGATCTTCACCGGCAGCAGCGTACAATGCATAGGGAAAAAAGGATATCTTTTTTGGATTTTTAGGTTTAGAGTAAGAATGGAAAGGCAGCTCCTATTCAACGACCTACGCTCCCCCCGGCACGCGCTTTTGGGCCAGCTCATCAAATTTTTTTCATTTTGTTTTTTTTTTCATCTTATTTTTATGTTTTTCTAACTTATTTAAATAAATTCAGCATTTCAAAAAACTTTCAAACATCCAAAAAATGTGCATTTTGAAAAAAATTGAGAACTCATAAAATGTTCATGATTTTGAGAAAACTTTGGGAAATCATGAAGTATATTCGGATTCAGAAATATTTGCTATTTTGAAGGAAATAATGTTTCGATGTTCAAAAAATGTTCACAGTTCTAAAACAAATGTTCATCGATTCAAAAAAGTTCATGATTCTGCAAAAATGTCCATGTATTCAAAAAATGATCATCATATAATAAAACGTGGTGAATACAACAAATTTTGATAAATTTTGAAAAATATGAATTTCAAAACAAAACAAAATTTCAAAATAGTTTATCAATTCCAGAAATGATCGAGGATTAAAAAAATGTTCACGAACTTGAAAAATGGTCATGCATAGAAAATGTTCATGAATTTTAAAATTATTCAAAATTTCAAGAAATGTACCTCGATTCAAAAAATTGTTCATGGGTTTCAGAAAAAATATTAATTTCAAAAAAAATTCGCAAATTTGTAATAAAATACTCACAAATTCAAAATATCATGATTTAGAAAAATTGTTTGTGAATTCAAAACATGTCTCAAACTTGAAGATTTTCTTAAAACGGAAATGAAAGAAAAATGAAAAAGGAAAAGGAAAAATAAAAAATAAAAGGAAAAAAGAAAGGAAGGAAGAAACAAAAAAACGGGACATGGAGTCTGGCGTACAAGCCTACTTGGGCTGGCCCGATATGAAACATCTCGAATGCGGGGTATGCGTTTGGTCGCTATCATGGGACCTATGCGGTGAATAGGAGATACCGAATAGAAGGAACGGGAGAGGATGGTACGAGTGATTCGTATGACGCTGGTGGGAAATTTCTTTTGACCAAAACTGTTGAAATAATTTGACCGAAACACAAAATTTCAGTACATACTGCAATTACTGAAATTGCTGAAAATGCACTAAAAGTAATTTCCATACTGCATACAACATCGCCTGCTGATTGAAGGAATCCGCTTTTGTGAACCAACTAAAGCTATTCAGAATCATGCTTGTACTAACCAAAGGTGTAACTTCAGAAGCTACTTATAGAAGGCTCGACAATCAAACGAGCTAAAAACAATCATTCAAACATATTTTTAAATTTTTGGAGAAAATGAGCTCCATGTAGCCCGATCACCAAAAGCCATTTCTGTAGTCGTTTGTAAATTATATGAGAAAAACTATACATTGGGAGTTTATTTCGAACACTACTCTAACAGAGGTATTTGCAATCAGAGCTAAACTATACATTGGGAGTTTACATTACCGTGGACCGGGTTCCCGCCGGGCTCGTGCAATTGCAAGATCGTCACGGCGAGGTACTTCACGGACGGCGCCGCAGCCGTGCTCCCGCTCGACACCTCGCGCGACCTGTCGCCGTTCGACGCCGATGGCCACGACAGGTATGTGTATGCGCGGTGTTGTTCAGTCGGTGTTCACTGTTCAGTTGGGTTGTTTAGCTCTGATTTGAAGGAATGCCCGGCCTAACACGCACGCACTTGTCGCTCTGTTTCTTCTTACTAGCTTTTCTTTATCTTTTGTGAAGTCCCAAAATTCTGTAAATTCAAAATATATGGAAGTCCCGAAAAATATGAATCTCCGAAAGTTTTGACAATCGTGAAAGTTTCAAATTCTAAAAGCTATGGCAAGAATTTTCTGAAAGCGGGTACTACATTTTCTGAAAGTGTCAAAATGAAAACTTGACATGATCAGTGCGATGGACAGGGCTATCTCGAGGCGATATGAAGTAATTTGCCTTCCACTTATGGCATTGTACCGTCGGAAGTGATCGGCGGGCGCCCGCCAGATAGCCCTGGCCACCAGAGTGCATTGCCCATTAAACATTAGGTGGGACCTGGCGTTTAGAGTCTTGCCTTTTATGTTTGAACTGAATCTTATGTTCGGTTATCCTTATGATAATTGAACCCTGCTAAACGACTTCGATGGTGCTTTAATCCTTCATCTTGGTTAAACTTGCATTCATGACTTCGATTGCCGTGGGGAACAGGGGAGTGCCCGTGGTTGTCGGTGGCACAATGTATGGCTTTGCCCCGACGACGTCCCAGGAGCCACCGGAGAGACATGCCAGGCTGCACTTGATTCTCCGGCGGACCTCAACCTGCCGTCCATCACCGTCTCTGTGCTGCAAGGGTCTCGGACCGTCCGGCGCAGGGTGAGGAATGTGGCCAGCAATGCCGAGAGATACCTCTGCGGGGTAGCCGTCGGCGTGCGGCCGGGGTGGTTCGACATCTCCCGGAGAGACTTCGGAGAGATAGTCCTTACTGGGAGCCTAGATCACCTGGTCAGGCTGCCTCTGGCAGTCCGGGCGCTTTCAACCACATGATCAAGTGTACAAATGGAAATGGCTGATGCTTAACTAAACTGGTACACATATTTGCCTTTTCACAACAAATAATTAATCTCGCTGAAAAGTCCACTGCTGTTAGATAATCTGGCTTGAAGAGGCTTTGTATTTTACTAATTTACAAGTTACAGGTAGTGGTAAATCATCCTGAAAATAGAGAATGTGTTTACATGGCACCCATAAATCTCTGAATCTCTTCTCCATGTATTTTACTAGCCATTTCTAGTTCTGAATGGAAGGATAGACAGAGGACACGGGCCTTCATCATCTAAATCTCTTCTCCATGTCCCTTGACAACCGAGCCAAAGATGAAGTTCCGCCTAGCTCAAGTATCCGAGATTACACCGGGAATTGCGGCCCAAGATAGTTGACACCTTCGCAGACCACCTACAAAATAAAATGCAAATTGGGCAATGCAGAGTCTTGGATAGCTTGTTACCATACAAAGATCACAACCTCGTCACCTTTGTTACCATAACAAAGATCAGGACAAGTAAAAAAATGCAAACTCTGCATCTTATGAGTTGGCAGTAGATAGATAGATACTAGATAGCTAGCATGATAACCATTTCAACTAAAAGCTTCAATTTTTTGAAAGAAGAACAGATCAGTTCATATCCTGTATCTCGACGCTCATTTGATATTCAGACTCTTAGGACCAGGCCTTCAATTATACAATAACTTATCCTTAAGTGTGCATCTGACAGAAAAAGGGCCAGACCATCCAATATACATACCCTGATATCCATATTAACACACTGATACTATATCAAGATGCAACAATTCATACAATTTGGAGAAACTGAGTAGGCAATAAGAGTACCTGTTATGAATTGTAGTAACACATCAGTTGCGACTGAAGGAAATAGGAATCCTTATATTTTCTGCCACTCCCAACATGAACGCCATTTTTAATCCAATCTTCTCTATGGATCCAAGCATCACGGGTAGTATCAAGGACGCCCAAAATCTGTCCGGGCGTAAAGTAGGATTTAGGGACCCGAAACATTGGAGCACAAGGCAGCACAGATATAAAGGAATGAGCAAGACACACCACCTTCAACAAATGATAGCCAAATTCAAAATAGATACTACTTACCACTCCACCTTTCCATGGGATAAACAACGGATTCCTCCTTGACTGTAATACCTATGAATTTAAAATGAGAGGTTAAGCCAAGACAAATAAATCACGAGTCTAAATTACGGTATAATGTAAAACTGAGATATAAACCTCACACAATCAATCCAGGTATGTTAATTTCAAGAAATGGAGTGTGCATTCTAATTTATAAAAAGATACAGATGCATATCCTTGCAAGAAGACATACCTCAACCTTCTCAACAGGTTGATTCGATGGAATAGTATTAAGAACCCTGATAAAAAAGAAAACAAAATTGATCAATAAATTTATTGTTGATTTCCAAGATATTATGTTAAGAAAAAGTCAAGTGTCATTAGTATTTTCTCCCAAAAACACAGGGGCCACATCAGCAATTTTTATTGTAGCAGCTCTGTGCTATTCATTTTTACAAAAATTCTTTCAACAAACACTTGTTAATAATAAATAGTAAATACAAAAAAAGGATCAGAACAGTTGCTTGGCACACTTTTCGCTACATAGGGTGGCACATTTCTATTCATTAGCACAATTATTCCAGTAGTCTTCCGTTAAATATTGCCAGAAGAAGGTAACAATCAACCTTTGTTCGAGAACTGGTGCAAGACCTGTCGTTGAAGCTGCGCCACCAACCTGCAAAGATCATTCCTCTCAGCTATTGCTTCTTGCGCAATAGAGCAATACTGATATGAAAAACGAGACTGATACTTTACCAGCTGAATACTACAGAATAGCTTCCTTTGGAGGTCAACACGTCCTGTTGTAGGAAGTTGTTAGAAAAGATTCTCTCTCAGGGAAGCGAGATACTGTACTAAGAAAGAGACTACCTGTTGAAAGAACACTGCTGACAATGGCTTCTACGAGGCCGATATTATCAAACTTCTTTACTCTAGTGGGAAGCATTTGATAACTGTCCCATGCACCAAGCCCACCATTTCCAGAAAGACCGTCGTTTGTTTGCCAAGTATCTTCCAGCATGTCATCACAATCTTGGAACCTGTAAACATACACATATCTTGTCTGCAGCAATCATCATATCAAAGGGCACAATCACCAAAGTAGAGAACAAAGTCTCACCAAGGTCGGGGAGGTGGAGGGAACTCTTCTGGAATGAGAAGCCGAGGGTAAAGAAGCCCCATAGGAGGAACCTATTTTATCACAACAAATATGAATTTGTAGATATATGATCTAACAGGAAACACTTTAAGCATACATATAACTACTCCAACTACAACTCAACCATCACCATAGATTTTACAAATAGAGAGCGAAGGAGCAAAGGAGGGAGCAAGAGTGCCTGCATGTCTTTCTTTTTGCTAATTAAGAAGAAATAAATACCAAAACATTGTGCACTTTTTCAAAACAAACCCTCAGCAAAAAAACAGACAAAAGGAGAAGAGAATAAGTGGTTTAAAAAAATTACACTGAGAGCTGACAGCCTTGTCTTCTGATGCCCAACAGACTTTTCATGCTCATATGAATGAACAACAGAAACAGCATCATAACTTCCGCTCTGTGGAAAACAAATACTAGAATAAGTTCAAGGGAAGCATTAAGAATATGATATCATTTCAGTTTAAGAATTAAGAAAATCAAAGTTCAGAGGAGGAGGTTGGATGTTATGGGTTCAAGCATCCACTGAAAGACTGCAGTTCTTTCTGGTTTCTACATATACTAGTTTTGTCCATTTTGTTCAACAATTTGCACACAAACCTTGTTAATATATAATATGTCAATATATGAAGTTCAAGTTTACAACGAATTCATGTCTGCGTCGATAGATGATTGTATTTCATGACTAAGAGGATAACAAGGGAAGGATCTGAAAATGTAAGCGTGGCAACACCAAAAACAAATGCACTACGAGCAACACATAGGCAAATAGGATAGCTCCAAACCAGATCTCTTTGCCTTCCTAGAGGATTCAGTGACTTACACATACAATAGAAACAGGAGATATGCCCTATGTCATCAGCGCATTAGATTATTCATCTTCCTATGTCCCATGTATGAATGTTTCCACAAGGTTGGTTACTAATTTACTATGCTTTGACGAGATAAGATAGAGCTCACACAGAGAGATTTAGAAAAAGGTTTCAGGTTATGAATCCATTGATTCTAGGACTGCTCTAGTCCCATGCACTGGAGAAAATCTGTATATATGAATTGTGCGAAGGCAGATGCATATGTTATTGTGGTTTATCCTCTTTATATACAGTTTCAGGTGAAATTAATCAATATACAACAATACTATAATGAACTTTGCACGGACGACACAAATCTTACTTTCCAACAGGAAAATATTCAAACTGAAACACAAGCAGACTGTCCAGCAATCAAATCCTTTACAGATACGAGCTTTCAAGATTTAGTAAAGCTTTGAAGTTAGAATAAGCCACTTACCCTTATCTGGCTATATCCCTCTTTTATCTTATTGAGCATTAGCATATCTATAGGCTTCTTCATGGGATCGGTTTTAAAGTTTGGCCATGTGCGATGACGTTGTTGAATCCAAAGTAGGCATCTGGATATGTCCTACAAAAGAAAATGAAAATGGCAGAGGATGTAACAAAAGGAAAGATAATGAAAATAATAATGTAGAGCACAAGCCATTGACGTTCAAAAGCCATAAAAACAAGTCATGCAGTTATAGAGTAAAGTGGGAATATGATCATCAGACTATCTAGCATGTAGCCTCGAGGGAGATCCTCCGTAAAAAAAGAGCACTTGATAACTGACAAGAATACCATCCAACAATCATGTTATAACTAAGGTGACAGTGGCGGACCTAGAAAGTATTTGGAGTGGGGGCAAACTAATTGAGTGGGGGCATATTCTATAGAAATTCAAAGAATTTAAGCATAATTTTCCAAAAACACAAGCAAATCTTACTGAAATTTCAAATTTTCAGTGGGTGCCTAGGCCCCCACTCACCATAACGTGGGTTCGCCCCTGTAAGGTGACATCACAATGACTGATATTTACAGAAATATTCCATTGAAGTTGTCCTTGGCAAATCAGTGTCATCAGAAAGGCCCAAAAATCATCGGAAATACTGTCAATATAATGGTTCAGCCAATTTTCATTTTAAAGCCAAATCTACCCCTGACACGCACCCACACTCATATACTCTTCGGCCTTCCTTCCCTCTTATTGCCACTTAAGGATTCAAACCCCCACATAAACGACTTGTGCCAAGTGCCACTGCCAATGAGTTCTGGTTGTCATGATACTTTCCATGACTTTGCAATGGCATATTGCTAGATGTTGCTCTTTGCAATAACAGTGGCATCATTTTTCGAAACCAAAGTACAGCCAAATCTCAACTGAGAAACTAGTCAGAATAGTCAGAAGGAATAGATTGTTGCTCGTATTTGTAAGATGATATTATACTAAAAACAGGATGAAAGAGCTAAAATATGCATATCTTCCAATTGGGAAAAAAGTGGCATGACACAAAGTTGTACACAACAGTCACATGAGACAAAACTAACAAAGATTCGTTTTTCTGACAGAAAAAAGGGACTGGGTGCCATGTAACAAAATAGTACTCCCTCCGTCCAAAAAAGCTTGTCCCAAGCTTGTTCCTCAAATGGATGTATCTAACACTAACTTGGTGCTAGATACATCCATTTGAGGGACAAGCTTTTTCGGACGGAGGGAATAGATAATAACTTGAAAAAATAGAATCACAGATTTGTAGCATGTAACAAAATTATACAGATATAATGACCATGAACAACAGATTGCTCTAGTAACGGAAATATCTTGTCTATGTTAAAGAGAACAGTTGAGAACATACATCTCCACCATATGGAAGCGCCAAAGCTGTGTGGGGCAAAGCTACTCCATCCTGCAAACACTCAGGGCAGATCATAAATTAATATGATGATATCTAAATTTCTTGGTGGTTTGAAAGAAATATAGAAGTACTATGGTTATTACCTCAACACAAACTACTTGTGTAACTTGAGCACCAATGTTGACCACACAAGCTGTCGACAAACCATTCCCAAATGCCGCAGCAAGAGCCTCCTAATTAAATATTAACATAAGCAGAGTAAATAAGGAAGCTCAATTTTCTTCATGTTTCAATTTGTGAATGTCTCTACAAGTCTATAGTCTGGAAAGGTATTCTAGACAAAAAAAAAAGTCTATAGTCTGGAAAGTAGATAATATTACCCAAAATGAAGGTATCAAGTTCTAGTTTCTCATTAGAAATATTACATTAAGCTTAACTGTCAAATAGTACTAAAGTACATTAGTAGAGATAAGCTAAAATTAGAAACAGGCAACCAGCACGAAAACAACTCCAGAAATGGGCTAACTCCAAGTGTACAGCACACCAGATTAAAAACATGAAAGTTAAAATCCAGCCTTTAGGTGCAAAATATTAATATTGACCCAATGGCATGAAAGGTTTCATGAGTACCTGATTTAAGGTACCAAGCTGCTAACAAAATATGGACTGGTGTTAATCCAGAATAGTTGGCACCAGGCAAGCAGTGTCAAGCTGTAGCATGGCAATTTCTCTCTACTCTTATCTTGGCTGCATGCCCTCCATAATCCCCGTTCTAGATGAAACTACGCCTTATGAAAAGAAACGGTGCTATTGACTAATAAAGGTACAGCTCCCTTTCGTCATATATATACAGAAAATTTTCACTCTTTTGCAATGAATAGTTTTGCTTCACCGCAAGTGGTTTTGACAATCGGACTCCCCCTTGCCAGCATTATGTAGTTATGTAAAAAGAAAAGGAATATAAACATCAACCCATGAGTAAAATTACTTCACCACAGCAATTTCGTAAAGGCGACCGCATCATGCACTATGCCAGATCGCACTCCACTCAGTACATACAACTTTAAAGTGGTTAGCATAGTACAATAGTCTCAGAATTGAGGAAATTATCCCAGCATCCATGGAGTAAACTTACATAAATTATCGAAAGATGTTCCATTTTGGGATGAACGGTCCAATTACTTTGCTTAGCAATTGCAAATGGAGAAACAAATCTTGCATTCAAAACGTAATAGAAAGTAAATGCTAAATGGACGATTGGGGACGAACCTGATGTACCACTGCCGTGCTAAACCCCAAGTCACAAAGTGCAATGGACAGCATCTCTTTCATTTCTGATTGATGGATATATATTAAAAAAATCACAATTAAAACAAATAGAAAATATTCTTTATGCAGTAGAACATGCACTTCGCACTGGAACTGTAGAAGGTGTTGAAAAAAGATAAAGCAAACAGTATGCACTCAAGATTTCCTATATGAATCATCAATTCAATGCTATTACACTAACGGAGTAATGGATCATGGATTTCATGAAAGAATCTATTGAAGAACTAACGGTGTAGATTTCTCTCGTTGCTAAGGGAAATGAACAGATTTGAAATTCATGTCGAATGAACAGATTTGAGTTGTTAGAAGTTCAGAAAAAAGGAATTACACATAAACATCAGTATTGGCAGAAAACATGGCATTGACAACTAGTCAAATGCTGGAAATCTTGATCTTCACATACACAAGGTATTTCTGCATTTATTTTTTCCTGCGACTGTTGTTTAGTGCCATGTAATTTAGGGAAAATAATAGTGAAAGGTATTCATTGCTGTTGTACATGTGGGATAACTACAGTGTTGATGTCCAAATTGACAGGTAAAGCAAAACGAGGTGACATGCTCACATGGATGAAAGAGAGGGATTTAAGAAGAAAGAGACAATATATTGGGATGATGAACTTTAGATGGGAGGTTTAATTCTTCAATGCTTGATTAATAAATAGTGAATGCATGGTATTGGTATGCCTTTACTAGGGTGACAAACTTGATTTGAAACCTAATTAACTCATCTCTACCTGCATGATATGCCTTTTCTCGGGCTCACAGGCCTGACCTAAAACCTAATTAATGGATCTCTATCTCTAACCAAACTTATCTCTAAGGGCATATACAAAGGTAGAGCAGCTGCTGACTCTTCAATCTTTCCAGGTCATCTTAAGTCAACACCAAAGACATCTTGTGCAATGGGTTATCTCTTATGCCCTTTACAGTTTACTCGAAGAGTCAATACTAAGGGACAACAACGTTCAGTGGTATTGGGGTCAACTCTTTGGCTTTCGCCTCTTTAGAGTCGGGGCTTTCGCCACTATAGAGACTGAGTTTCCACTCTTCCTCCAGACCAGCGATAACGCCTATGAGTGAAAAGTCAGCTACGGCTGTGTACATGCCCTAATGCATGGAATATATCTATAAGGAATAAAACCGAACTAACAAGGAGACTAATTACTTTTTAATACTGCTCCAGCAGGGGGCATGTAGAGTATGCTGCTGCTACAGCCATTCTACAGCACCGTGCCTGAGTTTCTTAGGTTACGGTTGTGGACAAAGGCGTACAGCTTTTAACTTCAGAGTTGCCAAGATGACAATCGACCAGCCTTTGGGATGGATTAATGTCCTTCAATATAATGATTTCTTGAGATTACAATGGCAGCCTCCATTTATATATAGGTTTCAGAGATGAGGAAAGCTTGAGCGAATTTCAAGGATAAGGCAAGTGAACAAACTTAAAAACTAACTACCTAGGAGTAACCACTACGAAGGAAGTAAGGATATCCTGCTCCACCTGAGTATCATGTCACCAGCCCTAAAGGATACTCAGCCTTGCGGTGGCACATATGAGCAGCACTATAAGACATACGTCCACATCACAGGTAGTATTACATGAAAAGAGAAATACCTCGGTTGTCAAATGTTTCCCCAAGAACAAGAATTGCAGAATAGAGATGTCTGTCCTTTGGGTTGATATGCAACTTCTCTGTCAGCATCCAGTTCCAAATAGTGCGCAAATCTTCTAAAACCTGCAACGGCCAATATTTGTTTTTCCAAATCATCAACCATTCTGATGCTATATATAAGGAAAAATAATATGGACGCACATAGGTTTTGTAACCAGTTAGAAACACAGGGTTATCATGTGCATAGTCTCTTTCCCAACACGCTCTGCACCAGATACCATCAATTTCAATGAAGAAAAAATAATCCAGCTGTGTTTTTAATGTAAATTTTCTAATATGTAGGCCAGGGTTTCAACTCATGACCTAATTCTTAGTCTTTCTTTACGGTTCGTCACTGGCAGCAAACAAATGCAGTAAAATAAAATAAACCATAAAGGCAGAGAATAACAGGTAATATGGAACAATTTTAGTTCTTAGCTTTGAACCCAAGCTCCACAGTTGTTAGCATAAGGACTTCATGGTTCAATTCCATTAAGCTAATATAGATACTCTAAAATATTAGACCACAAGACTTTATAATTAAAACTTAATAACTGCCTTACCGGCAGAATAAACTGCTCAATTTATGTTTTACCAGTGAAGTAGCTGCAAAATTAGGTAAACCTTTTGGGCAAATATGGTGCCTTTAGAGTATGCGAGGTGCAGCGGGAGCTTTTTCATGAAGATCTGTTTAGGATTGGCTGATGGAACATTTGCGGGCAAACAAATAGGCAGAATTTCAATGTGTTCCTACTAATTGTTTCAGATGGAAGAGATTGGGTTAAAGCCTTCTTCAGTACATTTCAGTAGACCTCTCGCCTACTGTTTTCCATAAATTTCAGTAAATATTTGCAACTGGATTGACCAAAATCCTGGCACAAATCTGATTGAAAACATTTTTTCCCTTGATAAACAATGCTGCAAGAAATATCATTCCCCATACTGATTACAAAAAAAGGGCAGCCCAGTGCACGTAGCCCCCGCTTGCGCAGGGTCCGGGGAAGGGTCCAACCACTTTGGGTCTACAGTACGCAGCCTTTCCCTACATTTCTGCAAGAGGCTGTTTCCAGGACTCGAACCCGTAGCTTTACCGCTGCGCCAAGGCTCCCCTTCCCCATACTGATTACAGTGGAGCCAAAAACAATACACCCCTACTAGATATTTGTAGAACTGACAGTGTAACAATGGAAAGTCTCAGCCAATGAACTCAAAATGAACTTCCCATTTAAAGGGCAAAGTTGTTTAATACATACCAAGAGAGCATTACTATAACTAAATGATTCTTTAAGATGAGGATCATACAGAATTAGAGGCATACCTGATGTAACGAATAATTCTGAGAAATATTAAAATGGCCTCTCCTGATCGGGCGACCCAAACAGTATGGTGCAGAAGGAGGGATTTTCAAAGCATCCTCTCCAAATATCATTTCCTTATACTTGTTTTCTTCAGAGTTGGGCTTGTTACCATCATCGGATGTGCTTTGTGAAGGATCTTCATTGGCATCACTGTTTACTGACCTTTCTGGCCAATTTGAGGGGTCGTCAACATTTTGATATAATAAAATGCTCCAAAATATATGCCACTTTACAACAGTGCAGAACTGCTCTTTGAATCTACTGTTAATACTTAATAACCCAAAGAACTGAGCATAACTAAGTAACTCTGATTATAGGGGCAAGAAGTGACAAAATAATCCATGATATAACTCCAACTATTGCATTAAAAATGTAAAACTGTGTGATGCCCCATCGAACAATCTAAAGCAGCTAGACAAAACATGGTGATTGATGAGATCTCGTTCTGATGGATACGCGTCATATGGAGCCGGGACAAAAGAAGACTCCAATGTGGAAAAGGGGGGAAATAGGAAGGTACTTCAGTAAAAGATCAGAAAGTACCAATTGACGTGGATGCTTTGGTGCTTTTATCCATCACATCTGTCCATGTGAGTATACTATCATCTTTGTTTTGCTGTGAAGAAAGACCATCAAGACGTCCCATCTGAAGTGATCAATATAACCCCATCAGCAAACAGAGGCCATGATTTGACCTTTCTAAACAAAAGGAAATTGATGTAAAATCATATAATACATCTATATTGCACACATCAAACAGGCGTACTTGTTTCAATAAGGATTTGTAAGATTGCAAGAAATGGCAACAATTTCTGAACTTGGCAATAGGTAATTCAAACATAATTCTATAAATTTGGAAGAGGGTGGATGAGCTAATGAGTAGAAATTTAGAATATCCACATGTAAATGCCTGTCAAATACTTTAACATTTCTTTTTAAGAATATGTATCAATGTTTGACAAAATCTCCCATATTTTCATGGATGGAGGACCAGTGCAAGAGGTTAGGTTTACCACATAATGTAGTATGTTGAACTTATAAACTATAAGGACAACAAACTTCATAATAGTTTAAGCCCTAAATCCTACGTAAACTCGGCTTGTAAGCCTCAATGCCACAAGCTTAAGCTATAGGGCAAACAAGTCCCGAAGTTCCCTTCCTCCCAATTGCTGTATGTCCCGTAGTGAACTGGATCATTATCAGAATATTATCATGATGCAGCGTACTGCAGATGAAATAATTGGTCTGAAAAAACATTTTTCACAATCTAAAAATAGGACTAATTTAGTGAGATGTGGCACATGGCCACTGTTTTGTTGCTAACTTGCTCTAAGTAGCTAGTTCTCCTTTAACTGCCCAAGTATAGGACTGCAACCAGATAAGACAGGCCAAACAACTCCTCAAGAAGCATAAGAATAACTATTGATAAGTAATCAATGTGTAAGAAAAGATAAATAAATTGCCCATACTCTAAACTAGTTGGACATTGCTATTCAAATTCAAGGCGACAAAACCTTACATCTGGGGTGATACTTTTTCGAATTAACGGAAAAAAGCTTAACCTGGGTGGCAAAAGGCAATATATCCTACCATCACAAAAACAGGTATGCAAAGTATTCATCACATAGACTGAACACAGTACCTTAGGAGGTAATGGTTGGTTCTCTGAAGGCGATACTTCACCCAAAAAAGGGATTTTGAGCATTGAAGCGATCTGCAAGAGTCAGGCCTGATTAGTTCAAGCTGCACACATGATCCAAATGTAATTGCGAGAAGTAGATTTTTACAATATCATACGCCCTCTCCCGCTCTGCGTTGTGCGTCGACCCAGCGCGACAGTTGAGCCTCTGCAAACCAAAACGACAGTCATACACTGAAGATTTCATCGATGATGTTCCAATGCAGGTACGGTAAGGGAGAACCACCCCAGCATCTGCATCACCTGGTCTCGCACCGACAGCTTCGGCGCATCGTTCTTGTGCCGGGCAATGCAGTGGGGTATATTGAACGGCACGTCCTGGCTAGCGAACCCCATGCGCACATTCATGGAGCCTGCAAAAAGGAAGGGCCCTCGGTCAGCTGACAACGACCATGTCTCGAGGCAAAAATCACCGCCGTATAAGAAGACGACATTCCTGCTTCACACATATTCACCAGTACTAGAACCTCAGCGGTGGCATCACACAAAAATCAACCTTCTGACTTACATTATGCGTTTCACTGTGCGCTCCAGCTTCTCGAAATTAGCTCGAACTACACTACACACGTTGCTTTTTACACCCAAATTTGGACTCCAGCAGGCGTGTGAATCGACGGAGCAAACAGGCGAAGGAAAACGCGCATCTAGAGGACGGGGGATTGGGGGATTTCCCTCCCGCGGGGCGGGCGCACCTGGGTTGATGACGACGAGGTTGGAGCCGCGCTCGGCCAGGAGCTGCGACGGCACCACCGTCTTGAGGTAATCCTGCGAGCACAGGCGTGAGCAGCGACTCGCTAGGGTTTCTCGGGAGGGGTTTAGTCCGCGGCGCGAACCGAGCCCGCCGGATACGGGCGACCCGGAGAGGAGGGGGGAGGGGATGGCGGAGCTCACCATCTGGTCGGCGGCGGCGGCGGCTGGAGGCCCGAACGGGCGGCCGCGGCGGAGAGGGGCGCCGGAGTTGAAGGCGGCGAACCTTCGCGGCGGAGCAGGGCGGAGCGGGGCTGGGCTGTGCTCCCCCGACGCGGGTTAGGGGGCGGGAGGAGGCAGCGTCGGCCGTCCGATCGACATCGAACGGATGACGTTATCGGACGTGATTTTCCTTCGCTCTCCTACTATTGCGTTGGGGGCGGACATTCGGTTTGAAATCCAAATTCGACCCGATTTTCTCGGCTGTTTGAATTCGTTTGGAATCATAGCACAAGGTACAACTTTTGCCGGCCTTGTGAAATACGAGTAGTTTGTAAGTACGGCGTTGTCATCTTGAAGTCGCCACGGCAAATGTGTTAGGTGCTTGGTGTGTTGCTCTTTTTCGTTTGGGATGCTCTGTTTGCTTCTGGACCGGAAAAATTAGTTTATGTTTTTCAAACGGTTTCTCATGCACATGTAACACAACTCTCTGAATTCATTATAACGAAAACGACATGCGGTAAGGATTTTCCCCTACAGTTTTTTGGTCAAGAAAAAAAAAGGTTTTTCATGCCACCGATATAGAAGTATATTTATATGAAGAATAACACCATGCATAGGCCTTGCCTGAGTTGCGTTTGGTATCGTGGTAGATTATGATAACCCGGCTTATCTAATCGACTATTGTTTATTTTACCATTTGTTTAACCCTTAGCTCTTATTCAGCATCTTTTTTCATAAAATGAGTTTGAGCACAACATGTCCACAACTCCAAAACTAGGTTTTAGAATGAAAATCTTGTTTTTCGGGTCAAGGATTTGAAACTAAACTAAGGGCTCCTTTGATTCAAAGGGTTTTTCATAGGAACCTTGGAGGATTAGAATTTTTAGGAATTTTTCCTATGTTGATCGTTTGATTCATACGATCGAATCCCATAGGAATTTTTCCTAAGAATTTCTTTGTACTATTTCCCATAGGATTTCTAGCATCCACTCAACCCTTTTTAAAAGGATCCTTTGCTTTTCCTATGATATAATCAAACAAACCAGAATCATGTAGTAGGATTGAGATGTGCATGTCATGCCAATCCTATGGTTTTTCTGTTCCCGTGTTTTTAGAATCCTTACTCGATATGGTTTACTTGCTCATATGAATATGATGTTGTTTGTTATAATTAGTGATACACCTCTAGGTCCTGACTTCTCACTCAGTGTGACTTTTTTTTAACAGTTTGGCCGGGAAAAAAGACTACTATGCTATTCCCTCCATCTCATAATATAAGAGCATTTTTTACACTACACTGGTGTAAAAAATGCTCTTATATTATGGGACAGAGGGAGTAGTAAAGATAATACATATTCCCATGGAATTCCCTCAAAAAAATCCTGTGGAATGGATCAACCACATACGAAAACACTAAATTTGCCTTGATGAATACATCTCTTTATCAAGTTTATTATGACTAATAAGAAATTATTAAAACACAAAACATCTGTGCATTTTCCCCACCAAATAAAAGAACATCTCCGCATTTAGGGATCAATGAAGGACACGCTCGAAATCAACGGCAGCCAAGAATGTATCCTTTGATCCTGAATGGAGACATGCAGTTTTCTTCTGTAGCAAAACACAAGACTACCATACCAAGGCATAAAATAAAACCCACCGCGATAAAACCGAAAAACATAACTGAGCAAGACGGCTTAAAACTCCTACATATCGAATTCTGCAGGTCCCCAGCTCACGAATCCTATGGGCAAAAAGCGGGACATGTACTGCTCCAAAAGTATGCGTAAAACACGACGAGTTTCCATATTGATAGCTTCCCCTCCTACCACAATCCCCTTGCTGGCTTCAGGTTGTCTTAGCCTTTGCGGCCCTTCTCTTGGAGTGCCTCCTCGGGATGGAGTTCTTCATTCCCAGGAAGAAGAGCAGCGCGCCGAAGAGGGCCAGGTTCTGAGCAGAGAGAGAGAGGAATCTGAGTTAGAACACCTGATGACAGCTACTGATGGAACTGTTCAAAGAAGGTGAAGCTTTTCGCTGAGCGAGATTTTGTGTAACAAACCTGTGAAAACATGGTGAAGAGCTTGGCAAATTGCTGGGACTCCATCTCGTAGTTGTAGAAGTCGTACACGACAGGGGTTATGAATGCCAAGTAAACAAGCTGCACAAGTGAACCGCATCAGTGTTTCCATTTGTTCCAAAAAAGAAGTAAAGAAATGTAACGGGGGAGAAAGAGCAACTGCGAAACTAACATAATAAATGCACAATCATTTTAACATGGATTAAATATAATTGGTCCCGTACAATAAGACAAACAACAAACAACAACAACAACAACAAAGCCTTTAGTCCCAAACAAGTTGGGGTAGGCTAGAGGTGAAACCCATAAGATCTCGCAACCAACTCATGGCTCTGGCACATGGATAGCAAGCTTCCACGCACCCCTGTCCATAGCTAGCTCTTTGGTGATACTCCAATCCTTTAGGTCTCTCTTAACGGACTCCTCCCATGTCAAATTCGGTCTACCCCGCCCTCTCTTGACATTCTCCACACGCTTTAGCCGTCCGCTATGCACTGGAGCTTCTGGAGGCCTGCGCTGAATATGCCCAAACCATCTCAGACGATGTTGGACAAGCTTCTCCTCAATTGGTGCTACCCCAACTCTATCTCGTATATCATCATTCGGACTCGATCCTTCCTCGTGTGGCCACACATCCATCTCAACATACGCATCTCCGCCACACCTAACTGTTGAACATGTCGCCTTTTAGTCGGCCAACACTCCGCGCCATACAACATTGCGGGTCGAACCGCCGTCCTGTAGAACTTGCCTTTTAGCTTTTGTGGCACTCTCTTGTCACAGAGAATGCCAGAAGCTTGGCGCCACTTCATCCATCCGCTTTGATTCGATGGTTCACATCTTCATCAATACCCCATCTTCCTGCAACATTGACCCCAAATACCGAAAGGTGTCCTTCCGAGGTACCACCTGGCCATCAAGGCTAACCTCCTCCTCCTCACACCTAGTAGTACTGAAACCGCACATCATGTACTCGGTTTTAGTTCTACTAAGCCTAAACCCTTTCGATTCCAAGGTTTGTCTCCATAACTCTAACTTCCTATTTACCCCCGTCCGACTATCATCAACTAGCACCACATCATCCGCAAAGAGCATACACCATCGGATATCTCCTTGTATATCCCTTGTGACCTCATCCATCACCAATGCAAAAAGATAAGGGCTCAAAGCTGACCCCTGATGCAGTCCTATCTTAATCGGGAAGTCATCGGTGTCGACATCACTTGAGCTCCCATGTCCTCCCATGTCACATCATCCCGTACAATAAGACAGAATATATATTTGGTTTCTTTATATATGAGCATAAACAGATATGCCCAGTTATCATGGATTGATGTCTCAAAGAACTGTTGCATTGTCACATATAGATAACAAGGCAAACAATAAATATAAACATAAACACATAACTTTGGACTAAAGCAAATCAGTTGCACAAACTCAACAGACATAAGCCTATCAAGTGGTTAAACAATAAGAATAACCTGACACCACATCTGGAATCTTTCAGGAAGGTGAGTGTTAAAGCATTCCACTGTCAGATGCTACAACAGGATATTGCAGAAGCAAAATGTATGAAGATCAAACATCGAAGCAGCAACAACGCCAGATTTGGCATTTTACAGCGAGTGAAATGGACACACTAAAACTTTTAAAACTACCTAAATGGCACGGCAACAGTACTTGCTTTTTATTAGTTTGAGAAGACATGCATTTAATGTCAGCCACAATAGTATGCATCTTGATGCCCCCTTAACATAAGATAATTCTTGATACAGTGCATGCAGAAGAAGAGTACGCACCAGTACGAGCGCTCCGAACGAGCTGCTGATGATGAAGAGGAGACCACCAAAGGCTTTAAGAAACATGGTGAAGGCAATGACAGACTTGATCTGCAAACAAACAGAACAAAAGCCATAAAAAAACAGGAACTAGGTGAATGGATCCTTAAACAAAAACAATGATGTACAACGGGGCAAGCAACCAGAAAATATCCATACGTCAATGTGTGGCACCGCCATCCCAATGCCGGCGGACACCTGCTTGACAAACAGGTTGAACTTGGGCTTCAGAGACTTTGCTGCTGGTCCTCCATCCGTTCCAAACTCACTGAACCTGCATGTACATTGGAAGCACGGAGGAATTCAGCAATTAGAGAGCGATACTTGACCTGTACAGCCAGCTCGGAAGCATAAGAACCGATACAGCACTTTCTGTACTACCAGATAAAAACTGAAATTCAAACAATAACATGGCCCTTGATATGGAAACAATTCTGCGGGTATACCAATAAAATGAGGTTGAATGAGAACCAACGGCACAACGCCCAAAAAACGGCAGCAGGGTGAAGCTATAGCTAGCTAGCTATGCGCCATTGGTGTCTGTACGGCCAGCTCAGAAGCATAATAACACGGCCACCACAAGGAGCGACGCAACACTTGATGTACTAGCACCATGGAAAATTCGGAATTCAAACTCAATGTAGCCCGTTGGTATGGAACCAAAAAAATGCCAATAAAGCGACGCCAGCTAGCTAGTTAAAGATGAGCGCGGACGGCGTTCACGGCGAGACGCTAGCCTTGGAAGTGACCACGGGATCCGCGCGCTTCTACCTGCTGCGCTATCCACATGATGGAATGAAATGGACCGCCTGCCTGATCCGAAACCCTCGTCAGCAAGCAGGCGACATGCGCGCTCCCCGTGCGCCTCCGCCTCTGCGATTTATTTACCACGGCGGGCCGGCATCAACCCTTCAGCGGCCAGATCTACCGCGACGGGCGGGATCCGGCGCTCGGCCGGATCTCGCGACGGCGCCGCGTCCGCGCGAACCAGCCCTCGATTCTCCCAAGCGCAGGCGCCGACGAACAGGACAGAGCCGCGCGGTCCCGGGAGGCGGCCGGAGTGGTGGACGGACGAGATCTGGCGGGGCGAGAGGGGGAAGGGGAGGGGAGGGGAGGGGAGGGGACGTACTCTTGGTAGGCGGAGAGGAGGAAGACGGAGGCGAAGAGCACCCTCCCGACGAAGGAGACGAACCCCATCGCTGGTCGCTGGCCCTGCCCTGACTCGCCGCCGCCGCCGCTGCTGCTGTCCCGCAGGCCGCCTCGAGCTCCCCGCCCGCCCGCCCAAGTCTGGTGTCTGGTCCTCGGTCGCGACGACGACTGGGCCGCCCGAGGAGAGGAGGGGAGAGGAGTGGGAGGGGATGGATCGGTCGACCGATCGGGATGGTTTTGTTTTGTCTTTGTCTTGCTTCGCGTCGACGGACGGACGGACGGATGGGTTGGGTGGTCGATTCCGTGTGGGGTGCGACGGCGATGCGCACGCGGCACGTCGCGTTTGCCGACGCCTCGCTGCGGCTTCCGCGTCCGGACGGGTTCCGCGAGGTCGCACTGCACTAGTGGAGCACGAGTACTCTTTTTTTTTTTGGAAAGAAAATGTACCGTGGTGATCGACGAGCCCGGCATGGATGGAGGTCGGGGGATTTTTTTTCTCTCTCGCTCTCCGACATACTAACGGGCGAACGTTCGCCGGGCCCTTTCCTGCGTGGCGGGCCCGTAACAAACGCGGGCTTTCGCCGGCGATTCTCTCCCCGCAAACGTTCGCCGGATATTCACGTCATTTTCATTTTCTCTCGAAAAAGGCCATCGGGTTCATCACGCGAAAGCCAATGTTTCATTTTTTTCTCTTTTTTTTTTTTTTGGTTTACCTCTGCATTCGCTGACAATTCTCTCCCGGCGAACGTTCGCCGGATTTTCGCGTCCTTCTTCTTTTCTCTGGAAAAAAGGCCATCAGGTTCTTTACCCGAAAGCCAGCGCCCTTTTACCTCCCCTACGATAAAACAAGAAATTGTGTGTAGATATGTTGAGGAAGTCAGATGTTCTTCCACCTTCCATAACGAGGCGATGGCGCGGCTCCGTTGCCTCCCGTAGCCGGCCTAACATTTTTGTTTAATGGTTGGGATGTGATCGAGGTTACGAACGAGCTGGGTCGGCGACTGAGAAGAGATCTCGATGCCGGATCAATGAAGGATCTGGATGGCAACCATCCCGATGCGTAGCCCCAAACGACCACCGCCCAATTCGAATCTTGTGAACCCTCTCCATTGAAGCAATTGTCGTTGAACTAGGGTCCAAGACGGAGAAAAAGGAATGTGGATGTTTTCATCTGTGCAGCCTCTCCTCGAGTTCGTACAGTCGGGGTTCCCGATTACCCACAACAAAGTGCGATTGTAACCAATATCTTTATCTATATTTATATATATTTAAAAAAAGACGTAGGGTTCTCTTTCCTGCCCGTCACAACACTTCGTCCAACCTTACGTACATTCTCCCTCCCTCGTTTCGGCTTTTCCCTCCAATTTCTAGTTTTTCCACCGCTTTTTAAATCCTTGTAACCGTCTACCTTTTATCGACTTACCAAATCAAATCATGTTTTATGTGGTAAGTCAATAGGTTGAGTAGCAAATAAATGATTACCAAATAAATCCTAAAATTTATTTAGGTAGGTAATGCACGTGCAGGATTTAATAAATATTAATAGTGGACGAGTATGAACACGTATAGTGGACGAGTATAAACACGTATATGCATAAAATTTGTGTTTAAAGAATTATAAAAAAAGGTGTGCATATAGTGGACGAGTATAAACACGTATATGCATAAAAATTGAACACAGAACAGACGTAGACATTCATACATACACGCGTACACACTCACCTCTAAACGCGCACGCAGAATCTACCCCCTATGAGCACCTTCAAGAGACTGAGCCGGCACATCATTTTGAGATTGATGAAGTCGTCATTAGACGCCTTCATAGTCGATGTGAAAATCTCTTCCCACTGAGTGGATATCACTAGAAGGCCTGAAATAAATTCAGAAAAATGCGAGCACCAGTGTCAAGTCTACAACTTGAATCCTGGTGGGTTGAGTATGTCACTATCCTCCTAACCATCCAACCACATGTTGGTTCGTTTTGTATATATAAATTTTGACTAACAAAAAGTTATGTGTGTTGCAACGAGGTAATAAAATCATGGTCTTCAAATCGAGTTCCCAATATTAACACTACATGTATATATATGTATTTGAATATTAGTACACCAACGCCCGCGCATGCGGGTGTAAGACACGTGCATTCTACACATGCTCGAGTACATCCTCGATGCGTGTATGAGAAGTAAAAGAAAAGGTCAGTCTCACAATGGATGAAAACTGGAGGACCCTATGGTATATGAATAATTCAGAGAAATGGTCATTTTTTTCACTTCTATGGGTGGCGAGGTGGATAAGCTTTTTTTTTAATTGTTTGGATTGCTTACCACATGTGTCACGTGGTGTGGCGAGATGGGTAATTTACTTCAACTTTAGGGGAAGTTTCGGTGACAGATGAAAAACTCAGAGAAATAATTAACAAAGAGGTTTTTCACTTACGGGTAGCGGGTCAGTAATTTACTTCAACCTGAGGGGCAATTTCAATGCCTGGCAAAAAAAAATCAGAGAAACAATTAATCAAGAGTGTTTTTCACTTATGGGTGCCATGGTGGGTAATTTATTTCAACTTTATTGGTAGTCTAGGGTAGGTGGACGGACCAAAAAAAACACCGCCCTTTAATATTACTAGCAAAAGGCCTCGTGCATTGCAACGGGAGGAAAGAAAATCAGAATTTGCAATGGCCATGATCACATTTTGTTGCATCACCGAGAATCAATACATCTCTCAGTTTCGTGAAATCATGAACGTTTTTTTAATCTTTTGAACATATTTGAAATCGTGAACATTTTTCAAATTCACGAATACTTTTCCAATTTTTTGAACATTTTATCAAATAAAGAAATTTTTCATGAACATTTTATACTATTGCAAACATTTCTTTAAATTGTGAACATTTTTTAACAATTTTCTTGAATCAGCTAACTTTCTAGAATGGATGAACATTGTATTGGAAATTAATGGAACAATTTTTAGAATTCACGTGCATTTTTGAATTTAACAAACATTTTTGAAATGCACGATCATTTTTTTTGATCAGTGAACATTTTATGAATGAAATAACTATTTTGTAAGTCACGAACAGTTTATAAATTTTGAGGATATTTTTCATTGATGAACATTTTTTGAATTGGAGAAATTTTCTCAATTTCACTAAAAAATTAATACATTAACTTTGAAAAAATATGAACATTGTTTATTTTCTGAACATTTTTTTCAAAATTTCGAACATTTATAAAATAAGCAAACATTTTAAAGAAATCAATCCACAAACATTGTATGATTTATTAAACATTTTATGTCAAAGTTCTCATTTTTCTTAATTTTCGGAATGTTTTTTGAAGTCCCAAATTATTTAAAGTAGGAAAAAAAGAAAAAGCAAAATAAAATACGAAATTGAAAAAAAAAAACAGTCCACCCAGACATGGGCCGACACAAACGGGCGCGCCGTCTTCTGCCAGCGTGCAGAGCGCAGTATAGGAGGTCCCTACTGCATGGGCTGGCCTAGGCGGGGGATTCCCCTGTGTGAACTGTTTTTTATCACTTATTGATGGCATTGGTGGGTAATATTTTGTGAACCGCAAGAAGCAATAGCCTTTTATTATTAGGTAGGTATACATATAGATATAGACAGGGAAAAACTTTGATTATGGTCCGTGCTTAATGATCATATTTTTCACCAAATTCCACATGTATGTGTGGGTCAATCATTTGCATGTTTAACTTCTTTTCTAACAAATGGTTTGGAAGTAATAACCACTAGTCCCTCCGGTCTAAAATAAGTGTCATGGTTTTACTTATTTAAAACCACGACACTCATTTAGGATCGGAGTGAGTACGCATTTTGTGAAAATTTTGCTACTGGGTAGATATAAATATTGAATTTTTTTTTTTTGTGTCTGTTATTTGTCATCTGAGTTATTTAAAAAAAATCGCATGCACCTGTCAGTTTTAAAGAGGAGCACATCAACGAGCGTCGACCTCGGAGAGGCCGAGCCATGACCTTGCCTGAGACATGGATTGCGCTGGGAGCCGCAGTGAGGTGTGACATCTCATGCGAATGTGAGGAAGCAATTGATGTGTGAGCTTGATGCTGCTCCTAGGAGACCGATCGATCCGAATGCATACGTGCGCGCTGAGGTTTTCATCGCAGACTCCGTCCAAACACTGGAAACCGGAGCCGCCGGAGGCAGCGTACGTGGCATGCGGCTGCCTGCCGGCCCTTCCTTCTCCTCCCCGTCGTTGTCGCGAGAAAAGTTCCGCACTAGCGCACTAGCTACTCCTAGCGGATAAGAACAGTCCAACAGCCAAAGCCGATCGCACTCACTCGCGCCACCAACTATCCAAGCACCCACGGCGCCGTCGCCACCAGCCATGTCCGCCGCCTACGACCGCGCGGCCGAGCTCCGCGCGCTGGACGCCACCTTCGCCGGCGTGCGCGGCCTCGTCGCCTCCGGCGTCACCCGCGTACCCCGCATCTTCCGCGTCCCCGACGAAGCGCCGCAGGAGCCCACCGGCGGCCGGCAAGAACCGGTAGCCATCCCGGTGATCGACCTCGGCTGCGGCGACCACGCGGCCGTGGTGGCGGCTGTCGGCCGGGCCGCCGCGGAGTGGGGGTTCTTTCAGGTGATAGGCCACGGCGTGCCTCCTGAGGTCGGCACCGCGGCGGTGGAGGCGGCCCGGGCCTTCCACGAGTCCCCCGGCGGCGAGGGCACGGACAAGGCGCGGCTCTACACGCGGGACCCGCCCAGGGCCGTCAAGTACAACTGCAACTTCGACCTGCACCAGTCCAAGGTGGCCAACTGGCGCGACACCCTCTACCTCCGCGTCGCGCCCCACCCTCCCGACGCCGGCGACATGCCGGAGTCCTGCCGCCGGTACGTGATCCACTGAACATCCACTCCATTAATTTTAGCTAGCTCGACAATGCCCACATATATATACTCTGGCTGGCTATTTTTCAGGAAAGAAAAGTCTATCTCTCCACGTAGTAAACTTTGACTTACATGCATGCAGTGACGTGTTCTTTGACTACGCCGAGCACGTGAGAGACCTACGGGACACACTCTTTGCTCTGCTGTCCGAAGCACTTGGCCTCCATCCCAACCACCTCGCCGACATGGGTTGCAACCAGGGCCAGATGATACTCTGCCACTACTACCCCCCATGCCCCGAGCCCTCCCTCGCCATCGGCACCACCCGCCACTCCGACTCCGGCTTCCTCACGGTGCTCCTCCAGGACGGCGTCGGCGGGCTCCAGGTCCTCCACGAGAACCGGTGGGTCGACGTCACGCCAACACCGGGGGCGTTCATCGTCAATGTGGGCGATCTCTTGCAGGTACCTATACACCTTCACAATTGGGTCACGGTAAAATCGTAACCGTAAAATGCTAAAGGCATACCTATGTCTCTCCTCTCCTCTAGATGATCTCGAATGACGGGTTTAGGAGCGTGGAGCACAGAGTCATCGCGAAGAACGATGCACCAAGGGTCTCGATCGCGTGTTTCCCAAGCAATCCAAGTTCGGAGAGGATATATGGCCCCATCAAGGAGCTGCTGTCGGAGAAGAACCCGCCGTTGTACAGGGAGACACTCACTAGGGACTATGTCGCGCATTACTACTCTGTCGGATTGGGCCCTAAGATGGCCATCAATGATTTTCGTCTATGAAATCGTCGGAAATATCCTTTATGATTTTGGCAATAATTGGACAACAAATTCCAAGTGGCATGGGTTTTGTTAGCAATATTCCAAGGAAACTTTGTGTATTCAGATAAGGTGTGGCTAGATCTCAGTTACACAATATATTAAAAAGAAGAAAGAAAAAACTCAAAAGAATTTTGGCACGGATCTCCATATAAGATCGAACGAATAGAGCATCAACTGAGACTTCGTTAAGTCTTAGTCGACTGAGATTTAGCAATCCTGATTCAGATATGTTCGCTACCATGTGCCAAATCATTTGACAAGATGAAGTTGACCAATAACCTGAATGTGCACCTTGAAACAACATGAATACGCGCTCTCGAAATGATACCCATGTTGGCTCCCACATGCTCCTCGATGATCTCATCGGATGAACCACGATGTCGAGGATTCAATCAACCCCGTATACAATTCCCTTTGTCAATCGGTACGTTACTTGCCCGAGACTCGATCGTCGGTATCCCAATACCTCGTTCAGTCTCGTTACGGCAAGTCACTTTACTCGATCAGTAATGCATGATCCCGTGACCAAACACTTGGTCACTTTGAGCTCATTATGATGATGCATTACCGAGTGGGCCCAGAGATACCTCTCCGTCATACGGAGTGACAAATCCGATCTCGATCCGTGTCAACCCAATGACACTTTCGGAGATACCTGTAGTGCACCTTTATAGTCACCCAGTTACGTTGTGACGTTTGGCACACCCAAAGCACTCCTACGGTATCCGGGAGTTGCACGATCTCATGGTCTAAGGAAAATATACTTGACATTGGAAAAGCTCTAGCAAAAAGAACTACACGATCTTGTGCTATGCTTAGGATTGGGTCTTGTCCATCACATCATTCTCCTAATGATGTGATCCCGTTATCAACGACATCCAATGTCCATAGTCAGGAAACCATGACTGTCTGTTGATCAACGAGCTAGTCAACTAGAGGCTCACTAGGGACGTATTGTGGTCTATGTATTCACACGTGTATTACGATTTCTGGATAATACAATTTTAGCATGAATAAAAGACAATTATCATGAACAAGGAAATATAATAATAATCCTTTTATTATTGCCTCTAGGGCATATTTCCAACAGTCTCCCACTTGAACTAGAGTCAATAATCTAGTCACATTGTGATGAATCGAACACCCATAGAGTTCTGGTGTTGATCATGTTTTGCTCGCGAAAGAGGTTTAGTCAACGGATCTGCGACATTCAGATCCGTATGTACTTTGCAAATATCTATGTCTCCATCTTGAACATTTTCACGAATGGAGTTGAAACGACGCTTGATGTGCCTGGTCTTCTTGTGAAACCTGGCTCCTTGGCAAGGGCAATAGCTCCAGTGTTGTCACAGAAGAGTTTGATCGGCCTCGACACATTGGGTATGACTCCTAGGTCGGTGATGAACTCCTTCACCCAAATTGCTTCATCCGCTGCCTCCGAGGCTGCCATGTACTCCGCTTCACATGTAGATCCCGCCACGACGCTCGCTTGCAATTGCACCACTTCTCGCTCCACCATTCAACATATACACGTATCCGGTTTGTGACTTAGAGTCATCAGATCTATGTCGAAGCTTAGCGTCGACGTAACCCTTCGGCGAGCTCTTCGTCACCTCCATAAACGAAACATGTCATTTGTCCTTTTCGGTACTTCAGGATATTCTTGATCGATGATCGGTGTTCCTTGCGGGATTACTTTGGTACCTTCCTACCAAACTTACGGCAAGGTTTACATCAGTCCGTACACAGCATGGCATATATAATAGATCCTATGGCTGAAGCATAGGGGATGACAATCATCTCTTCTTTATCTTTTGCCGCGGTCGGGCATTGAGCTGAGATCAATCTCACACCTTGCAATACAGGCAAGAACCCTTTCTTGGACTGATCATTTTTGAACTTCTTCAAAATCTTATCAAGGTATGTGCTTTGTGAAAGACCTATGAGGTGTCTTGATCTATCCCTATAGATCTTGATGCCTAACATGTAAGTAGCTTCTCCAAGGTCCTTCATTGAAAAACACTTATTCAAGTAGGCCTTAATGCTGTCCAAAAGTTCTATATCATTTCCCATCAAAAGTATGTCATCTACATATAATATGAGAAATGCTACAGAGCTCCCACTCACTTTCTTGTAAACGCAGGCTTCTCCATAAGTCGCAAGATAAACCCAAACGCTTTGATCATCTCATCAAAGCGAATGTTCCAACTCCGAGATGCTTGCACCAGCCCATAAATGGATCGTTGGAGCTTGCATACTTTGTTAGCGTTCTTAGGATCGACAAAACCCTCCGGCTGCATGATATACAGTTCTTCCTTAAGATGCCCGTTAAGGAATGCCGTTTTGACGTCCATCTGCCATATCTCATAATCATAGTATGCGGCAATTGCTAACATGATTCGGACGGACTTCAGCTTCGCTACGGGAGAGAATGTCTCATCGTAGTCAACCCCTTGAACTTGTCGATAACCCTTAGCGACAAGTCGAGCTTTATAGATGGTAATATTACCATCCGCGTCCGTGTTCTTCTTAAAGATCCATTTGTTTTCTATCGCTCGCCGATCATCGGCAAGTCTGTCAAAGTCCATACTTTGTTTTCATACATGGATTCTATGTCGGATTGCATGGCTTCAAGCCATTTGTTGGAATCTGGGCCTGCCATCGCTTCTTCATAGTTCGAAGGTTCACCGTTGTCTAACAACATGATTTCCAGGATAGGGTTTGCCGTACCACTCTGGTGTGGAACGTGTCCTTGTGGACCTACGATGTTTAGTAGCAACTTGATCCGAAGTACCTTGATCATCATCATTAATTTCCTCTCCAGTTGGTGTAGGTACCACAGGAACATTTTCCTGAGCTGCACTACTTTCCGGTTCAAGAGGTAGTACTTCATCGAGTTCTACTTTCCTCCCACTTACTTCTTTCGAGAGAAACTCTTTTTCCAGAAAGGATCCGTTCTTGGCAACAAAGATCTTGCCCTCGGATCTTAAGTAGAAGGTATACCCAATGGTTTCCTTGGGGTATCCTATGAAGACGCATTTTTTCGACTTGGGTTCGAGCTTTTCAGGTTGAAGTTTCTTGACATAAGCATCGCATCCCCAAACTTTTAGAAACGACAGCTTAGGTTTCTTCCCAAACCATGATTCATACGGTATCGTCTCAACGGATTTAGACGGAGCCCTATTTAAAGTGAATTTAGCTGTCTCTAGAGCGTATCCCCAAAATGATAGCGGTAAATCGGTAAGAGACATCATAGATCGCACCATATCCAATAGAGTGCGATTACGACGTTCGGACACAACGTTACGCTGAGGTGTTCCAGGCGGCGTGAGTTGTGAAACGATTCCACATTTTCTTAAGTGCGTACCAAATTCGTGACTTAAATATTCTCCTCCACGATCTGATCGTAAGAATTTTATCTTTCGGTCACGTTGATTCTCTACCTCATTTTGAAATTCCTTGAACTTTTCAAAGGTCTCAGACTTGTGTTTCATGAAGTAGACATACCCATATCTACTCAAGTCATCAGTGAGAGTGAGAACATAACGATATCCTCCGCGAGCCTCAACGCTCATTGGACCGCACACATCGGTATGTATGATTTCCAATAAGTTGGTTGCTCGCTCCATTGTTCCGGAGAACGGAGTCTTGGTCATTTTGCCCATGAGGCATGGTTCGCATGTGTCAAATGATTCATAATCTAGAGACTCTAAAAGTCCATCAGCATGGAGCTTCTTCATGCGCTTGACACCAATGTGACCAAGGCGGCAGTGCCACAAGTATGTGGGACTATCATTATCAACTTTACATCTTTTGGTATTCACACTATGAATATGTGTAACATTACGTTCGAGATTCATTAAGAATAAACCATTGACCATCGGGGCATGACCATAAAACATATCTCTCATATAAATAGAACAACCATTATTCTCGGATTTAAATGAGTAGCCATCTCGTATCAAACGAGATCCAGATACAATGTTCATGCTCAAACTTGGCACTAAATAACAATTATTGAGGTTTAAAACTAATCCCGTAGGTAAATGTAGAGGTAGCGTGCCGACGGCGATCACATCGACCTTGGAACCATTCCCGACGCGATCGTCACCTCGCCCTTCGCCGATCTTCGCTTATTCCGCAGCTCCTGCTGTGAGTTACAAATCTGAGCAACGACACGGTATCAAATACCCAGGAGTTACTACGAGTCTTGGTAAGGTACACATCAATTACATGTATATCAAATATACCTTTAGTGTTGCGGCTTTCTTGTCCGCTAAGTATTTGGGGCAGTTCCGCTTCAAATGACCCTTCCTTTGCAATAAAAGCACTCGGTCTCGGGCTTGGGTCCATTCTTTGTCTTCTTCCCGCAAGCTGGCTTACGGCGCGGCAACATCCTTGCCGTCCTTCTTGAAGTTCTTCTTGCCCTTGCCCTTCTTCAACTTGGTGGTTTTATTGACCATCAACACTTGATGTTCTTTCTTGATTTCTACCTCTACTGACTTCAGGATTGAAAATACTTCAGGAATAGTTTTCACCATCCCCTGCATATTGTAGTTCAACACAAAGCTCTTGTAGCTCGGTGGGAGCGACTAAAGGATTCTGTCAATGACCGCCTCGTCCGGGAGGTTAATGTCCAGCTGGGAGAGGCGGTTGTGCAACCCAGACATTTTGAGTATATGCTCACTGACAGAACTGTTTTCCTCCATCTTACAACTATAGAACTTGTCGGAGACTTCATATCTCTCGACCCGGGCATGAGCTTGGAAAACCATTTTCAACTCCTCGAATATCTCATATGCTCCGTGTTTCTCAAAACGCTTTTGGAGCCCCGGTTCTAAGCTGTAAAGCATGCCGCACTGAACGAGGGAGTAATCATCAGCACGTGACTGCCAAGCGTTCATAACGTCTTGGTTCTCGGGATGGGTGCTTCACCTAGCGGTCCTTCTAGGACATATGCTTTCTTGGCAGCTATGAGGGTGATCCTCGGGTTAGGACCCAGTCCGTATAGTTGCTGCCATCATCTTTCAGCTTGGTTTTCTCTAGGAACGCGTTGAAGTTCATGTTGACATGAGCGTTGGACATTTGATCTACAAGACATATTTGCAAAGGTTTTAGACTAAGTTCATGATAATTAAGTTCATCTAATCAAATTATTTAATGAACTCCCACTCAGATTAGACATCCCTCTAGTCATCTAAGTGTTACATGATCCGAGTCGACTAGGCCGTGTCCGATCATCACGTGAGACGGACTAGTCATCATCGGTGAACATCTCCATGTTGATCATATCTTCCATAGGACTCATGTTCGACCTTTCGGTCTCTGTGTTCAGAGGCCATGTCTGTACATGCTAGGCTCGTCAAGTTAACCCTAAGTGTTTTTGCATGTGTAAAACTGTCTTACACCTGTTGTATGTGAACGTAAGAATCTATCACACCCGATCATCACATGGTGCTTCGAAACGATGAACTTTAGCAACGGCGCACAGTTAGGGGGAACACTTTCTTAAAATTATTCTAAGGGATCATCTTATTTACTACCGTCGTTCTAAGTAAACAAGATGCATAAACATAATAAACATCACATGCAATTATATAATAGTGACATGATATGGCCAATATCATATAGCTCCTTTGATCTTCATCTTCGGGGCTCCATGATCATCTTTGTCACCGGCATGACACCATGATCTCCATCATCATGATCTCCATCATCGTGTCTTCCTGAAGTTGTCACGCCAACGACTACTCTACTTCTATGGCTAACGCGTTTAGCAATAAAGTAAAGTAATTTACATGGCGTTCTTCAATGACACGCATGTCATACAAAAATAAAGACAACTCCTATGGCTCCTGCCGGTTGTCATACTCATCGACATGCAAGTCGTGATTCCTATTACAAGAACATGACCTCATACATCACAATATATCATTCATCATTCATCACAACTTTTGGCCATATCATATCACAAGACAATTGCTGCAAAAACAAGTTAGACGTCCTCTAATTGTTGTTGCATCTTTTACGTGGCTGCAATTGGGTTCTAGCAAGAACGTTTTCTTACCTACGAATAACCACAACGTGATTTTGTCAACTTCTATTTACCCTTCATAAGGACCCTTTTCATCGAATCCGCTCCAACTAAAGTAGGAGAGACAGACACCCGCTAGCCACCTTATGCAACTAGTGCATGTCAGTCGGTGGAACCTGTCTCACGTAAGCGTACGTGTAAGGTCGGTCCGGGCCGCTTCATCCCACAATACCGCTGAAGTAAGAAAAGACTAGTAGTGGCAAGCAAGTTGACAAGATCTACGCCCACAACAGATTTGTGTTCTACTCGTGCAATAGAGAACTACGCATAGACCTAGCTCATGATGCCACTGTTGGGGAACGTTGCAGAAAATAAAAAAATTCCTACGGTTTCACCAAGATCCATCTATGAGTTCATCTAAGCAACGAGTGATAGGAGTGCATCTACATACCTTTGTAGATCGCGAGCGGAAGCGTTCAAGAGAACGGGGATGATGGAGTCGTACTCGCCGTGATCCAAATCACCGATGACCAAGTGCCGAATGGATAGCACCTCCGCGTTCAACACACGTACGGAGCGGATGACGTCTCCCACACCTTGATCCAGCAAGGAGGAGGGAGAGGTTGAGGAAGAAGGCTCCAACAGCAGCACGACGGCGTGGTGGTGATGGAGTGGCATATCTCCGGCAGGGCTTCGCCAAGCTCACGCGGAGGAGGAGATGTGTTGGGAGGGAGGGCTGCGCCTTGGATGTTGTGTGCAGCCTCCCTCGCCCTCTATTTATAGGGAAGGGGAAGGGGCGGCCCCTCTAGATGAGATCTAGAGGGGGCGGCCAAGGAGGGCTTGCCCCCCAAGCAAGGGGGGCGCCCCCACTAGGGTTTCCCCCCCAACCCTAGGCGCATGGGCCCAGGGGGGCGCCAAGCCCTCCAGGGGCTGGTTCCCTGCCCCCTATGGCCCATGAGGCCCTCCGAGAGAGGTGGCCCCTCCCGGTGGACCCCCGGAACCCCTCCGGTGGCCCCGGTACAATACCGATATGCCCCCGAAACTTTCCGGTGACAATATGACAACTTCCCATATATAAATCTTCACCTCCGGACCATTCCGGAGCTCCTCGTGACGTCCGGGATCTCATCCGGGACTCCGAACAACATTCGGTAATCACATACAAGTCTTCCTAATAACCCTAGCGTCACCGAACCTTAAGTGTGTAGACCCTACGGGTTCGGGAGACACGCAGACATGACCGAGACGGCTCTCCGGCCAATAACCAACAGCGGGATCTGTATACCCATGTTGGCTCCCACATGCTCCTCGATGATCTCATCGGATGAACCACGATGTCGAGGATTCAATCAACCCCGTATACAATTCCCTTTGTCAATCGGTACGTTACTTGCCCGAGACTCGATCGTCGGTATCCCAATACCTCGTTCAGTCCCGTTACCGGCAAGTCACTTTTCTCGTACCGTAATGCATGATCCCGTGACCAAACACTTGGTCACTTTGAGCTCATTATGATGATGCATTACCGAGTGGGCCCAGAGATACCTCTCCGTCATACGGAGTGACAAATCCAGTCTCGATCCGTGTCAACCCGCAGACACTTTCGGAGATACCGTAGTGCACCTTTATAGTCACCCGATTCACGTTGTGACGTTTGGTACACCCAAAGCACTCCTACGGTATCCGGAGTTGCACGATCTCATGGTCTAAGGAAAAGATAGTTGACATTGGAAAAGCTCTAGCAAAACGAACTACACGATCTTGTGCTATGCTTAGGATTGGGTCTTTTCCATCACATCATTCTCCTAATGATGTGATCCCGTTATCAACGACATCCAATGTCCATAGTCAGGAAACCATGACTATCTGTTGATCAACGAGCTAGTCAACTAGAGGCTCACTAGGGACGTATTGTGGTCTATGTATTCACACGTGTATTACGATTTCCAGATAATACAATTTTAGCATGAATAAAAGACAATTATCATGAACAAGGAAATATAATAATAATCCTTTTATTATTGCCTCTAGGGCATATTTCCAACAGCTATGACTTTGCTATGCTTAATGCTTGTCACTGAGGCCCGAGTGCCATGATTTCAGATCTGAACCTATTATGTTTTCATGAATATATGTGAGTTCTTGATCCTATCTTGCAAGTCTGTAGTCACCTATTATGTGTTATTGTGACGCCCCCGATTTAATCATACACTAATCATGCACGCAAATGTGTACGGTCAAGATCAGGGACTCACGGGAAGATATCACAACACAACTCTACAAATAAAATAAGTCATACAAGCATCATAATACAAGCCGGGGCCTCGAGGGCTCGAATACAAGTGCTCGATCATAGACGAAGTCGCGGAAGCAACAATATCTGAGTACTGAGACATAAGTTAAACAAGGTGCCATAAGATGGCTAGCACAAAGCCGGGATCTGGATCGAAGAGGAGCAGGCCTCCTGCGGGATCCTCCTAGGTTACTCCTGGTCGTCGCCGCGGGCTGCTGCGTAGTAGTAGGCACCTCAGAGTAGTAGTCGCCATCGGCGGTGGCGTCGCTCTGGGCTCCATCGTGCAGTTGCAGCAATCGAGTAGAGATAGGGGAAAAGGGGAACAAGGCAACCGTGAGTACTCATCCAAAGTACTGCAAGCAAGGAGCTACACTACATATGCATGGATATATGTGTAAAGGCCATATCATGGACTGAACTGCAGAATGCCGAATAAGAGGGGATATCTAGTCTTAACGAAGACTACGCTCGGACACCTGTCTTGCAGCAGGTAGAAGGGGACAATCAAGTCCTCCAAGTAACATCATATAGCAATAATCCTACCCGCGATCCCTGCTCATATCCACGAGCGAGAGCGACCACCGGTTATATCGGCACTTGGAAGGTGTGTTTTATCAAGTATCCGATTCTAGTTGTCATAAGCTCAAGGTACCACTCCAAGTCGCCCCATTATCGAAGATCACGGCTATCGAATAGATTAACTTCCTGCAGGGTGCACCATCTTACCCAAGACGCTTGATCCCATTTGGCGGACACACTTTCTCGGTCATGCCCGCCGCGGAAGATCAACACGCCGCAGCCCCACCTAGGCACAACAGAGAGGCCAACACGTCGGTCTAAACCTAAGCGCGCAGGGTGCAGGCCCATCGCCTCGAAAGCACACCTGCACGTTGCGTCGTGGCGGAAGCAGACCTAGCCCATCAGCGTTCGGTCCAATCCGGCGCGCGCGCTCCGCCACGACGTCTGAAGTTTTGGTGATACCACGACGCCGGATACCCATAACTACTCCCGCGTAGATGGTTAGTGCGTATAAGCTCGTAGCCAACCCGGATCAAATACCAAGACCTCGTTAAGCGTGTTAAGTAACGCGAACGCCGAACAGGCCAGGCCCACCTCTCTCCTAGGCGGTCTCAACCTGCCTGTCGCTCCGCCACAAAGTAACAATCGGGGCCGTCGGGAACCCGAGCCCACCTCTACCGGGATGGAACCACCGTCCTTTCGGCCCCATCTCCTAACAATATCACAGGTAATGTAATAGTGTAAAGTATATAGTATATACCGTGATCACCTCCCGAGTGATCACGGCCCGATAGTATAGCACGCGAGCAGACAAGTATGAAGGGCCACAGATGAATGTACTAGCATCCTATACTAAGCATATAGGATTGCGGTAAGGTAACAATGAAGTTACAAGGACAAAGCTATGCAGCAAAGTATAGGAGTATCGAAAACAATAACATGCCACACTACTCTAATGCAAGCGGTATAGAGAAGAGTAGGCGATATCGGTGATCAAGGGGGGGGCTTGCCTGGTTGCTCGGCAAGAGAGAGGGTCGTCGGTGGCGTAGTCGATCACAGGACATCGACATCGGTCTCGGGGTCTACCGAGAGAAGAGGGGAAGAACAGTAAATACATAGCGAGCAAGTGCATAACAGAACAAATGATGCGAGCTAGACGTGTTCTAACGCATGGCGCTAGGCGTCTTGGCGAAGGGGAAACATCCGGAAAGTTTTCCGGTTCGGACGTCTGTCACGACAGATGAACCGGAGAGGAAAGTTTGCGTGTTCGATAGGTTAGGGGTGTGTGGCGACGAACGGACTGCGTATCCGGATTCGTCTCATCAAGAGTCAGCAGGTTGGTCGAGTCAACCCCGACAGTGGGTCGCATGTCATTCTCTCATTATCTAATTAACCTAATCAAATTTAATTAACATTAGTTAATTAGGTTAAGTAGTGATTAGGTTTAATTAATCAGGTTTAATTAAGTTAATTAATTCTCTAATTAATTAATTAATTAATTAATTAATATTTTAATTATTATTTTTGATTATTTATTTTTCCTTTAATCCCTTTTTTTTTCCTGGGGCGTGGGCCCCATGTGTCTGTGGCCTCGAGGGGCAATCAGGCGTCAGAGCACTAGCGGGCGCCTGGCGCTAATGGCACCGGAGGCAGGCGCATCTGGCTAGCCCGGCCGCCGGCCGGGCGGAGGAGAGCGCCGCCAGGCGGAGGGAGCGCCGGTGAACAGGACTGGCGAGGGGCGGGCGAGGTTCGCCATGGCGCTGGCTCGTCGGCAAAGAACGGGGAACAGGTGGGGTTGCGCAGGGGGTGCGGGCGAGTCTAGGCGCCGGTGGTATGATGGGCGCCGACGAGGTTTGGCGGGCGCCACCGGCTGGAGCGGTGTGGGCGGGCTGGTGGCAAGGGGCGACACAGGATAGAGGCGAAGGGGACGGCGCGCCACTTGCGGCGAGGAAGAAGGGGCGAGGCGCGTTGGCGCGGGCGAGGAGGAGTCCGGCGGTCTGTGATCTGGCGAGGTGGCTCGGCGCCCTGGGCGAAGGCGGGGCCGTCAGGAGAAGGTGAGGGTGGCGGTGCTCGGCGCCATTGGTGGCGAGGCGAGGCGACAGGTCCGAGCGCCGTGGGGAGTTAATCCCCCGATCCCGATCTGGATCGGGCGTGGGGTCGTGGGGAGGGGGAGAGAGGAGTGGGGCGAGTGGGAGTGGGGGTTAGGGTTTCTGGGGGTGTGGGTGGCCTATAGGCCAGGGGGCGACCGGCAGGGCCGTGGGGCGGCTGGGCGGGCTGGCTGGGCAAGCCAGATGGGGAGGTGGGGGCCTTCTCTCTTTCCTTTTCTGTTTTCTGTTTTGTTTTAGTTCCTTTTCCTTTTACTTATTTACTTTTACTGTTTTAATTCAACTTAGGGCCTATAAGTATTTTATAAATTTGTGTTTTCTTTACTATAATTACCTATGTATTATTTGGCACTAACCGAACATTTTTGTTTTGATGTTTGAAAACTTTTGATGTTTGACAATATTTAAATTTTGAATTTGAAAGTTTGAACCGGCGAGATTATTAGCGAGAATCGAGGTGGCGTGTCCTCATTAACGTGGGATTCTGTAGCCTAATTATCCAAGGCGTCACAAATCTCCTCCACTACAAGAAATCTCGTCCCGAGATTTAAGAGGGGAGTAAGGGGAAAGTTCTGGTTACGATATTCTAACGGATCTTCTCGAAGAAGTTAATCCCTTTCGTTGATGTCTTTAATCCTTTATTCCGATGCATCATGATAAACTGGACATCATTTCTTCGGGAACTCCATTTACTTACGAAAGATAAGGGGCAGCTCACTACGACATAATACTTTTGAGGGAAACAATCTGGGGTTAACCCATGAATTAGTATAAGGTTATCTCTCAAGTTGAACATATGAAATACCTCGAGAGTAAGGTACGAAGGTACCATAATAGGCTCAAGCGGATAGATAGTTGCTCGAAGCCTGAACCAGAGTGAGAAAGGGGTTCAGAGTAGCGAGAGTAAGTATCGCGTCTGATACCAGGATTGATCAACAGGCAAGTGGCCCGTGAATTACATACAAGGTCGAGCGTGAGGAATAACTTCGGCCAAAGGGGTGTACAGGAGAGTCAAGTTTCGATCCTGTGAAACTGTGGGTTATGGGCCCACCATGTGGTTAAAAGTAGAAGGTTGGTGACATCTTGCACGATCATGTAAGCAAGGCATGTCAGAGGATAGCCCGTCAGTTATGTCGACAACAACATCGGTACCAAGGGCGAGGGACGAAGAGAACCAATTCCTGCTCGTTGAACGAGGCGGACCAATAGGCAAGGTTCTCGTCCATCGATGGCTACCGGGATGTCATCAACAATAGTAACAGGGTTTCACCAGACAAGATGGTACACGCAGGTGTTTACATAAGCAGGGATATTACTTCTTATATTATAAAGATCACAAGAAGGTTTAAACAAAACAATGGAAAGGAAAAATGTGTTTAGACACATATTTCAGGGGTATATCCTTCCCAAGGATAAGCAGAGCATGATATCCACGATAGGAGATAATGTAGAAAACCCTTTAGGTGCGGGAGAGAAATTTCATGACATTACCCATGCAGCGGTGTTTGGATAATTGAGCAAGAAACAGTTAGCATTGGGCTTGAATGTTCTTGTAGAAAATCAGTGTATCACAGACAAGCTTGAGTTAGCATTGACATGGTCTTGGTGAAGACCAGACTTTGGAATCACGAAGGATTCATCAGGAATAACTTGTAGAATAAGTCTTACAATTTCCTCATGGATGAACGGATAACCTTGCTGAAAAGGAAACTATAATGATAGGTCCTCCAGCCGGGGGGGGGGGGGGAGGTGCTAGGCATGACATCATACTACCGGTTCATCAAAGGATCAACATCATAACTCTTGGAAGTTGTCCCAACCATCATATCTGACCGAGATTCAGATCCGATTGGTGTCATGATACCTCAGACTCAGTGGGTCCGAGAGGAAAAGGTGCAACACAAATCGACGAAATGACATTCCAAGATTCTCAGGAAATGAACTACGGGAGCGGTTTCTTGAAGCAATAGTTCATCCTTAACCCAAGGAGGGGATGAGAAGGTGGCTGATGGGCTCAGCGACAATTCGTCGCGAATTCCAAACGGATGGATTTCCACGATAATGCGAACAAGAAGGTGTCATTTGTCAGCTCAAATGGTATAATGATGTATGCTCGAGGAAAGCATACACCTTCAAACATTGGTTGACAGGTGCAACCGAAGGATGGGCTGGGTTGCGCGACCAACGTCGGAATGGTGATTCAATAATCAATAGTCTAAGAATTTCACTTCAAAGCAAGATGCTTGCTAGAAGTTTTGAATTCACACGTCATAGCTCAACTGTCGGTATTCCGGTTGAAAACAATACGGGGGCCAAGGAATGAACGAAGATGGCAAGAAGTATTATGATATCAAGAATTCTTAAGAGGTGGTGAAATTCTCACCACATCCTTGACATAAAGGATGGTAATACTCCAAGGTAAGGAAGAACAATTGCTGGGTAGCAAGGAACTCAAGGTATAACACCAAACATGAACAAGCTTGTGTTGGTGGGAAGGCAATAAAGTGGTCGATGATATTACAAATCATCGAGGGCAAGGATGGTATTTCTCATCATGAATTCAATTGATATCCTGGATGAGCTCAGAATGTTGACGATCACGACACCTTTGTCGCGAGAGTTCACGATGATGTAGTCGATCGGAGACGACATCAAGTCAAAGTAATGATGAAGTGAAGGGTTATTGGAACCAAGGGTACGACACAAACTCGAAACCAAGCTTGTTGTTCAAGGCGAAATGATATGTCGATGAGGATCGACGTAAGGTTAATTCATCATCGAAAATTGTGCTCCGAGAAGAAGGACCGGGTAGCACAGCTAAAATCATCACGACAATGATATAGCCAAACAGGATAGGAATGGCGTGGTCGGGTACAAACTCGTACTTATAGAAGCTTACTGAAGAGTTGTTGAACCGTAGTGCGGACTCGGTTCATTTATCGGTGTCTTTGAGTGTTTAATAACTCAGAGCCCGTGAAAAATTGGAAACAGTGGGAAGGTAGCACTTGATGAAGAACTCATAAAAAGTTATGTAGTTCCATGATAATCTCGAGATACCAGAGGGTAATACTCGACACAAGATCAAAGTAAAGGTTGGACTGGTGTATTGATCCATAGAAGACAAGTGCTAAAATTTGCACGAGAAATGGTATTTAAAAGAGAACATGGTCGGAACCACGATTGCAAAAGGTCAGATCCCTGATATAAGATGAACTTATACCAAAGGAATAATTAATTTAAGAGAAGCTTTAATGATAAGATCTACATCGTGTCCATGGGCATGAACACAAGTTCAAGGTCGACTCCCACTTCTCCAATGCATAACCCTTCATTCACTTCTCGCGTTCGATGAAGTTGCAGTGTTGAAAGTTTTATCTGGCGAAGCACCAGAAGAGTATGATTCGTGAAAACTTTCGGGTTCATACGGTTTGGTGAAGGCATATGTTCAACCCATAGGGGCTTCTTGGAATCATATACCAGAATCTTTAGAAATAATTAACTCAAGCTCGAAGGCAGAGCATGGTTGAGAAAGCAGAGGATACAATTTACCAAAGGCATTATGTATCAGAGGAAAGGCTCACAAGGTTATTGAATATGAAGGGCATTGTCAGATAAAATCCACCAAAGTATCTGGTGGTCCACCAGGGGTCTGACGTGAGCATCAGTACTCAACTAGAGGTAGAAGAATGCAAGGAGATCAAATTATAGAAACAACTGACTAACTCAATTGTCAAATGCAAATGAATTATGATTCCCAAATCAAGGGTCGAAGCAATGCTACGATTAGGGATGGATCGTCGAATAGCCTTAGGGTACAATCAAAGACAATGGGATTGGTGAGAACCAATTCCAGTTAAAAGAATGGCAGCTCAGCCGGAAAGGTAATTTATAAGGATCAATGATGATTGCGGTTATTCAGAAACATATTGAGTCAACAGACTCAAAATGATAATGACAAGGCATGTCAATATGACTACTGAGACTTATGGGATTAACCATAATGCAAGCAAGCAAAATTTCAAGAGCCAAAGGCTCCGGAGGGTTTTGAAAGATCGAATAGTATTTTGAAGACTTTTGTGAAACACATGAACAACTGGGGATGAGCGGATACTCGACAAGAGCGAGGATTTATTTGAAGGGGTATTCATGTGGCAAAGAACTGCTAGGCAGTAGGCACAAAGTATTCTCGGAACAATAGAGAAAACTTCGGGGTGTCTTGTAATAACAAGATCAATGGGGGATGATCGTATGAATGGCAAGTGTAAGTAGTTATCCATAAGGATTTATCGGTGGTCGGGAATAGCAAAAGCGATGAACACAAGTTCTCGGGTTAACGGCGGAGGGTATCTTCAAGGTCTTCTGGTGCAGCAGATGATCATCAGTAATAAGGGGCCCTCCGGGTGAAAGTGATAACGAGATCCTAATGTTAGATTTGGTAAACTTCATTTAACCCGAATAGAAGAGAGTTCAGAATCCCAGAGTAAAGATCGAGGAGTAAAAGATCCTAATACCACCCAATGGCGACGTGTGCCCATAAGACACACAGCCATGTTAGCAAAAGTTTTGTAAAGTCTAGACTCGACTTCGGCCAAGGAGTTGGAAGGGGGATTCCTACAGGCAGTTGGCTCTGATACCAACTTGTGACGCCCCCGATTTAATCGTACACTAATCATGCACGCAAATGTGTACGGTCAAGATCAGGGACTCACGGGAAGATATCACAACACAACTCTACAAATAAAATAAGTCATACAAGCATCATAATACAAGCCAGGGCCTCGAGGGCTCGAATACAAGTGCTCGATCATAGGCGAGTCAGTGGAAGCAACAATATCTGAGTACGACATAAGTTAAACAAGGTGCCATAAGATGGCTAGCACAAAGCTGGGATCAGATCGAAGAGGAACAGGCCTCCTGCAGGATCCTCCTAGGTTACTCTGGTCGTCGTCGCGGGCTGCGTAGTAGTAGGCACCTCCGAGTAGTAGTCGTCATCGGCGGTGGCGTCGCTCTGGGCTCCATCGTGCAGTTGCAGCAATCGAGTAGAGATAGGGGAAAAGGGGAACAAGGCAACCGTGAGTACTCATCCAAAGTACTCGCAAGCAAGGAGCTACACTACATATGCATGGATATATGTGTAAAGGCCATATCAGTGGACTGAACTGCAGAATGCCAGAATAAGAGGGGGGACAACTAGTCTTAACGAAGACTACGCTTCGGACACTGTCTTGCAAGCAGTAGAAGGGACAATCTGAAGTCCTCCAAGTAACATCATATAGCAATAATCCTACCCGCGATCCTCGCTCATATCCACGAGCGAGAGCGACCACCGGTTGTATCGGCACTTGGAAGGGTGTGTTTTATCAAGTATCCAGTTCTAGTTGTCATAAGCTCAAGGTACCACTCCAAGTCGTCACATTACGAAGATCACGGCTATCCGAATAGATTAACTTCCTGCAGGGTGCACCATCTTACCCAAAGACGCTTGATCCCATTTGGCGGACACACTTTCTGGGTCATGCCCGCCGCGGAAGATCAACACGTCGCAGCCCCACCTAGGCACAACAGAGAGGCCAACACGTCGGTCTAAACCTAAGCGCAGGGTGCAGGCCCATCGCCCGAGCACACACACGCGTTCGTCTGTGGCCGAAGCAGACCTAGCCCATCAGCGTTCCGGTCCAATCCGGCGCGCCGCTCCGTCGCTGACGTCTGAAGTACTTCGGCTGATACCACGACGCCGGGATACCCATAACTACTCCTGCGTAGATGGTTAGTGCGTATAAGCTCGTAGCCAACCCAGATCAAATACCAAGACCTCGTTAAGCGTGTTAAGTAACCGCGAACGCCGAACAGGGCCAGGCCCACCTCTCTCCTAGGCGGTCTCAACCTGCCCTGTCGCTCCGCCACAAAGTGTGATGGGGGCCGTCGGGAACCTGGGCCCACCTCTACCGGATGGAACCACATCCTTTCAGCCCCATCTCCGAACAGTATCACGGTAATGTAATAGTGTAAAGTATATAGTATATACCGTGATCACCTCCCGAGTGATCACGGCCCGATAATATAGCACGCGCGGACGGACAAGTATGAAGGGCCACAGATGAATGTACTAGCATCCTATACTAAGCATATAGGATTGCGTAAGGTAACAATGAAGTTACAAGGACAAAGCTATGCAGCGGTATAGGAGTATCGAAAACAGTAACATGCCACACTACTCTAATGCAAGCAGCATAGAGAAGAGTAAGCGATATCTGGTGATCAAGGGGGCTTGCTGGTTGCTCTGGCAAGAGAGAGGGTCGTCGGTGGCGTAGTCGATCACGAGGACATCATCATCGGTCTCGGGGTCTATCGGAGAGAAGAGGGGGAAGAACAGTAAATACATAGCAGGCAAGTGCATAACAGAACAACGAGACGAGCTAGGCGTGTTCTAACGCAGCGCTAAGCGTCTTGGCGAAGGGGAAACATCCGGAAAGTTTTCCGGTTCGGACGTCTGTCGACGAGATGAACCGGAGAGGAAAGTTTGCAGGTTCGATAGGTTAGGGGTGTGTGGCGGACGAACGGATTGCGTATCCGGATTCGTCTCGTCGTTCTGAGCAACTTTCATGTTGAAAACATTTTAATCCGAGTTACGGATTAAAAGATATGATTTTCTAAAGATTTTATTATTTTACGGAATTTAATTAATTATTTAATTAATTGGAAGCGTATTTATAGCGTCAAGCATGATGTCATCTTGGCGTCGCGATCAACAGGGTTGATCGAGTCAACCCTGACAGTGGGTCCGCATGTCATTCTCATTATCTAATTAACCTAATCAAATTTAATTAACATTAGTTAATTAGGTTAAGTAGTGATTAGGTTTAATTAATCGAGTTTAATTAAGTTAATTAATTCTCTAATTAATTAATTAATTAATTAATATTTTAATTATTATTTTTGATTATTTATTTTCCTTTAATCCCTTTTTTTTCTGGGCGTGGGCCCCATGTGTACTGTGGCCTCGAGGGCATCAGGCGTCTTGGGCACTAGCGGGCGCCGTGGCGCTAATGGCACCGAGGGAGGCGCGCGCTAGCTAGCCGGGCTGGCGGAGGAGGAGAGCGCCGGCAGAGGCGGAGGAGCGCGGTGAGCGGGACCGGCGGGGCGGGCGAGGCTCGGCCATGGCGCTGGCTCGTCAGCGCAACAGGGGAACGGGTGGGGTTCAGTGAGAGGTGCGGGCGAGTCTAGGCGCCGGTGGTATGATGGGGCGCCGGCGAGGTTTGGCCGGGCGCCACCGGCTGGAGCGGTCTGGTGGGGGTGGTGGCGACAGGCGACACGAGGATAGAGGGGGCGAAGGGGACGGCGCTCACTTGCAGCGAGGAAGGGGGGGCGATGGGCGTGTTGGCGTCGGCGAGGAGGAGTCCGCGGTCTGTGATCTGGCGAGTGGCTCGGCGCCCAGTGGCGAAGGCGGGGCCGTCGGGAGAAAGCGAGGGTGGCGGTGCTCGGCGCCGCTGGGTGGCGAGGCGAGGCGACTGAGGTCCGAGCACCGTGGGAGGTTCGTCCCCGATCCCGATCTGGATCGGGCGTGGGGTCGTGGGGAGGGAGAGAGTGGGGCGAGTGGGAGTGGGGTTAGGGTTTACAGGGGTGTGGGTGGCCTATAGGCTGGGGGCGGCGGTGGGCCGTGGGGCGGGTGGGCGGCTCTTGGGCAAGCCAGTGGGGAGGAGGGGGCCTTCTCTCTTTCCTTTTCTTTTCTGTTTTGTTTTAGTTCCTTTTCCTTTTACTTATTTACTTTTCTGTTTTAATTCAACTTAGGGCCTATAAGTATTTTATAAATTTGTGTTTTCTTTACTATAATTACCTATGTATTATTTGGCACTAACCGAACATTTTTGTTTTGATGTTTGAAAACTTTTGATGTTTGACAATATTTAAATTTTGAATTTGAAAGTTTCGAACCGACGCGAGATTATTAGCAGTAACCGAGGTGACGTGTCCTCATTAACGTGGGATTACTGTAGCCTAATTATCCGGGCGTCACAGTTATGATCCGACAACCCCAAAGTGACAATAATCGGGATACTTCTCGGTGATGACCATAGTTTGAGGAGTTCATGTATTCACTATGTGCTAATGCTTTGTTCCGGTTCTCTATTAAAAGGAGGCCTTAATATCCCTTAGTTTCCACTAGGACCCCGCTTCCACGGGAGGGTAGGACAAAAGATGTCATGCAAGTTCTTTTCCATAAGCACGTATGACTATATTGAATACATGCCTACATTACATTGATGAACTGGAGCTAGTTACATGTCACCCTATGTTATAGCTATTACATGAGGAATCGCATCCGACATAATTATCCATCACTGATCCAATGCCTACGAGCTTTTCACATATTGTGCTTTGCTTATTTACTTTTCCGTTGCTACTGTTACAATTACTACAAAACGATTATCTTTACTTTTGCTACTGTTACCATTACTATCATACCACATTGCTACTAAATACTTTGCTGCAGATACTAAGTTATCTAGGCGTGGTTGAATTGACAACTCAACTGCTAATACTTAAGAATATTCTTTGGCTCCCCTTGTGTCGAATCAATAAATTTGGGTTGAATACTCTACCCTCGAAAGCTGTTGCGATCCCCTACACTTGTTGGTTATCAAGACTAATTTACGCGCCGTTGTGGGGAGCATAGCTCTATTCTTTGAGTCACAGGATTTATATCTGTTGATCACTATGAGGAACTTGAAAGACGAAAGAACTAAGATTTTGCCCTCAACTACGAGGGGAGGTAAGGAACTGCCATCTAGCTCTGCACTAGATTCTCCTTTCGTTATTAGTAAGCTTGCGACACCTAAACCTGCTACTGCTATGAATTCTGATATGTTGCATGTTATTGATGATGCCACTTCTGTTATGCATGATACTTATGATGAAACTACTTCTGTGCATGATACTACTATGCCATTAGGTGAATTTCTTGATGAACAACTTGCTAGGGTTAGAGAGAATGAAATTATTGAAGATGCTATTATTGATGATAGTGATGATGAAAGTTCTCCCCCTGATTATAAATTACCTATTGTTCCTGAGGGTTATCTTATGAATGAGGAAGCTGCTAAAGCTATTTTTGCTTGCAAAGATAGATATGATCTTAATAAATTATTAGCTAAATGGAAGCAGCAATCCCTTAATGCTAGAATGAAACCTGACCCCGCTTTTGCTACTTCACCTATCTGTGTTACTGATAAGGACTATGAATTCTCTGTTGATCCTGAAATAATTACTTTGGTACAATCTGATCCTTTTTATGGCTATGAATCTGAAACTGTTGTGGCACATCTTACCAAGTTGAATGATATAGCCACCCTGTTTACTAATTATGAGAAGTCTCGCTATTATTATATCCTTAAGATATTTCCGTTCTCATTAAAGGGTGATGCTAAGACTTGGTTTAATTCTCTTGATCCTGGTTGTGTGAGTAGTCCCGACGATATGATTTATTACTTCTCTGCTAAATATTTTCCTGCTCACAAGAAACAAGCTGCCTTGCGGGAAATATATAATTTTGTGCAAATCAAAGAAAAGAGTCTCCCACAAGCTTGGGGGAGGCTTCTCCGACTTAATGCTTTGCTGATCATCCTCTTAAGAAAAATGAAATACTTGATATCTTTTATAATGGACTAACCGATGCTTCCAAGGACTACTTGGATAGTTGTGCTGGTTGTGTTTTCAGGGAAAGAACAGTCGACCAAGCTGAATTACTATTGAATAATAAGTTGACTAATGAAAATAATTGGACTCTTCCAGAGCCAATTCCTGAGGCAATTCCTAAACCAATTGAGCCAACTCCTGAGCCTATTCCTAAACCAACTCCTAAGAAGAGAGGTGTTCTATTTCTCAGTCCTGAAGATATGCAAGAGGCAAAGAAATCAATGAAAGAAAAAGGTATTAAAGCTGAAGATGTTAAGAATTTACCACCTATTGAAGAAATACATGGTCTTAATCTACCGCCTGTTGAAGAAACACATTGTCTTGACAACCCAACATAGGTAGTAAAGGTAAATTCTCTCTATAGATATGATAAAGTTGAAATCACGTCTACTAAATTTCATAGCCCATGCTTAGATGAATTTGATGACTTTATGGCTAGACAAGAAAGTTTTAATGCTTGTGTTGGTAGAGAATTAAAGAATAATGCTTTCGAGATAGGACGCTTGAGTGATTATATGGCTAGAGTTAAAGATGAACTTAAACTCATTAGCAAATATGCTTCTATGGTTACCACTCAAGCTGAGCAAGTACTTAAAGCTCAAAATGATTTGCTTGATGAATTAAATAATAAACATGATTTTGCTGTTAGAGTGGCTACTAGAACTGGTAGAATGACTCGGGAACCTTTGTATCCTGAAGGCCACCCTAAGAGAATCGAGCAGGATTCTCAGAGAAATAATTTAGAGGCACCTAGTTCTTCTAAAAAGAAGAAAAAGAAAAACGATAGGACTTTGCATGCCTCTAGTGAACCTGTTGTAGACACACCTGAGAATCCCAATGATATTTCTATTTCTGATGCTGAAACACAATCAGGTGATGAACATGAACCTAGTGATAATGTTAATGATAATGTTCATGTTGATGCTCAACCTAGCAATACCAATGAAGTAGAGGTTGAACCTGCTGTTGATCTTGATAACCCACAATCAAAGAATCAACGTTATGATAAGAGAGATTTTGTTGCTAGGAAGCACGGTAGGGAAATAGAACCATGGGTTCAGAAACCCATGCCCTTTCCTCCTAAACCATCGAAGACAAAGGATGATGAGGATTTTGAGCGCTTTGCTGAAATGATTAGACCTATCTTCTTACGTATGCGCTTAACTGATATGCTTAAATTAAATCCTTATGCTAAGTATATGAAGGATATCATTACAAATAAAAGAATGATACCGGAAGCTGAAATTTCCACCATGCTTGCTAATTACACTTTTAAGGGTGGAATACCAAAGAAACTTGGAGATCCAGGGGTACCAACCATACCATGCTCCATTAAAAGAAATTATGTTAAAACTGCTTTATGTGATCTTGGAGCCGGTGTTAGTGTTATGCCTCTCTCTTTATATCGTAGACTTGAATTGAATAAGTTGACACCTACTGAAATATCTTTGCAAATGGCTGATAAATCAACTGCTATACCCGTCGGTATTTGTGAGGATGTGCCTGTTGTGGTTGCGAATGTCACTTTCTTAACGGACTTTGTTATTCTTGATATTCCCGAGGACGATAGTATGTCGATTATCCTTGTAGACCCTTTTTGAATACTGCAGGGGCTGTTATTGATTGCAACAAAGGCAATGTCATTTTTCATGTTAATGGTAATGAGCATACGGTACACTTTCCGAGGAAACAATCTCAAGTTCATAGCATCAATTATATTGGAAAAGTTCCAACTATCATTATTGGAGGTTTTGAATTTCCTCTTCCTACTGTCAAGAAAAAGTATGATATTCTTATTGTTGGGGATGTTCATATCCCCGTTGAGGTAACTTAGTGTTATTCGAAATTTCTCCGATTCCGTGTTATTCGGAATGAGTTTGTTAACAAGACTTGATCAACCTTGTTAGTGGATTCATTTTGATGATCATGAGATGGATGAAACTAGAAGGCACAGATATACATGCCCTCTTTTACTTTCTATTATTTAGAATAAATAAAGCAAAAATAGTATTATCATGCATTTTTCGAATTATCCGTGCAATAAAAATATCCTGAAAATAAAAGTGCTCCAAATGCCCTGCAAATTTAGTATGATTTTTATGGATCATTTGAGGATTTTAGGCACTGAAAACACTGCAGAGGGGGCAAGCACAGCCACGAGGGTGGAGGGCGCGCCCTCACCCCCTGGGCGCGCCCCCTGTCTCGTGGGCCCAGGGTGGCCCCCCTCCACTTATTCCTGCACCCACACACTCCATCTTCTTCCGAAAAAATCCTCATCCAGCTCAAGCACGAGTTCTAGCTTGTTTTGCTGCGATTTTCGATCTCCTTGCTCAAAGCTCCATTCACAAAACTGCTTTGGGAGATTGTTGCTTGGTATGTGACTCCTCCATTGGTCCAATTAGTTTTTGTTCTAGTGCTTTATTCATTGCAAATTTTTGCTGCATAGGTGACCCTGTTCTTGAGCTTGCATGTTAAATTTATGAGGTCCCAAGTAATTCTAATGCATGATATAGGCTCTAGGCACTTGTAGGAGTATTTGCTACCAATCTTGTTTAGTTTTATTCACTTTTATTTTGAAGTTACTAAAATTTCAGAAATTTTCAGAAAATGATAAGGAATTTTTTGAGGGGCTCCTCTAGCCAAGGCTCTCAAGATAAACAAGCTAAAGAGAAGGAAAAGGGTAAGTATAATCTTCCTCGCGTAGCGGAAGTACGACCGTGTGAATGGCCATGCGATGATTTCTTAAGAGAAGCCGGTATTTATGAAGACTTTTATTCCTTGGTTGAAATGCTGGCCTCACCGACTTCCTCCACGACCGGATCGATCAGTACCTCTTACTCACCAATACTTTCGTGCAAAACTTTTATTATTATCCTAAGAATTCACCTCCATCAGTATCATTTCAGTTATGTGATGAGTTCAAGGAAATGTCTTTATGTGACTTTTGCGCGGTATGTAGAATACCCTTTGAGGGCAAGTTATATGAACCACATCGTAAAGATGTGGATGCCCTTGTATAACTTGAGATTTAATAAGAAACACAATGAGATTATTATCCTGCCTGCGCCTCTGTTGTTTGATTTGACTGTAGTTAATTATCTTGTCACACTGGAAGCGTGTTGGGGATCATTGCAGAAATTAAAAAATTTCTACGCATCACCAAGATCAATCTATGGAGTAACTAGCAACGAGAGAGAGGGGAATGCATCTTCATACCCTTAAAGATCGCGAGTCGGAAGCGTTGCAAGAACGCGGTTGGAGGAGTCGTACACGTAGCGATTCAGATCGCGGCCGAATACGATCTAAACACCGAACAACGGTGCCTCCGCGTTAAACACACGTGCAGCCCGGTGACGTCTCCCGCGCCTTGATCCAGCAAGGATGAGGGAGAGGTTGAGGAAGAAGGCTCCAACAACAGCACGACGGCATGGTGGTGATGGAGCGGCAGTTCTCCGGTAGGGCTTCGCCAAGCTCTTGCGGAGGAGGAGAGGTGTTGGGAAGGGAGGGGCTGTGCCTTGGATGTGGTGGTGCACCCCTCCCTCCACCCCTCTATTTATAGGGAGAGGGGGGAAGGGGGCCGACCCCTCTAGATGGGATCTAGAGGGGGGGCGGCCAAGGGGGAAGGGGGCTTGCCCCCCAAGCCAAGGGGGGCGCCCCCTTTAGGCCTTGTTTGGTTGTAATGGGGAAGTATCCCAGGGCTCTAATCCCCCTCGGGGGGATTTCCATGGTCATCTGGGATCCCCTCCCACCACGGGGAGATCCTCTCCCCAGTTTGGACGAGAGGCAGAGGGGAGGAGTTCACGTACAGAAAAATGCTAAAATTCTTTGGGGAAAAAATCTTGTATTCAAACATCATAAAAAATAACTCTGGTTTCTTTACAGAAATATCATATCAGTTCAGAAGTAATTAAAATTCTCTCGCAAAAAAAGTAATTAAAATTTCTGTATATTTCCTTGATAGGTCCAGAAATGACACAAGTTCTCAGGAAGATAGAGAATAATTGAGGATTTTTTGGAGAAAATAGGAATACACACATAATCAGAAAATTAATACTTCAACCCAATTACACGCTAACAATAAGTTATACGGTCGAGTCGCACAAATTACAAAACACTACTGAGGATAAAATTTAGTGTGATAATAATGTTTTTTAAAATACTAACTAGGTTAAAAATCCAGCAAGAATAAGCATTTAGCTCCATTAAAAAATGCCCATATGTGACACGTCCATAGCAAAAAGTTTTGCTGTTGAAATAGATACTTTACTGAAACTTCCATCATAAACTTCTTTGAACATTTCTATCTTTAGGAAACCTGCAAAGCAAAAAAGGAACATTATTGTTACTACACAATATGAGATTTTAAACTAGTATATATATATAACATAAGCACAAATTCTTATTTAAATGCATGTTGGCAAACAAACAGATGCAAACATTATAAAATGTTGGTCTCTCTTTTCTATAATCCGCAGTCTTAATAGTACATGGATTCATATTTTAATTACTTTATCACTAATATGCATTGTACAAATCAAGCTTAAAATTTTTGAGAACTTGAATGATCGGCCTCGATGAGATTGGACATTACCTGATGCTTTGGCGGGAACTTGAGAGCTTCACCCTCTCTGACCAACCCGACGCCATCACCTAGAAGTGGAGCGGCAGGATCATGGATGCACATACTCTGCTAGCTCATGATACAGCGTCTGGAAGTTCATCTAGAAGAGTTGGCGCCTCCACGTATTAAGTTCTTCCACTGATTGGCCAAAAGAGATCGCTGCTGGACAGCGGAACATCTGTAGCATCGAGGTCCACCACACCACCCGAGATGTCTCCTCTACGACCAAGCAATGGAAACCATGTCGCATTTCCTCATCGAGTGCCCATTTGCCCGACAAGTCTGGCATGAAACCTTCTCCTGGCTAAGGTTGAAGCTGCCCCTGGTCTAGAGCCCTCCCCTCGCCCCAAACACGGTCGCGCGCATCAAGGAGGAAGCTGCCCTTTGGTCTAGAGCAGGGGCGCTCGGCCTTAGAATGTTTTTGCCGACAACCCGGGACGTCCACTAAACTTGTATTTTCTTAGCCCTCCTTAGAGGCTCCTGTATTGTTTTCCCCACCTTTTCAATGAAATGTAACACGCGTTTTCTCAAAAAAGATTTTGAATGAACTTGAGTAAACCAATGCCAATTATCAAGATTATGTATGCTCAAACCTTGGTTCTATAGCTTGGTACAAAAGGGAACAACTTGAATGAGAGTAATTTTCAACTTTGTTGATGGCCAGAGTTAAACTGAGCAATTAGCTTGATACTAATGCTACTTTCATCAAAAGAATTAAATTCCAATGACTAATACTTTTATGCTACACCATTATTAAAATCAAGACAAGCATACTTCAGGTTATCCAAAAGATTCTAAGGTAAAATTAGGACAAAGCTAGTACAGGCTCAGTAGTCCCTTCCATATGTGATTTTCTAGGCCAAGTTTACCGACAGATGCAATTTGTATCATTGGTTTTCTTGATCATGCAAGGCCTATTAATGTCATATACCTGTCATATTAAGTATTGAGCTCATGTTCATGCATCTGGTGGGAACAAGACTGTAATCAAGAACAGTGCCAAGTTTGAAGGGGAGAAGTAAAAGAATTTCAAGGGATGGCATGTGATGTATCAGCTCACTATGCACTGAAGTAACCATCTTCGAGTTATACATCACATCAAGAATTAGTGAAGTTCAGGTTCATGCCACACATATTTTCAGAGAACCAAGCAAAACATGGACCAACTAGCGATTGTAAACAGGGCATGTCCTCTTGGCATGGTGAGTTAAATAAAATGGTATTGCAAGATAATTCACAACAAGTAAGATCACAAGAAGCATCTAGAAAAAGTGCAAGGATTAAATAAGTAAATTGTAGCGACCCGACCTCAGACGGTCAAGCCTCTGTGTATCCGTGCCATCCCTGGATCAGTATGCTGGCACACACAGTACATCAATGTATATATCAAAGTGCAATCACATGTATAAATAACTTAAAACTGATATATACCTCATAAGTCACAGCGGAAACAAATAGTCGGGTGTGGTGTCCCATCAACGCCATCGGCAGGTTGAGTGTAGACCGTAACCCTGTATCGTAACTCTTACTCGTCGAGGAAAATATCTGCAACATGATACGTTGCAGCCGTGTAGGTCAGTACATTGAATGTACGGGCAAGATCACAATAAGAGAAAACAGATGATAAACTATACTATATGCAGTATGGCTTTGTGGCTCTGTATCTGAGTTTTGTTTGCGAAAAAGCTGGTTTTATTTTCCCTATATCAAAGGAATAAATGAAGTCTGTACTATAGAGTTTTCTATCATGACATGGTTCCGCCAACCGATGTCTCATAGCCCAAATCATCATAAGTTGCCCACAATTAAGTTATCAGTCCGGTGTTGAGAGTTCCGAGATAGATCCAAGTTCAGATGCTCAAATTGTCCGTAACCGGGGACACGGATAATCGATTAGGTTTAACCCTCTGCAGAGGTTTGTACACTTTACCCGCAAGATTTGATCCCTCTATTTACGTTCTCGCACTTGAGGTGTTTGAGAACAAGATGACCAAACATGGTCTTCGAAGAGTTCCTCGACCACCGTCCGGTACTCATCCCATCCTACCGTAGTTCTACATCTGCTAGTACCGCCCCAGCCAGAGTCACTACTAAGGTCAACCAAGCGAGCCCATAATGACTTGCGGTTGCACAGGTAAGCTTAGGGCATGAAGTATTCTTCCGTCTCTTTGAGTCTGGGTGAAGCTTTCCAAGATGTCATGGCGCTTCTCCATGCATCCCGCCAACCACTGGTTTCTCCAGGTGCCGTCAACAAATCCTTCACCCATGAGTGTGTATTGAATTCTTGTCTTGAGTCTTGAAGTCTTGAGGCCTTGAAGATGCAGTCCTTGCAGATTCCATCATGGAGTTATCGTCATTGACGTAGAATCCTCCATTCTCACACCACTCGAGTACTCATACCAAACCCGTCTACTATAGCGTAGCATTAAATAAAATATCGTCCGGGCTTGGTAACAGGGGGGTGGGTTCCTACCTCATGCATACTACTCAACTACAAGGATTCAATAACACTACTGAGGGGTGGTTGCAAAGATGTCACTAAATGCAATAAAACATAGGCATGAAAGCATGGTCAAAGTGAACTTGCCTTGTTGACGATCTTCGAAAACTAGGGATTCGTAGTAGCAAGCTCCGCACTCCGGAAATTCTACCGAGGCAAACAATAACTATAATAAGCATATAGCATGAGATCACTTAACATAGCAACATAGTAACATAACACACCAAACAAACAATTCAAAACCCAAAGGGAAAACTCAAAGAAAAAAAACCAACTCAAAGTTTCCTACTTCAAACAACAACTAGAATAGTTTTATATAATAAAAAATAAATTCCAACATAACCTAATCATGGTTTTAGGTTAACTTAACAGAAAAGAATTCACTAAGCAACTAGGATCAAAAAGAATTAATTAAAATCTATTATGAAACTCTTATTAGGCCCAATCCAATTTCTATTAAGAAAATAAAATACAACTTTTATTTATTATAAATAAAAGTTCATCCTATAAAGTGACAGAAACTATCCTAGAATAATCAATCACATGTTAAAAATAAATTTATTTACAAATTAAAATAATAGGAAAACAGTAGCTAATTAATTAATTAGGATTAACAAGATTCTGCTTAAAAATATTTTTTATTAATCCTAAAATACCCAAATTAATTTCTATGGTTTGGAAATGTCAAAATAAAGTTGGGACAAAAAGAATCATCCAAAATAATTTTTCTAACTCAAGTTATAGCAGATTTACTATTCTGACTAAAACTAAATTAAAGCAATTTTAATTAATTTTAACATAGCTAAATATATATTCTACAGAAACTATAGAAAATTTGCAACCCAACAAAAAAGAATCACTCAAAAATATTAAAGAGAATAAAAGATATGAATTTTTCAAAACAGAAACTATTCATTAAAACAGAAAACAAAAATAAAAGAAAAAGGGCCTAATGGGCTAAACTACGACTTGTGCGTAAAATAACCTAAACGGGCCTAGGGTTTAATCGAATCGGGCGGTCTAAACTAATCTAACTAAAACTAGAATAAACGGAATAAAACGGGCTTTTAAAATAGACCGTACCCCTTGGGGTTATAATCTAGACCCCACGATCTAGATCTAACGGTGGGGGGTTCTCGCGACTCACCGTGGGAAGGCGACGGCGACGGTCGACGGCGTTTCGAGGCGGCGATGGCGCGGCGGCTCGGTGGTCCAGGCGACGGCGGAGGCCTCCTGCGTGAGTCTTGGGAGCAAGGGAGCTCGGGGTGGGGTCAGGCGAGCTCGGGGTGGTGAGTCGGTCAGAGCGAGCTCGAGGCGGCGGTGGCGTTCGGGTGATCGACGACGACGGTGCTCGGCGGCTCTGGAGCTCGGGCGAGGGCACAGGTGGTGTGGTCGGCGAGGGAGTCCGGAGGTGGTCTCAAAGCGAGCTCGGGGTGGTCGGGGTGGCGGAGCAGGCTAATGGCGCGGCGGCGGCTCTCGGCTCGGCGAGTTCGAGAGGGAGGAGGAGGGGTTCCGGCGAGGGGCGAGGGGGGGGGTGCGGGGAGGGTTCTTATAGGGGGCGCCGGCGGCGGGAAGCGAATCGGGAGAATCGGGAGATCCGGGGATCATGAGGTTTTCAGTGGCGGCGCAATGGCGGGTGGCGGGCGCGAGGGGGAAGACGGGTGGGGGTCCCACCGTCAGAGAGAGAGGGAGGGGGGCCGGGTCAGGCGTCCACAGCAGGGGGGTTGGGCTGAGGCGAGTGAGGCCGGTCGGTCGGCTCACTGGGCTGGCCTCTGGGCCGCTGGTGGGCCGTGGTGGGGGGCTTTGCTGGCTGGGCAGGGGCTGGCTGCCGCTGGGGGGTTTCTATTTTTTGAATTTTTTGAATAAAACAAAAACAGAATTAAAACAATAACTATAAATATTTTATATAGGGTATATATATACCAAAATGATCAGGGGAATATTCCCTATCATTTGAACATTTTTCCAAAGGCAAAATCCAAACTTTATAAAAATCCATTTTTTTCAAATTCAAATAAAATTCAGATTTGAATCCAAAGCTTTTGGCATTGTTTCCTCTGATATTTTTGGAGTGTCATGTTTGCTCCTCTCATACTTTTGATCAAGTACTTATCAGGCATAGTTTTTGAAATGATTCCCACTTGCCAAAGTTTGAATTCAAATTCAAAACTTAAAATTTGAAAGAGGGTTTCAAAGCACTTTCAAATGACTTCCAACTTGATACTTTTTAACTTCCAACTCATATTTCATATAATTGAAGAAGTCATTTTATCTTCCCTCATGAAAATCATTGAGTTGCATAAAGCTTTGAATTTGAAATATTCCCAGATGAAATTCAAATCTTTTCCAAAACCCTTTTCATTCCAAATGGAAGAAGTCATGTCATCTTCACTCTAGGGTTTTGGTGTTGGAATGGAATTGAATTCATTGAGATCCCAAAAGGCAAAGGGATAGTTTTGGGAAAGTCATTTTATTCCTCTCATCCAAATTTCAAAAATTTCAAATTCCACTCAATTTCACTCAATCAATCAAACAAACAATCAGACAACAAGCATAGTTATTTATCTAATATAACATTCCAAAATTTAGAATTTTGGGATGTTACAAACCTACCACACTTAAAATGAATCTCGTCCTCGAGATTCGAAGAGGCTAGCAAGAAAGGTTAGGGGTTGGGGGTCTTCTAGCAGATCCGTCGGTTGGAATGGTCTAGTGTGCTACCACACTTAAAAGCAAGGTTATAGTTCCAATAAACTCAGATACTTCCTCTGGAGTGTTGACAATGTATGTATCTTCACATATCTTACAATAGCTCCTTCATTAACGCTCTTCTGTCAGGAGCATAGAGTTTTCCTCGAAATCTTGGGTCGGTTCTTCAAAGTTGAATTTTGTCCGAGACTGGATCTTCTTAGCTGATAGGTCCGTGTCCATTCTAGACAACTATCGAAATACTCATGGTGGTCTACAATTTATGGTTTCTCCTACAGAAAACGGGTCTGGGGTGAACCTCACCGTATAACCTACGATTGGCAACGTTTGCCTGTAAAGGGGTTCCATCGTCCTACCATTCTATGGTTTTATGGCTTATCGCGTCGACACTCTTCAAAGGTTTTCAAGTCTCTCTGATTTTCCATCAACATATGATAGTTCATGATAGAAGTCTCCGGTATGGGGGCCAATCCATCCCGTACTTGAATCATTTCCACATACGTAAATATCGAATCACGTATTCTAACACTTGGGCATACTCACAAGCATTGCAGAATTTCTCTTGTTCTCGAACTGGGTTCGAGTAATTCCATGGTTTCTGCATGCCAAACAAAACATCTATCGTTACTTCACCACTCTCAGGTTTTTGCGTAACCTCCTACGAAACGTATGCTGATTGGACTGCTGATTCCTCCAATTTATTCCTTTATCAAGGTTACATCAGTTCCTTTTCAAAATCCTGGGCCTGTGGGTTATGGCCTACTTCAACACTAGTGCAGCTTTAACTCATCCTTGGAGTAACTCTCTTGTTACACCTCCTTTAAATCCAGTAGTACTCTGTTTCTTCATACCATCATATCAAAAGCAAAACTCCAACTTATTTTGTCTAGCTTCCTTCTATGGACCGTCATGAATAACACATTTCTTCCTTCATTTATCCTGTGGCTTTACAGAGTACTACGACACCAAAGAAAATGCACTAGTTTATCCATAAAATCTCATTATTCTCATATCAATCTTTCATTACATCCTTAATCATTTTTTTCGGGAATCCAATTCCGAAAAGTTTATTACAAATGCTGCCACCCACATGGTTCGGTATGGTCAGACATTACTCCCAACTTTATTCATTTTTCCTCCTTGAGGATTCTTCAGTCCCACTGGAATTGTGCGACATGTGCCTTGAAATCTTCAATCTTCTGTTTCATCGTGGTGGCCTTGAGCTTCACCTCCATCATCTCTGTATGTACTTCGCTTAGGTATTCCTGAGTATAACGGAGTCTTGCTTCAAGTATTTCTCCGATCTGGCGTATGGCTTCCATGGCTGCTTCACGAACAGCATCGAAGAAAGTTGCTTGTGGCACACGTGAAATGAAAAAGTACTGCCCCATCATCTTTGGGCAAACTCCTTTCACATGGTGGAGGTGTACCTCCACATACCAAAGTTCCACTCCCTTTTGCATGAAAGGGTAGCCTTTGTAGACTGCATCTCCTTCAAGGTGAATATGCTTCATCATGTCCTTCAGGATCTTCGGGTAACCATGATCACTTGTCAGGGTCATGATGGTTTCCGGACCTTTAAGGAAAGACTCGTAAAGGGTCGTCATCTGCAGTTGTGAAACAGAAATGATGCTCAGAATAAGGTACTTATCTCCTGCGGCACACATTCATATCATCCAAACAGAACTTCAAACTCAATTTCCAATTTCCTGTTTATGCATCACGACTCACCTTCTTCCATGTTCATCAAGAATATTAATTTCCAAGATAAAATATAACAACTCCTTAAAGCCTTTCAGCATGTGACATTACAACTTTATTGAGTCATGAACTATTACAATCTCTAAGTAATCTATTACATAACTCAACTCATCGAGCTCATGAAAATGAAATTGCTTTCTACTACTCTTATTATCCATATCAAAATTCCAACTACTCAACTCCAGCTTTCATCCTGTCGGGACATTTAATAGCATAATGTCCTGTTTCCTTGCAGCGAAAACAAATGACTTCTGACATGTCTCGGGGCTTCTTTGTGATTATGCGGGCTCCTTGGATTCTTGGCTTCTTTTCTGGACATTGACTAGCGTAATGACCTAAATCCTTGCACCTGTAACAAGTGATATGACTTAGGTCCTTCTCTGCAAAAATTGCGTTGTCCTCGGGCTGCCTTCTTTTTCTCTTCTGGAATTCTCTGTAATGATCGAGTTTCTATCTCCAGAGGGTCAAACTTCACTTCATTGTCGGAAATATCCTGGATACTCTTTTCTTCCCTTGGGGCAATACTCTGAAAAATGTCCTTCTTCTCCACATGAATAGCAGGCATTGGAGTAAAATCTGTTGAGGCCTTTTCCATCAAGGTCTTCAACACTTTCATTCATTACTGGTTCTTCTAGACCTTCCTTGAGGGCTCCTTTCATTCCATCTTCCTGCTTCGGAATAGTTTGTTGCACCGTGGAGTAAATGTGACACTGCACTGGGTAGTGGGTGGTTCCTTCACACAGGAAGCAAGTCACCTGACTAGTTGGGCATTCCTCACTGGGTGTTTCTCCTCACAATGAGAGCATCCATCTTTGTGTTCCTCCTGGTGTGTCCTATTTCTCCATAAATCTTGCAGCACAAGGTTTACTTCTTGGTGCATCATTGTGTTTCCGGATAAGGCGTGATTTCAACAGGTCTTCTTGAATTCCTCCCAAGTTCTTGCTCCATTAAATCCCTGTATGGCTTGATGCATGTTCCACCAGGTTGCAGCACTTTCGTAAAGTATTGAAGAGCATATTGAACCTCATACTTCCTTGGAACCAAATTGCTCCAAGTGATTTTCCATGTTCTGCATCCATAGCTCTGCCTCGGGCTGAGTCTTCGGTCCAGAGAATATCAGTCCAACTTCATTCATCATCTATGGGGTTCAAGGGTTTTAGGGTGAGATGAGAGAGAGGTGGGGAGGATATACACACAATACAAACAATAGTTTTGAAGAAACATGTTTTATTTTGGGGCTGTCGGAAAACATCAAACAAAGGACAGCTCACAAATCATCGCATCTAACGTAAGTGTATAACAGGGGTTTGGTCTTCTAAAGGTCAAATAATTTTTTCAGATCCTTCAAGTCATCGGAGTCTTCAACTGTTGTACTTCAATTCTTCTAATACATGGTGAGATCCTCTTTACTCTGAAGTGGTCATCAGTTCTCCGATATCAAATCCTTCTTGGAGCGTCTTCAGTTGATCCTCCGGGTGATCAAAGGATAAGGGTATATTCTAACTATTTGAGGTGAGAGTGTCAGAAGAGATGAGAAGTAAGAGTCTTTTTGTAAATAGAGTTTTTGAGGTATCCTGTCCTAGGGCTTTTCCGGTTTCTAGGGTCACGTCCTACAGTCAACATGTGCTCTGATACCATTTCTGTAGCGACCCAACCTCAGACGGTCAAGCCTCTGTGTATCCGTGCCATCCCTGGATCAGTATGCTGGCACACACAGTACATCAATGTATATATCAAAGTGCAATCACATGTATAAATAACTTAAAACTGATATATACCTCATAAGTCACAATGAAACAAATAGTCGGTGTGGAGTCCCATCAACGCCATCGGCAGGTTGAGTGTAGACCGTAACCCTGTATCGTAACTCTTACTCGTCGAGGAAAATATCTGCAACATGATACGTTGCAGCCGTGTAGGTCAATTACATTGAATGTACCGCAAGATCACAATAAGAGAAAACAGATGATAAACTATACTATATGCAGTATGGCTTTGTGGCTCAGATCTGAGTTTTGTTTGCGAAAAAGCTGGTTTTATTTTCCTATATCAAAGGAATAAATGAAGTCTGTACTATAGAGTTTTCTATCATGACATGGTTCCGCCAACCGATGTCTCATAGCCCAAATCATCATAAGTTGCCCACAATTAAGTTATCATCCGGTGTTGAGAGTTCCGAGATAGATCCAAGTCCAGATGCTCAAATTGTCCGTAATCGGGACACGGCTAATCGATTAGGTTTAACCCTCTGCAGAGGTTTGTACACTTTACCCGCAAGATTCGATCCTCTATTTACGTTCTCGCACTTGAGGTGTTTGAGAACAAGATGACCAAACATGGTCTTCCAAGAGTTCCTCGACCACCGTCCGGTACTCATCCCATCCTACCGTAGTTCTACATCTGCTAGTACCGCCCCAGCCAGAGTCACTACTAAGGTCAACCAAGCGAGCCCATAATGACTTGCGGTTGCACAGTAAGCTTCGGGCATGAAGTATTCTTCCGTCTCTTTGAGTCTGGGTGAAGCTTTCCGCAAGATGTCATGGCGCTTCTCCATGCATCCGGCCAACCACTGGTTTCTCCAGGTGCCCGTCAACAATCCTTCACCCAAGAGTGTGTATTGAATTCTTGTCTTGAGTCTTGAAGTCTTGAGGCCTTGAAGATGCAGTCCTTGCAGATTCCATCATGGAGTTGTCGTCATTGACGAGAATCCTCCATTCTCACACCACTCGAGTACTCATACCAAACCCGTCTACTATAGCGTAGCATTAAATAAAATATCGCCCGGGCTTGGTAACAGGGGGTGGGTTCCTACCTCATGCATACTACTCAACTACAAGGATTCAATAACACTCTTGAGGGTGGTTGCAAAGATGTCACTAAATGCAATAAAACATAGGCATGAAAGCATGGTCAAAGTGAACTTGCCTTGTTGACGATCTTCGAAAACTAGGGATTCATAGTAGCAAGCTCCGCACTCCGGAAATTCTACCGAGGCAAACAATAACTATAATAAGCATATAGCATGAGATCACTTAACATAGCAACATAGTAACATAACACACCAAACAAACAATTCAAAACCCAAAGGGAAAACTCAAAGAAAAAAAACCAACTCAAAGTTTCCTACTTCAAACAACAACTAGAATAGTTTTATATAATAAAAAAAATTTCCAACATAACCTAATCATGGTTTTAGGTTAACTTAACAGAAAAGAATTCACTAAGCAACTAGGATCAAAAAGAATTAATTAAAATCTATTATGAAACTCTTATTAGGCCCAATCCAATTTCTATTAAGAAAAATAAAATAAAACTTTTATTTATTATAAATAAAATTTCATCCTATAAAGTGACAGAAACTATCCTAGAATAATCAATCACATGTTAAAAATAAATTTATTTACAAATTAAAATAATAGGAAAACAGTAGCTAATTAATTAATTAGGATTAACAAGATTCTGCTTAAAATATTTTTTATTAATCCTAAAATACCCAAATTAATTTCTATGGTTTGGAAATGTCAAAATAAAGTTGGGACAAAAGAATCATCCAAAAATAATTTTTCTAACTCAAGTTATAGCAGATTTACTATTCTGACTAAAACTAAATTAAAGCAATTTTAATTAATTTTAACATAGCTAAATATATATTCTACAGAAACTATAGAAAATTTGCAACCCAACAAAAAAGAATCACTCAAAAATATTAAAGAGAATAAAAGATATGAATTTTTCAAAACAGAAACTATTCTGTTAAAACAGAAAACAAAATAAAAGAAAAAGGGCCTAATGGGCCTAAACTACGACTTGTCGTAAAATAACCTAAACGGGCCTAGGGTTTAATCGAATCGGGCGGTCTAAACTAATCTAACTAAAACCAGAATAAACCGGAATAAAACCGGGCTTTTAAAATAGACCGTACCCCTTGGGGTTATAATCTAGACCCTACGATCTAGATCTAACGTTCGGGGTTCTCGGCGACTCACCGTGGGAAGACGACGGCGACGGTCGACGGCGGCTCGAGGCGGCGTTTGCTGGCGGCTCCGGTGGTCCGGCGACGGCGGAGGCCTCGGCGGTGGCTGGTGAACAAGGGAGCTCGGGGTGGGGTCAGCGGCGAGCTCGGGGTGGTGGTGAGTCGGTTGGTAGCGAGCTCGAGGCGGCGGTGGCGTTCGGGTGATCGACGGCGACGGTGCTCCGGCGGCTCTGGAGCTCGAGGCGAGAGAGGCACGGGTGGGTGGTCGAGCGAGGGAGTCCGGAGGTGGTCTCAAAGCGAGCTCGGGGTGGTCGGGGTGGCGGAAGCAGGCTAATGGCGCTGGGCGGCTCTCGGGCTCAGCGAGTTCGAGAGGAGGAGGAGGGTTCCGCGAGGGGCGGGGGGGAACGGGTGCGGGGAGGGTTCTTATAGGCGGGGCGCGGGCGGCGGGAAGCGAATCGGGAGAATCGGGAGATCCCGGGATCATGGGGTTTCAATGAAGGCGGCGCGGGCGGGTGGTGAGGGGAAGACAGGTGGGGTCCCACCGTCGGAGAGAGAGAGGGAGGGGACGGGTCGGGCGTCCAAGCGTGGGGGGTTCAGGTGAGGCGAGGTGAGGCCGGTCGGTCGGCTCATTGGGCTGGCTCTGGGCCGCTGGTGGGCAGTGGTGGGGGGCTTGACGCTGGCTGGGCAGGGTTCTGGCTGGCGCTGGGGGTTTCTATTTTTGAATAAAACAAAAACAGAATTAAAACAATAACTATAAATATTTTATATAGGGTATATATATACCAAAATGATCAGGGAATATTCCTATCATTTGAACATTTTCCAAAGGCAAAATCCAAACTTTATAAAAATCCATTTTTTTCAAATTCAAATAAAATTCAGATTTGAATCCAAAGCTTTTGGCATTGTTTCCTCTGATATTTTTGGAGTGTCATGTTTGCTCCTCTCATACTTTTGATCAAGTACTTATCAGGCATAGTTTTTGAAATGATTCCCACTTGCCAAAGTTTGAATTCAAATTCAAAACTTAAAATTTGAAAGAGGGTTTCAAAGCACTTTCAAATGACTTTCAACCTGATACTTTTTAACTTCCAACTCATATTTCATATAATTGAAGAAGTCATTTTATCTTCCCTCATGAAAATCATTGAGTTGCATAAAGCTTTGAATTTGAAATATTCCCAGATGAAATTCAAATCTTTTCCAAAACCCTTTTCATTCCAAATGGAAGAAGTCATGTCATCTTCACTCTAGGGTTTTGGTGTTGGAATGGAATTGAATTCATTGAGATCCCAAAAAGGCAAAGGGGATAGTTTTGGGGAAGTCATTTTATTCCCTCTCATCCAAATTTCAAAAATTTCAAATTCCACTCAATTTCACTCAATCAATCAAACAAACAATCAGACAACAAGCATAGTTATTTATCTAATATAACATTCCAAAATTTAGAATTTTGGGATGTTACATAAATGCAGCCCATGGTGCAGATCCTATGTCATAATTCTCAACCCTAAGAAGTTGGGCTTCATAATAAAAGTTGTCTTTGTTCGGTTATAGTCAGTTTGTCATAATGTTGATTTCAGGTGAAACTAAATGTTGTGCTAACCATTTATAAAGGAAAGCTAATACTATACACCTCCATAAAGCCATTGTTCAAATATACAACTTGTTAGCTATGTCTGACTCAAAAAATAGCATTACAAGAGTTAATTAATCACAAAGAACATTGTGCATAGATTAGCATCGTGTATACAACATCACAAGGGAACAAAGGTGATTGTGCTCAGTTGTGAGATCAGGATGGTTAGAGGTGCTGCAAACGTGGATGTAAGGTGTACACTTGCTCACTTGTGATACAAATCTCAGACGCAAGGGGAGTTTCTTGGATCTGTACAGGTGCTCGTCAGTGCGTGTAGCAGGGAAGGCATCACCATGGAGGAGAAAAACACTGGATAGAGGAGGAGGAGGAGGAGGTAATAACCTTGGTGAAAGGAGGGTGACCTCCTGGCCATCGTCGTCGCCGGAGGTGATAGGACCTTTGAGGCAGAGGGGAGCTGGATGTCGCCCGGTCCGTCACTGTCGCCGCTGCCGGAGGGACGGACTGTGGAGGCGGTTCTCTTGAAGGAGGGCGCGGGGGGCGGCGCTGTCCGGTCGTCGGATGGAGATGCACGGAACGGAGGTGGAGGCTGGAGGCGGAGGCCGTCGCCACCGGTCGCAGGGAGAGCGAGCCAGTCGAGGGTTTACTCCCCGACCTATCGACATCGGGAGATCTATCCCGGGGATGGGCCATGGAAAGGCCAGGGATCTCCCCGCCTCACGTGTTACCAAATGGGTCTGCCCGCTTCCCCGGGGCGAACTCAGCCCGTGGTGTACCCGCCCGGTGAAAACGCAGGGATCCTCCCGGGATCCCTTACAACCAAATGAGGCCTTAGGGTTCCCCCCAACCCTAGGCGCATGGGCCCTAGGGGGGTGGCGCCCAGCCCACTTGGGGATGGTTCCCTTCCACCTACATCCCATAAGGCCCTCCGGGGCAGGTGGACCCACCCGGTGGACCCCCGGAACCCCTCCGGTGGTCCCGGTACAATACCTGTATACCCCCGAATATTTCCGGTGACCGTATGATGACTTCCCATATATAAATCTTCACCTCCGGACCATTCCGGAACTCCTCGTGACGTCCGAGATCTCATCCGGGACTCCGAAACAACATTCTGTAATCACATACAAATCTTCCTTATAACCCTAGCGTCATCGAACCTTAAGTGTGTAGACCCTACGGGTTCGGGAATCATGTAGACATGACCGAGACAGCTCTCCGGCCAATAACCAACAGCGGGATCTGGATACCCATGTTGACTCCCACATGTTCCACGATGATCTCATCGGATGAACCACGATGTCGAGGATTCAAGAAATCTCGTATACAATTCCCTTTGTCAATCGGTACGTTACTTGCCCGAGATTTGATCGTCGGTATCCCAATACCTCGTTCAATCTCGTTACCGGCAAGTCACTTTACTCGTTCCATAATGCATGATCCCATGACCAACTACTTAGTCACATTGAGCTCATTATGATGATGCATTACCGAGTGGGCCCAGAGATACCTCTCCATCACACGGAGTGACAAATCCCAGTCTCGATTCGTGCCAACCCAACAGATACTTTCGGAGATACCTGTAGTGCACCTTTATAGCCACCAAGTTACGTTGTGACGTTTGATGCACCCAAAGCATTCTTATGGTATCCGGGAGTTGCACGGTCTCATGGTCTAAGGAAATGATACTTGACATTGGAAAAGCTCTAGCAAACGAATTACAGGATCTTGTGCTATGCTTAGGATTGGGTCTTGTCCATCACATCATTCTCCTAATGATGTGATCCCGTTATCAATGACATCCAATGTCCATAGTCAGGAAACCCATGGCCATCTGTTGATCAATGAGCTAGTCAACTAGAGGCTCACTATGGACATGGTGTGGTCTATGTATTCACACATGTATTACGGTTTCCGATCAATACAATTATAGCATGAACAATAGACAATTATCATGAACAAGGACATATAATAATAACCATTTTATTATTGCCTCTAGGGCATATTTCCAACAGTCTCCCACTTGCACTAGAGTCAATAATCTAGTTACATTGTGATGAATCAAACACCCATAGAATTCTGGTGTTGATCATGTTTTGCTCGCGGAAGAGGTTTAGTCAACGGATCTACGACATTCAGATCCGCATGCACTTTAAAAATATCTATGTCTCCATCTTGAACATTTTCACGAATGGAGTTGAAGCGACGCTTGATGTGTCTGGTCTTCTTGTGAAACCTGGGGTCCTTGGCAAGGGCAATAGCTCCAGTGTTGTCACATAAGAGAGTCATCGGGCCAGACGCATTGGGAATAACTCCTAGGTCGGTAATGAACTCCATCATCCAGATTGCTTCATGTGCTGCCTCCGAGGCTGCCATGTACTCCGCTTCACATGTAGATCCCGCCACGACGCTTTGCTTGCAACTGCACCAGCTTACTGCCCCACCGTGCAAAATATACACGTATCCGGTTTGTGACTTGGAGTCATCCAGATCTGTGTCGAAGCTAGCATCGACGTAACCCTTTACGACGAGCTCTTCGTCACCTCCATAAACAAGAAACATATCCTTAGTCCTTTTCAGGTACTTCAGGATATTCTTGACCGATGTCCAGTGTTCCATGCCGGGATTACATTGGTACCTTCCTACCAACTTACAACAAGGTTTATATCAGGTCTGGTACACAACATGGCATACATAATAGATCCTATGGCTGAGGCATAGGGGATGACACTCATCTTTTCTCTATCTTCTGCCGTGGTCAGGCTTTGAGCTGAGCTCAATTTCACACCTTGCAATACAGGCAAGAACCCTTTCTTGGACTAATCCATATTGAACTTCTTCAATATCTAATCAAGGTATGTGCTTTGTGAAAGACCTATGAGGCGTATCGATCTATCTCTATAGATCTTGATGCCTAATATGTAAGAAGCTTCTCCAAGGTCCTTCATTGAAAAACACTTATTCAAGTAGGCCTTTATGCTTTTCAAGAGTTCTATATCATTTCCTATCAACGGTATGTCATCCACATATAATATGAGAAATGCTACAGAGCTCCCACTCACTTTCTTGTAAACGCAGGCTTCTCCATAAGTCTGCATAAACCCAAACGCTTTGATCATCTCATCAAAGCGAATGTTCCAACTCCGAGATGCTTGCACCAGCCCATAGATGCAGCGCTTGAGCTTGCATACCTTGTTAGCATTCTTAGGATCGACAAAACCTTCCGGCTGCATCATATACAATTCTTCCTTAAGAAAGCCGTTAAGGAATGCCGTTTTGACGTCCATTTGCCATATCTCATAATCGTAGAATGCGGAAATTGCTAACATGATTCGGACGGACTTCAGCTTCGCTACGGGTGAGAAGGTCTCATCATAGTCAACCCCTTGAACTTGTCGATAACCCTTAGCGACAAGTCGAGCTTTATAGATGGTAACATTACCATCCGCGTTCGTCTTCTTCTTAAAGATCCATTTATTTTCTATCGCTCGTCGATCATCGGGCAAGTCTGTCAATGTCCATACTTTGTTTTCATACATGGATCCTATCTCGGATTGCATGGCTTCAAGCCATTTGTTGGAATCTGGGCCTCCCATCGCTTCTTCATAGTTTGAAGGTTCACCGTTATCTAACAACATGATTTCCAGGATAGGGTTGCCATACCATTCTGGTGTGGAACGTGTCCTCGTGGACCTACGAAGTTCAGTAGTAACTTGATCCGAAGTACCTTGATCATCATCATTAACCTCCTCTCTAGCCGGTGCAGGCACCACAGAAACATCTTCCTGAGCTGCGCTACTTTCCGCTTCAAGAGGCAGTACTTCATAGAGTTCTACTTTCCTCCCACTTACTTCTTTCGAGAGAAACTCTTTCTCCAGAAAGGACCCGTTCTTGGCAACAAAGATCTTGCCTTCGGATCTGAGGTAGAAGGTATACCCAATGGTTTCCTTAGGGTATCCTATGAAGACGCATTTTTCCGACTTGGCTTCGAGCTTTTCAGGTTGAAGTTTCTTGACATAAGCATCGCATCCCCATACTTTTAGAAACGACAGCTTAGGTTTCTTCCCAAACCATAATTCATACAGTGTTGTCTCAACGGATTTCGACGGAGCCCTATTTGAAGTGAATGCGGCAGTCTCTAAAGCATAACCCCAAAATGAGAGCGGTAGATAGGTAAGAGACATCATAGATCACACCATATCCAATAGAGTGCGATTACGACATTCGGACACACCGTTACGCTGAGGTGTTCTAGGCGGCGTGAGTTGTGAAACAATTCCACATTTCCTTATGTGCGTACCAAATTCGTGACTCAAATATTCTCCCCACGATCTGATCGTAAGAACTTTATTTTTCTGTCACGTTGATTCTCTACCTCATTCTGAAATTCCTTGAACTTTTCAAAGGTCTCAGACTTATGTTTCATCAAGTAGACATACCCATATATACTTAAGTCATCAGTGAGGGTGAGAACATAACGATAGCCACCGCGAGCCACAGCGCTCATTGGACTGCACACATCAGTATGTATGATTTCCAATAAGTTGGTTGCTCGCTCCATTGTTCCGGAGAACGGAGTCTTGGTCATTTTGCCCATGAGGCATGGTTCGCACGTGTCAAATGATTCATAATCAAGATACTCCAAAAGTCCATCTGCATGGAGCTTCTTCAATCGTTTGACACCAATGTGACCAAGGCGGCAGTGCCACAAGTATGTGGGACTATCATTATCAACCTTACATCTTTTGGTATTCACATTATGAATATGTGTAACATTACGTTCGAGATTCATTAAGAATAAACCATTGACCAGCGGGGCATGACCATAAAACATATCTCTCATATAAATAGAACAACCATTATTCTCGGATTTAAATAAGTAGCCATCTCGATACAATGTTCATGCTCAAAGCTGGCACTAAATAACAATTATTGAGGTTTAAAACTAATCCCGTAGGTAAATATAGAGGTAGCGTGCCGACGGCGATCACATTGACCTTGGAACCATTCCTGACGCGCATCGTCACCTCGTCCTTCGCCAGTCTCCGCTTATTCCGCAGCTCCTGTTTTGAGTTACAAATAGCAGCAACCGCACCGGTATCAAATACCCAGGAGCTACTACGAGTACTGGTAAGGTACACTATTGGAAATATGCCCTCGAGGCAATAATAAAAGGATTATTATTATATTTCCTTGTTCATGATAATTGTCTTTTATTCATGCTATAATTGCATTATCCGGAAATCGTAATACACGTGTGAATACATAGACCACAATATGTCCCTTGTGAGCCTCTAGTTGACTAGCTCGTTGATCAACAGATAGTCATGGTTTCCTAAGTATGGACATCAGATGTCATTGATAACGGGATCACATCATTAGGAGAATGATGTGATGGACAAGACCCAATCCTAAGCATAGCACAAGATCGTGTAGTTCGTTTGGTAGAGCTTTTCCAATGTCAAGTATCTTTTCCTTAGACCATGAGATCGTGTAACTCCCGGATACCATAGGAGTTCTTTGGGTGTATCAAACGTCACAACGTAACTGGGTGACTATAAAGGTATACTGCGGGCATCTCCGAAAGTGTCTGTTGGGTTGACACGGATCGAGACTAGGATTTGTCACTCCGTATGACGGAGAGGTATCTCTGGGCCCACTCAGTAATGCATCATCATAATGAGCTCAAAGTGACCAAGTGTATGGTCACGGGATCATGCATTACGGCACGAGTAAAGTGACTTGCTGGTAACGAGATTGGACGAGGTATTGGGATACCGACGATCGAATCTCGGGCAAGTAACATACCGATTAACAAAGGGAATTGTATACGGGATTGCTTGAATCCTCGACATCGTGGTTCATCCGATGAGATCATCGAGGAGCATGTGGGAGCCAACATGGGTATCCAGATCCTGCTGTTGGTTATTGACCGGAGAGCCGTCTCGGTCATGTCTACGTGTCTCCCAAACCCGTAGGGTCTACACACTTAAGGTTCAGTGACGCTAGGGTTGTAGAGATATGAGTATGCAGCAAGCCGAAAGTTGTTCAGAGTCCCGGATGAGATCCCTGATGTCACGAGGAGTTCCGGAATGGTCCGGAGGTAAAGAATTATATATGGGAAGTCGAGTTTTGGCCATCGGGAAAGTTTCGGGGGTCACCGGTATTGTACGGGACCACCGAAGGGTCCCGGGTCCACCGGTGGGGCCACCCATCCCGGAGGGCCCCATGGGCTGAAGTGGGGGGAACCAGCCTGGTGGGCTGGTGCGCTTCTGGCCCCCTCTGCGCCTAGGGTTGGGAACCTTGGGGGGCGCTCCACTTGCCTTGGGGCAAGTTTTCCCCTTGGCCGCCGCCCCTAGGAGATCCCATCTCCTAGGGCCGGCGCCCCGCTGGGGTCCCTATATAAAGAGGGGGGGCGGGGTGGGAGGGCAGCCGCACCCTGACACCTGGCGCCTCCCTCCCCCCTTGCTACACCTCCTCCTCCCGCAAACGCTTGGCGAAGCCCTGCCGGAACCCTGCTGCATCCACCAACACGCCGTCGTGCTGCTGGATCTTCATCGACCTCTCCTTCCCCCTTGCTGGATCAAGAAGGAGGAGACGTCACGCTGACCGTACGTGTGTTGAACGCGGAGGTGCCATCCGTTCGGCGCTAGGATCTCCGGTGATTTGGATCACGACGAGTACGACTCCCTCAACCCCGTTTTCTTGAACGCTTCCGCTCGCGATCTACAAGGGTATGTAGATGCACTCCCCTCTCTCGTTGCTAGATGAACTCATAGATTGATCTTGGTGAACGTAGGAATTTTTTTTATTTTATGCAACGTTCCCCAACATACACATCAATAACATGTACTTCCTCCGTTCCATAATGTAGTGCCTATAGATTTTTACAAAAGTCAAACATTACAAACTTTGACCATGTTTGTAGAGAAAAGTAGGTACATCTAAAATACCAAATGTACATCTTTGGATACATCGTGAATTATATTTTCAGAATGTACATGTTTGGTATTGTAGATATATATAATTTTTTCTATACACTTGGTCAAAGTTGGCAAAGTTTGACTTTCATAAAAATATATAGGTACTACATTGTGGAATGGAGGGAGTATATCACATATACCTTTGGTGTTGCCGGCCTTCTTGTCCGCTAAGTACTTGGGGGCAGTTCCGCTTCCAGTGACCATTTCCCTTGCAATAAAAACACTCAGTCTCAGGCTTGGGTCCATTCTTTGGCTTCTTCCCGTCAGCTTGCTTACCGGGCGCGGCAAATCCCTTGCCGTCTTTCTTGAAGCCCTTTTTACCCTTGCCTTTCTTGAACTTAGTGATTTTATTCACCATCAACACTTGATGTTCCTTTTTGATCTCCACCTCCGCTGATTTCAGCATCGAATATACCTCAGGAATGGTTTTCTCCATCCCCTGCATATTGAAGTTCATCACAAAGCTCTTGTAGCTCGGTGGGAGCGACTGAAGGATTCTGTCAATGACCGCGTCATCTGGGAGATTAACTCCCAGCTGGGACAAGCGGTTGTGCAACCTAGACATTTTGAGTATGTGTTCGCTGACGAAACTATTCTCCTCCATCTTACAACTGTTGAACTTGTCGGAGACTTCATATCTCTCGACCCGGGCATGAGCTTGGAAAACCATTTTCAGATCTTGGAACATCTCATATGCTCCGTGCTGCTCGAAACGCTTTTGGAGCCCCGGTTCTAAGCTGTAAAGCATGCTGCACTGAACCAGGGAGTAATCAACATGCGACTGCCAGACGTTCATAATGTTTTGGTTCGCTGGGACAGGTGCTTCACCTAGCGGTGCTTCACCTAGCGGTGCTTCAAGGACATATGCTTTCTTGGCAGCTATGAGGATGATCCTCAAGTTCCGGACCCAGTCCGTATAGTTGCTACCATCGTCTTTCAGCTTGGTTTTCTCTAGGAATGCGTTGAAGTTGAGGACAACATTAGCATGGGCCATTTGATCTACAAGACATATTGTAAAGATTTTTAGACTAAGTTCATGATAATTAAGTTCATCTAATAAAATTATTTAATGAACTCCCACTCAGATAGATATCCCTCTAGTCCTCTAAGTGATACATGATCTGAGTCAACTAGGCCGTGTCCGATCATCACGTGAGACGGACTAGTCATCATCGGTGAACATCTTAATGTTGATCGTATCTTCTATATGACTCATGTTCGACCTTTCGGTCTCTTGTATTCCGAGGCCATGTTTGTACATGCTAGGCTCGTCAAGTCAACCTAAGTGTTTTTCTTGTGTAAATCTGGCTTACACCCGTTGTATTCAAACGTTAGAATCTATCACACCCGATCATCACGTGGTGCTTCGAAACAACGAACCTTCACAACGGTGCACAGTTAGGGGGAACACTTTCTTGAAATTTTAGGAGGGATCATCTTACTTATGCTACCGTCGTTCTAAGCAAATAAGATGTAAAACATGATAAACATCACATGCAATCAAATAGTGACATGATACGACCAATATCATTTTGCTCCTTTTGATCTCCATCTTCGGGGCGCCATGATCATCATCGTCACAGGCATGACACCATGATCTCCATCATCATGATCTCCATCATCGTGTCTTCATGAAGTTGTCTCGCCAACTATTACTTCTACTACTATGCCTAACAGGTTTAGCAATAAAGTAAAGTAATTACATGGCGTTATTCATTGACACGCAGGTCATACAATAAATTAAGACAACTCCTATGGTTCCTGCCGGTTGTCATAATCATCGACATGCAAGTCGTGATTCCTATTACAAGAACATGATCAATCTCATACATCACATATATATCATTCATCACACCCTTTTGGCCATATCACATGACATGGCATATGCTGCAAAAACAAGTTAGGCGTCCTCTAATTGTTGTTGCAAGTTTTTATGTGGCTGCTATTGGTTTCTAGCAAGAACGTTTCTTACCTACGCCAAAACCACAACGTGATATGCCAATTGCTATTTACCCTTCATAAGGACCCTTTTCATCAAATCCGATCCGACTAAAGTGGGAGAGACAGACACCCGCTAGCCACCTTATGCAACTAGTGCATGTCAGTCGGTGGAACCTGTCTCACGTAAGCGTACGTGTAAGGTCGGTCCGGGCCGCTTCATCCCACGATGCTGCCGAAACAAGATAAGACTAGTAGTGGCAAGTAAATTGACAACATCGACGCCCACAACAAACTTGTGTTCTACTCGTGCATAGAAACTACGCATAGAGCTAGCCCATGATGCCACTGTTGGGGATTGTTGCAGAAATTAAAATTTTTCTATGCATCACCAAGATCAATCTATGGAGTAACTAGCAACGAGAGAGAGAGGGGGTGCATCTTCATACCCTTGAAGATCGCGAGTCGGAAGCGTTGCAAGAACACGGTTGGAGGAGTCGTACACGTAGCGATTCAGATCGCGGCCGAATCCGATCTAAACACCGAACAACGGTGCCTCCGCGTTCATCACACGTGCAACCCGGTGACGTCTCCCGCGCCTTAATCCAGCAAGGATGAGGGAGAGGTTGAGTAAGAAGGCTCCAACAGCAGCACGACGGTGTGGTGGTGTTGGAGCGGCAGTTCTCCGGCAGGGCTTCGCCAAGCTCTTGTGGAGGAGGAGAGGTGTTGGGAGGGGAGGGGCTGCGCCTTGGATGTGGTGGTGCACCCCTCCCTCCACCCCTCTATTTATAGGGAGAAGGGGGAAGGGGCCGACCCCTCTAGATGGGATCTAGAGGGGGGTGGCCAAGGGGGAAGGGGGCTTGACCCCCAAGCCAAGGGGGCGCCACCTTTAGGGCCCCCCCAACCCTAGGCGCATGGGCCCTAGGGGGGTGGCGCCTAGCCCACTTGGGGCTGGTTCCCTTTCACCTACAGCCCATAAGGCCCTCCGGGGCAGGTGGACCCACCCGATGGACCCCGGGAACACCTCCAGTGGTCCCGGTACAATACCGGTATACCCCCAAATATTTTCCGGTGACCGTATGATGACTTCCCATATATAAATCTTCACCTCCGGACCATTCCGGAACTCCTCGTGACGTCCGGGATCTCATCCGGGACTCCGAACAACATTCGGTAATCACATACAAATCTTCCTTATAACCCTAGCGTCATCGAACCTTAAGTGTGTAGACCCTACGGGTTCGGGAATCATGTAGACATGACCGAGACAGCTCTCCGGCCAATAACCAACAGCAGGATCTAGATATCCATGTTGACTCCCACATGTTCCACGATGATCTCATCGGATGAACCACGATGTCGAGGATTCAAGCAATCCCTATACAATTCCCTTTGTCAATCGGTACGTTACTTGCCCGAGATTTGATCGTCGGTACCCCAATACCTCGTTCAATCTCGTTACCGGCAAGTCACTTTACTCGTTCCGTAATGCATGATCCCGTGACCAACTACTTAGTCACATTGAGCTCATTATGATGATGCATTACCGAGTGGGCCCAGAGATACCTCTGCATCACACGGAGTGACAAATCCCAGTATCGATTCGTGCCAACCCAACAGACACTTTCGGAGATACCTGTAGTGCACCTTTATAGCACCCAGTTACGTTGTGACGTTTGATGCACCCAAAGCATTCCTACGGTATCCGGGAGTTGCACGATCTCATGGTCTAAGGAAATGATACTTGACATTAGAAAAGCTCTAGCAAACGAACTACACAATCTTGTGTTATGCTTAGGATTGGGTCTTGTCCATCACATCATTCTCCTAATGATGCGATCCCGTTATCAATGACATCCAATGTCCATAGTCAGGAAACCCATGACCATCTGTTGATCAACGAGCTAGTCAACTAGAGGCTAACTAGGGATATGGTGTGGTCTATGTATTCACACATGTATTACGGTTTCCGATTAATACAATTATAGCATGAACAATAGACAATTATCATGAACAAGGAAATATAATAATAACCATTTTATTATTGCCTCTAGGGCATATTTCCAACAAAGCGGTGTACGCTCATCGAGGCCAAGAATCCACTCCAGAGCCTGAGCCCGAGCCGGAACCTTGACTGGACCCTTATCTTGCATCATCTTACCAGTGGTATCCGGAGGAGATGGCCAGCCAGTGGTATCCTGATTACACCCCTCAGTACACCGGGGAGAGTAGCCGCGGTCCTTGGCATTAGAACAACTTAGGCCAAAAGCCTAAGCTTGGGGGAGTACGTATTTCTCACCGACTTTACATTCATGTTCACACACTATTCTAGCTGTCGGTGCTCATACTCTTTCATTGTATTATCCATGCTAGTTTAATTTCTTTTTCTAGCTTTCTTCTTGTGTGTTCTATAAACCTTAAGAAAAACCAAAAAAAATTAGTTAGTTTAATTTCCATGCTTGTAGTAGAAATTAAAATGAAAATCCAAAAAGATTTCTCGTTCTTCTTTTACTTGTTGGGAGCTTTCCCGTGTAAATAGTTTTGTTTTCTTTTCCTTTCTTTGGGGGTCGAGAGTAGAAGACCATATTGAAAATGTTTAGCGGCTCTCATATGCATGATTGTTTATTTAACTTAGAGCCCATATTATTTTGTCTTCTCTCTTGAGTTGAATGCTTGCAGATTCCAGCTTAGTCCAATGCACGTGCACTATTATTATTATACACATCGTTCGGTCGTGCAAGTGAAAGGCAATAATGACGATATATGATGGACTGATTGAGATGAGAGAAGCTGGTATGAACTCGACCTCTCTTGTTTTTGTAAATATGATGAGTTCATCGTTCCTGATTCAGCTTATTATGAAGTAAAACATATTTGCAATGATATTTAGAGATTATAGTTGCTGGTGCCATGCTTGATTAGCTATGAGTTATAATGATTTAACTTGCATGCCAACATGCTATTAAAATGATTATGATGTGGTATGATGGGATGGTATCCTCCTTTTAATAAATTGAGTGACTCGACTTGGCACATGGTCATGCATGTAGTTGAAACAAATAAACATAGCCTTCACGATATTTATGTTCATGGTGGATTATATCCTACTCATGCTTGTACTCGGTGTGAATTAGTTTTAGTGCATGTTTTTGACTGTTGTCGCTCTCTCAGTTGGTCGCTTCCCAGTCCTTTGCTAGCCTTCACATGTACTAAGCGGGAATATTGCTTGTGCATCCAAACTCCATAAACCCCAAAGTTGTTCCATATGAGTCCACCATACCTTCCTCTATGCGGTATCTACATGCCGTTCCAAGTAAATTTGTATGTGCCAAACTCCAAACCTTCAAATGAAATTCTGTTTTGTATGCTCGAGCAGCTCATGTTTCAACTAGGGCTGCCTATATCTTCCATGCTAGGTGGGTTATTCTCAAGAGGAGTGGACTCCACTCCTCATTCACGAGAAAGGCCGGTAATTGGGATACCTAGTCCCACGATCCAAAAAGATCAAAGCAAATAAATATAATTAAACAAAACTCCCCCAGGGTTGTTGTTAGTTGGAGGCACTCGTTATTTCGAGCAAGCCATGGATTGATGCTTGTTGGTGGTGGGTGAGTATAAACTTTTACCATTCTGTTTGGGAACTGCCTATAATGCATGTAGTATGGAAGATATAGCCATCTCATAGTTGTTGCATTGACAATGAAAGTATGCCGCTCAAAATGTTATTCATCTCTATTTTAAAATCGATCTCTGGCACCTCTACAAATCCCCGCTTCCCTCTGCGAAGGGCCTATCTATTTACTTTTATGTTGAGTCATCACCTTCTTATTAAAAAGCACCCGCTGGAGAGCACACTGTCATTTGCATTCATTACTATTGGTTTATATTGGGCATGACTTATTGGATCTCTTTTACCATGAATTACAATGTTTAGTCAGTCCTTGATCTTTAAAGGTGCTCTGCATTTATGTTTTTGGTCTCGTAAAGGGCTAGCGAGATACATTTTTGTTATATCATGTTATGATTGTTTTGAGAAAGTGTTGTCATCCGAGTTTTATTATTATGGCTCGCTAGCTGATCATGCCATTGATATGAGTAAATGTGAGACCTAAGTGTTATTTGAGTATGGTTAGTTCATAATCTTTGCTGAAAACTTGAATGCTGGCTTTACATATTTACAACAACAAGAGCAAATAGAGTTTGTAAAAGTTTTTCTTTATCACTTTCAGTTTATCAACTGAATTGCTTGAGGACAAGCAAAGGTTTAAGCTTGGGGGAGTTGATACGTCTCCAATGTATCTACTTTTCCAAACACTTTTTCCCTTGTTTTGGACTCTAACTTGCATGATTTGAATGAAACTAACCCGGACTGACGCTCTTTTCAGCAGAACTGCCATGATGTTGTTTATTGTGCAGAAAACAGAAGTTCATGGAATGACCTGAAAATTCACGGAGATAAGTTTTGGAAAATATAAAAAATTCTGGCAAAAGATGAAGGCCAGGGGGCCCACACCTGTCCAGAGGGTGGGGCGCACCTCCCCGGGCGCGCCCTATCTCGTGGGCCCCCTGGAGCTCCGCCGACCTCAACTCCAACTCTATATATTCCGTTTCGCGGAGAAAAAAAATCAGAGAGAAAGTTTCATCGCGTTTTACGATACAGAGCCGCCGCCAAGCCCTAATCTTTCTTGGGAGGGCTGATCTGGAGTCCGTTCGGGGCTCCGGAGAGGGGGATTCGTCACCGTCGTCATCATCAACCATCCTCCATCACCAATTTCATGATGCTCACCGCCGTGCGTGAGTAATTCCATCGTAGGCTTGCTAGACGGTGATGGGTTGGATGAGATTTACCATGTAATCAAGTTAGTTTTGTTAGGGCCTAGTATCCACTATGTTCTGAGATTGATGTTGCTATGACTTTTCTATGCTTAATGCTTGTCACTAGGGCCCGAGTGCCATGATTTCAGATCTGAACCTATTATGTTTTCATGAATATATGTGAGTTCTTGATCCTATCTTGCAAGTCTTGTTGGAAATATGCCCTAGAGGCAATAATAAAAGCATTATTATTATATTTCCTTGTTCATGATAATTGTCTTTTATTCATGCTATAACCGTATCATCCGGAAATTGTGATACACGTGTGAATACATAGACCACAATACGTCCCTAGTGAGCCTCTAGTTGACTAGCTCGTTGGTCGACAGATAGTCATGGTTTCGACTATGGACATCGATGTCATTGATAACGGGATCACGTCATTAGGAGAATGACGTGATGGACAAGACCCAATCGAGCATAGCACAAGATCGTGTAGTTCGTTTTGCTAGAGCTTTTCCAATGTCAAGTATCTCTTCCTTAGACCTTGAGATCGTGTAACTCCCGGATACCGTAGGAATGCTTTGGGAGTACCAAACGTCACAACGAATCGGGTGACTATAAAGGTGCATTACGGTATCTCCGAAAGTGTCATTGGGTTGACACGGATCGAGATAGGGATTTGTCACTCCATATGACGGAGAGGTATCTTGGGCCCACTCGGTAGTGCATCATCATAATGAGCTCAAAGTGATCAAGTGTCCGTCTTTGGATCATGCATTACGGTGCGAGTAAAGTGACTTGCCGTAACGAGACTGAACGAGGTATTGGGATACCGACGATCGAGTCTCGGGCAAGTAACATACCGTCGACAAAGGGAATAGTATACGGGTTGCTTAAATCCTCGACATCGTGGTTCATCCGATGACATCATCGAGGAGCATTTGGGAGCCAACATGGGTATCCAGATCCCGCTGTTGGTTATTGACCCGAGCGTCGGTCATGTTCAGATGTCTCCGAACCCGTAGGGTCTACACACTTACGGTTCGGTGACGCTAGGGTTAATAGGAAGACTTGTATGTGATTACCGAATGTTGTTCGGAGTCCCGGATGAGATCCCGGACGTCATGAGGAGTTCTGGAATGGTCCGTAGGTAAAGATTTATATATGGGAAGTTGTCAAACGGACACCGGAAAGGTTTCGGGTCATATCGGTATTATGGAGGGTCCACCGGAAAGGTTCCGGAGGACCATCGGGAGGGGCCACCCCTTTCGGGGGGCCACTTGGGCTGCGTGGGAGGCAGCCAGCCCCTAGTGGGCTGGGCGCACCCCCTTCCCTTGGGCCATGCGCCTAGGGTTGAGGGAACCCTAAGGGGCGCCTTGCTTGGGGGCAAGCCCCCTCCCTTAACCGCCGCCCCCTCTAGATGCATCTAGAGGGGCCGCCCCTCCCCCTTCCCCTATAAATAGAGGGGTGAGGGAGGCTGCATACACAACTTGAAGGTGCAGCCCTCCCTCCCCAACACCTCTCCTCCTCCGCAAGGCGCTTGGCGGCTAATCGCCGAGAACTGTCACTCCTTCATCATCACGCCGTCGTGCTGCTGTTGGAGCCCTCTTCCTCAACCTCTCCTTCCTCCTTGCTGGATCAAGACGGAGGAGACGTTGCCCGCACTGCACGTGTGTTGAACACGGAGGTGCTGTCCGCTCAACGCTTTGGTCATCGGTGATCCGAGTGCGACTCCATCATCACCATCCCTCGAAAGCTTCCGCACGCGATCTACAAGTGGTATGTAGATGCAAACTCACTCCCATGACTCGTTGCTTAGAAGAACTCATAGATGGATCTTGGTGAAACCGTAGGAAAATTTTAATTTTCTGCAACGCTCCCAACAGTGGCATCATGAGCTAGGTCTATGCGTAGTTCTCTATTGCACGAGTAGAACACAATTTAGTTGTGGGCGTGGATCTTGTCAACTTACTTGCCGCTACTAGTCTTATCTTGCTTCGCGGTATTGTGGGATGAAGCGGCCGGACCAACCTTACACGTACGCTTAGGTGAGACCGGTTCCACCGACTAACATGCACTAGTTGCATAAGGTGGCTAGCGGGTGTCTGTCTCTCCCACTTTAGTTGGAGCGGATTCGATGAAAAGGGTCCTTATGAAGGGTAAATAGAAGTTGACAAGATCACGTTGTGGTGATTCGTAGGTAAGAAAACGTTCTTGCTAGAACCCAATTGCAGCCACGTAAAAGATGCAACAACAATTAGAGGACGTCTAACTTGTTTTTGCAGCAATTGTCATGTGATGTGATATGGCCAAGTTGTGATGAATGATGAATGACATATTGTGATGTATGAGATCATGTTCTTGTAATAGGAATCACAACTTGCATGTCGATGAGTATGACAACCGGCAGGAGCCATAGGAGTTGTCTTTATTTTTGTATGACCTGCGTGTCATTGAAGAACGCCATGTAAATTACTTTACTTTATTGCTAAACGCGTTAGCCATAGAAGTAGAAGTAGTCGTTGGCGTGACAACTTCATGGAGGCACAATGATGGAGATCATGATGATGGAGATCATGGTGTCATGCCAGTGACAAGATGATCATGGAGCCCCGAAGATGGAGATCAATGGAGCTATATGATATTGGCCATATCATGTCACTACTATATAATTGCATGTGATGTTTATTATGTTTATACATCTTGTTTACTTAGAACGACGGTAGTAAATAAGATGATCCCTTACAACAATTTCAAGAAGTGTTCCCTCCTAACTGTGCACCGTTGCTAAAGTTCGTCGCTTCTAAGCACCACGTGATGATCGGGTGTGATGGATTCTTACGTTCACATACAACGGGTGTAAGACAGATTTACACACGCAAAACACTTAGGGTTAACTTGACGAGCCTAGCATGTACAGACATGGCCTCGGAACACGGAGACCGAAAGGTCGAACACGAGTCGTATGGAAGATACGATCAACATGAGAATGTTCACCGACGATGACTAGTCCGTCTCACGTGATGATCGGACACGGCCTAGTCGACTCGGATCGTGTAACACTTAGATGACTAGAGGGATGTATAATCTGAGAGGGAGTTCATTTAAATAATTTGATTAGATGAACTTAATTATAATGAACTTAGTCTAAAACTTTTGAATGATATGTCTTGTAGATCAAATGGCCAACGCTCATGTCAACTTGAACTTCAACGCGTTCCTATATAAAACCAAGCTGAAAGATGACGGCAGCAACTATACGGACTGGGTCCGGAACTTGAGGATCATCCTCATAGCTGCCAGGAAACAATATGTCCTAGAAGGACCGCTAGGTGACGCTCCCGTCCCAGAGAACCAAGACATTATGAATGCTTGGCAGTCTCGTGCTGATGATTACTCCCTCGTTCAGTGCGGCATGCTTTACAGCTTAGAACCGGGGCTCCAAAAGCGTTTTGAGCATCACGGAGCATATGAGATGTTCGAGGAGCTGAAACTTGTTTTCCAAGCTCACGCCCGGGTCGAGAGATATGACATCTCCGACAAGTTCTATAGTTGTAAGATGGAGGAAAATAGTTCTGTCAGTGAGCACATTCTCAAGATGTCTGGGTTGCACAACCGTATGACCCAGCTGAATATTAACCTCCCTGATGAGGCGGTCATTGACAGAATCCTCCAGTCGCTCCCACCAAGCTACAAGAGCTTTGTGATGAACTACAATATGCAGGGGATGGTAAAGACCATTCTGAAGTATTCTCTATGCTGAAGTCAGCCGAGGTTGAAATCAAGAAAGAACATCAAGTGTTGATGGTCAATAAGACCACTAAGTTCAAGAAGGGCAAGGGCAAGAAGAAATTCAAGAAGGACGGTAAGGAGGTTGCCGCGCCCGGTAAGCAAGTTGCCGGGAAGAAGTCAAAGAATGGACCCAAACCCGAGACTGAGTGCTTTTATTGCAAGGAGGGTCATCGAAGAGGAACTGCCCCAAATACTTAGCGGACAAGAAGGCCGGCAACACCAAAGGTATATTTGATATACATGTAATTGATGTGTACCTTACCATTACTCGTAGTAACTCCTGGTATTTGATATCGGTGCCGTTGCTCATATTTGTAACTCACAGCAGGAGATGCGGAATAAGCGGAGGCTGGCGAAGGGCGAGGTGACGGCGCTGGCGTCGGGAATGGTTCCAGAGTCGATGTGATCGCCGTCGCACGCTACCTCTTAATTTACCTACGGGATTAGTTATGAACCTTAATAATTGTTATTTGGTGCCAAGTTTGAGCATGAATATTGTATCCGGATCTCGTTTAATGCGAGATGGCTACTCATTTAAATCCGAGAATAATGGTTGTTCTATTTATATGAGAGATATGTTTTATGGTCATGCTCCGATGGTCAATGGTTTATTCTTAATGAATCTCGGCGTAGTATTACACATGTTCATAGCGTGAATACCAAAAGATGTAAAGTTGATAACGATAGTCCCACATACTTGTGGCATCGCCGCCTTGGTCACATTGGTGTCAAGCGCATGAAGAAGCTCCATGCTGATGGACTTTTGGAGTCTTTAGATTATGAATCATTTGACACATGCGAACCATGCCTCATGGGCAAGATGACCAAGACTCCGTTCTCCGGAACAATGGAGCGAGCAACCAACTTGTTGGAAATCATACATACCGATGTGTGCGGTCCAATGAGCATTGAGGCTCACGGAGGATATCGTTATGTTCTCACTCTCACAGATGACTTGAGTAGATATGGGTATGTCTACTTGATGAAACACAAGTCGACACCTTTGAAAAGTTCAAGGAATTTCAGAATGAAGTAGAGAATCAACGTGACCGAAAGATAAAATTCTTACGATCAGATCGTGGAGGAGAATATTTAAGTCACGAATTTGGTACACACTTAAGAAAATGTGGAATCGTTTCACAACTAACGCCGCCTGGAACACCTCAGCGTAACGGTGTGTCCGAACGTCGTAATCGCACTCTATTGGATATGGTGCGGTCTATGATGTCTCTTACTGATTTACCGCTATCATTTTGGGGATACGCCTAGAGACAGCTACATTCACTTTAAATAGGGCACCGTCTAAGTCCGTTGAGACGACACCGTATGAATTATGGTTTGGGAAGAAACCTAAGCTGTCGTTTCTAAAAGTTTGGGGATGCGATGCTTATGTCAAGAAACTTCAACCTGAAAAGCTCGAACCCAAGTTGGAAAAATGCGTCTTCATAGGATACCCTAAAGAAACCATTGGGTATACCTTCTACTTAAGATCCGAGGGCAATATCTTTGTTGCCAAGAACGGATCCTTTCTGGAAAAAGAGTTTCTCTCGAAAGAAGTAAGTGGGAGGAAAGTAGAACTCGATGAAGTACTACCTCTTGAAGAGGATAGTAGTGCAGCTCAGAAAATGTTCTGTGATGCCTACACCAACCGAAGAGGAAATTAATGATGATGATCAAGGTACTTGGATCAAGTTGCTCTTGAACTTCAGAGGTCCACAAGGACACGTTCCGCACTGAGTGGTACGGCAACCCTGTCCCGGAAATCATGTTGTTAGACAACGGTGAACCTTGAACTATGAAGAAGCGATGGCGGGCCCAGATTCCAACAAATGGCTAGAAGCCATGAAACCGAGATAGAATCCATGTATGAAAACAAAGTGTGGACTTTGACCGACTTGCCCGATGATCGGCGAGCGATAGAAAACAAATAGATCTTTAAGAAGAAGACGGACGCGGATGGTAATGTCACCATCTATAAAGCTCGACTTGTCGCTAAGGGTTATCGGCAAGTTCAAGGGATTGACTACGATGAGACTTTCTCTCCCGTAGCGAAGCTTAAGTCCGTCCGAATCATGTTAGCAATTGCCTCATACTATGATTATGAGATATGGCAGATGGACGTCAAAACAGCGTTCCTTAACGGTTATCTTAAGGAAGAGCTGTATATGATGCAGCCGGAAGGTTTTGTCGATCCTGAGAACGCTAACAAAGTATGCAAGCTCCAGCGATCCATTTATGGGCTGGTGCAAGCATCTCGGAGTTGGAACATTCGCTTTGATGAGATGATCAAAGCGTTTGGTTTTATGCAGACTTATGGAGAAGCCTGTGTTTACAAGAAAGTGAGTGGGAGCTCTGTAGCATTTCTCATATTATATGTAGATGACATACTTCCGATGGGAAATGATATAGAATTCTTGGACAGCATTAAGGCCTACTTGAACAAGTGTTTTTCAATGAAGGACCTTGGAGAAGCTGCTTATATATTAGGCATCAAGATCTATAGAGATAGATCGAGACGCCTCATAGGTCTTTCACAAAGCACATACCTTGATAAGATTTTGAAGAAGTTCAAAATGGATCAGTCCAAGAAGGGGTTCTTGCCTGTATTGCAAGGTGTGAGATTGAGCTCAGCTCAATGCCCGACCACGGCAAAAGATAAAGAAGAGATGAGTGTCATCCCCTATGCCTCAGCCATAGGATCTATTATGTATGCCATGCTGTGTACCAGACCTGATGTAAACCTTGCCATAAGTTTGGTAGGAAGGTACCAAAGTAATCCCGGCAAGGAACACTGGACAGCGGTCAAAAATATCCTAAAGTACCTGAAAAGGACAAAGGACATGTTTCTCGTTTATGGAGGTGACGAAGAGCTCGTCAGAAGGGTTACATCGACGCTAGCTTCGACACAGATCCGATGACTCTAAGTCACAAACCGGATACGTGTATATGTTGAATGGTGGAGCAAGAAGCTGGTGCAGCTGCAAGCAGAGCGTCGTGGCGGGATCTACATGTGAAGCGGAGTACATGGCAGCCTCGGAGGCTGCGATGAAGCAATTTGGGTGAAGGAGTTCATCACCGACCTAGGAGTCATACCCAATGCGTTGGGGCCGATCAAACTCTTCGTGACAACACTGGAGCTATTGCACTTGCCAAGGAGCCCAGGTTTCACAAGAAGACCAGCACATCAAGCGTCGCTTCAACTCCATCCGTGAAAATGTTCAGGATGGAGACATAGAAATTTGTAAAGTGCATACGGATCTGAATGTCGCAGATCCGTTGACTAAACCTCTTCCGCGGGCAAAACATGATCAACACCAGAACTCTATGGGTGTTTGATTCATCACAATGTAAACTAGATTATTGACTCTAGTGCAAGTGGGAGACTGTTGGAAATATGCCCTAGAGGCAATAATAAAAGCAGTATTATTATATTTCCTTGTTCATGATAATTGTCTTTTATTCATGCTATAACCGTATCATCCGGAAATCGTGATACACGTGTGAATACATAGACCACAATAAGTCCCTAGTGAGCCTCTAGTTGACTAGCTCGTTGGTCGACAGATAGTCATGGTTTCGACTATGGACATCGATGTCATTGATAACGGGATCACGCCATTAGGAGAATGACGTGATGGACAAGACCCAATCTCGAGCATAGCACAAGATCGTAGTTCGCTTTGCTAGAGCTTTTCCAATGTCAAGTATCTCTTCCTTAGACCTTGAGATCGTGTAACTCCCGGATACCGTAGGAATGCTTTGGGTGTACCAAACGTCACAACGAATCGGGTGACTATAAAGGTGCATTACGGTATCTCCGAAAGTGTCATTGGGTTGACACGGATCGAGACAGGATTTGTCACTCCGTATGACGGAGAGGTATCACTGGCCCACTCGGTAGTGCATCATCATAATGAGCTCAAAGTGATCAAGTGTCCGGTCACGGATCATGCATTACGGCACGAGTAAAGTGACTTGCCGTAACGAGACTGAACGAGGTATTGGGATATCGACGATCGAGTCTCGGGCAAGTAACATACCGTCTGACAAAGGGAATAGTATACGGGGTTGCTTAAATCCTCGACATCGTGGTTCATCCGATGACATCATCGAGGAGCATGTGGGAGCCAACAATTGGGTATCCAGATCCCGCTGTTGGTTATTGACCTGAGAGCGTCCCGGTCATGTCTGCATGTCTCCCGAACCCGTAGGGTCTACACACTTAAGGTTCGGTGACGCTAGGGTTAATAGGAAGACTTGTATGTGATTACCGAATGTTGTTCGGAGTCACGGATGAGATCCCGGACGTCACGAGGAGTTCCGGAATGGTCCGGAGGTAAAGATTTATATATGGGAAGTTGTCAAACGGACACCGGAAAGGTTTCGGGTCATATCGGTATTATGGAGGGTCCACCGGAAAGGTTCCGGAGGACCATCGGGAGGGGCCACCCCTTTCGGGGGGCCACTTGGGCTGCGTGGGAGGCAGCCAGCCCCTAGTGGGCTGGGCGCACCCCGTCCCCTTGGGCCATGCGCCTAGGGTTGAGGGGGGAACCCTAAGGGGGGCAAGCCCCCCTCCCCTTGGCCGCCGCCCCCCCTCTAGATGCATCTAGAGGGGCCGCCCCCTCCTCCCTTCCCCTATAAATAGAGGGGTGAGGGGAGGGTTGCATACACAACTTGAAGGCGCAGCCCCTCCCCTCCCCAACACCTCTCCTCCTCCGCGTGCGCTTGGCGAAGCCCTGCCGGAGAACTGTCACTCCTTCATCATCACGCCGTCGTGCTGCTGTTGGAGCCCTCTTCCTCAACCTCTCCTTCCTCCTTGCTGGATCAAGACGGAGGAGACGTTGCCCGTACCGTACGTGTGTTGAACACGGAGGTGCTGTCCGTTCAGCGCTTTGGTCATCGGTGATCCGAGTACGACTCCATCATCACCATCCCCTCGAAAGCTTCCGCACGCGATCTACAAGTGGTATGTAGATGCAAACTCACTCCCATGACTCGTTGCTTAGAAGAACTCATAGATGGATCTTGGTGAAACCGTAGGAAAAATTTTAATTTTCTGCAACGTTCCCCAACAAGTCTATAGTCACCTATTATGTGTTATGATCCGACAACCCCGAAGTGACAATAATCGGGATACTTCTCGATGATGACCATAGTTTGAGGAGTTCATGTATTCACTATGTGCTAATGCTTTGTTCCGGTTCTCTATTAAAAGGAGGCCTTAATATCCCTTAGTTTCCACTAGGACCCCGCTGCCACGGGAGGGTAGGACAAAAGATGTCACGCAAGTTCTTTTCCATAAGCACATATGACTATATTCAAAATACATGCCTACATTACATTGATGAACTGGAGCTAGTTTTGTGTCACCCTATGTTATAGCTATTACATGAGGAATCGCATCCGACATAATTATCCATCACTGATCCAATGCCTACGAGCTTTTCACATATTGTGCTTTGCTTATTTACTTTTCCGTTGCTACTGTTACAATTACTACAAAACTATTATCTTTACTTTTGCCACTGTTACCATTACTATCATACACTTTGCTACTAAATACTTTACTGCAGATACTAAGTTATCCAGGTGTGATTGAATTGACAACTCAACTACTAATACTTAAGAATATTCTTTGGCTCCCCTTATGTCGAATCAATAAATTTGGGTTGAATACTCTACCCTCGAAAGCTGTTGCGAGCCCCTACACTTATGGGTTATCATGTCGCTCATCATTCCAGGGCCTGAATACCCGGGGAAGAAATTGGGTGTGTTTATGCAGCCGCTGGTGGATGATTTGCACCATTCTTGGTACTTTCCAAGGTTGACACATGACTGGGATCTGCAGAGAAATTTCTTGATGAAAGTTTGGTTGCACTATTGCATGCATGACTTTCCTGGCTATTCCCTATTCTGTGGATGGTGTACAAGTGGGAAGATGCCATGCCTTGTGTGCATGCAGGCTCTACGTTTGATTTGGCTGAATAGGGTGGCAAGTATGTAGCCTTTGACCTGCATCGACAGTTCCTCCCTCCAGACCATCCAGACAGGAAGACAATAAGAACTTCACGAAAGGTCGGGTTGTCCATGAAGTAAACGAGATTCTAGCGTTTTCAGGGGCAAATGTTGTTGCTCAGCTAAAAGCTCTCAAGCTTAAAGGCAAACGCAAAGCCAAAGGCTTCGAGGGATGTGGTGAGAAACTGGACTCACATTACCCCCTTCTTGAAGCTTCTTATTTCAAGGACCTCAAACTTCTTTACAACATTGATGTGATGCACACCGAAAAGAATGTCGCAGAGTCCCTTTTCCGCATGATCCTCAACATTCCTGATAAGACGAAGGATAACGTTAAAGCTAGAGCCGATCAACAGAGAATTTGTGATAGACCATGTCTAAACATGAAGCCTCTCATAGGCGGTCGAAGAAACTGGTTCAAGCCAGATGCTGACTTCGTCCTTAAACCGCTAGAGAAGAAGGAAATACTTATGCGGCTCAAACTCATTTTGAAGTTCACTAATGGTTATGAATCGAATATAAGTAAGGGAGTCAATCTTTCAACGGGCAAAGTGATCGGGCTCAAGAGTCATGACTACCATGTATGGATTGAGCGGATAATGTCGGTGATGTGGTTTGAGGTTATGTCCCCGAGCATGTCTGGTAAGTTCTTGCCGAGCTAAGCCATTTCTCTTGTGGTGAATATCCCTTTATATTAATGTGGAATTCATCGAACCAGTATAAGCAATTTCTCTCATATTTTCTGAATCTGAATTCAACCAGTTGTGCCTTGCTTCAGTTTTATTTTTCATAGGTTGCTTATTCGCCTCACTATAATATGCTCATTAATTTGTACTGAACTTTTTTATCTTTTCTTAACTAATTTTCCGCCGAATAATAGTGATTTTCACCCGCCCAAACAAATACTATCACGTTACCCCACAAATAAATTAATTTAAGTGTTTTTCATGTGTATGTTATTTCGTTCCATTTTACTTCCTAAAATTTCACTAAAGTAATCCTAAATTGGATTCAGTTTTTGCATTTACGTGAGACTATCCATGTGTAGTCACTTTACAAACTGTAACTATTTTCAACTAGTTTTCATGCTTGGTGAGTATTCTCTATTAAAGAGATGTCTATATGACTTGATCGATTGCATCAAACCACATCATAGTGTTTTTATTTTGTATGTATCCATAATATCTTAAATATCTATAGAACTTGCTAGAGTATTTAGAGTATATGAATCTAGTAAAGAACTTGGACGAGGCTTCGGAAGTAAATAACATGCTGACATGAGTCCCGCTGCCATGAGCCATGACATACTTGATATCATACACACACAACTGAATACAAGACTGTTTCATGAAGCCATTCACGTTGAACATTACAATAGTGCCATAGGTGGCACTATAGTACAATATGGTGGTAGCAGAGGACAAACTAGGGGCAGCACAAACTTGGAGCAACACCAATCCATGAGAACTGGTTGGGAAACTCTCCTAGCAGATGACACTCCGACTTCAGGTTGGTGGAAGACGATACGGAAATCTGGTGAAAACAATAGTGCTAGTGAGTACTTTGAAAGTACTCGCAAGAACCAAATAACATATATCACTAAGCAAAGCAATACAAGGCATAAAACATAATCATAGCAATTGTAGCTATCATGGCATAGCAAACCTTATCTAGCAAATTTGAAGATAAGGCATACAGATATACAAGTATAATGTTGCAAATCTCTGGCATGATCATTCCAATATCATAACAATAATCCCATGCTATTGGAGACCAACTTGACCACAACCTTCCATGGCTCACACATGTCTTTCTTAACATAACATAAACCTAACATTCCAACTGTCATACAACGTGTGCACTCCTCAACATCACATGTTATATTTGTTAATTGCTCAGCAATTTGTATATCGATTTAGTAAACATGCTATTTTATTTTGATTTAAACTTCCAGGTTCAACAACTACCGAATAGTGTGACTTATACTGATTTCGTCCATACCTTGGACATGGCTATTCAAATAGTTTGACCTTGTAGAGATCAGACACTATGTACCCATACGACAGAACATCCTCTGCGGGGATGCCCTGCCAAGATTATCCCTAGCCACACCTTTTTACCACATACAGTAGTAAGGACACGAATCTCACTTTGAGTGAGAGTGACTGGACATTATCACCTTAATTTACTCGTGATATCAAATATCCCCTCACTCGGGACTCTATCAAGTATTCAACTTGATGGGTCAAATATCTCATCAGGTTAGCATAAGTCTGGACGGATGAGGTCACACTTCCCGCTCAACCCGCTCTATGGGAAACATCAATAAAAGACTGACCAAATGCCTACTCCCTCCGTCCTTGAAAGAGTGTACTTTCAACTTTGTTGGAGGGTCAAACTATCTCAAAGTTGACCAAGTTTGTACAAATATATATCAATATTTGGGAAACTAAATAGGCATATAATGAAAATATATTTTATCATGAATCTAATGCTACTAATTTGATGGCATAAATGTTAGTGTACTATTGTATAAATACGGTCAAACTTAAAAAAGATTGACTTTCCAACAAAGTTGGAAGTACACTTACTCGCGGACGGAGGGAGTAATCAAGATCTCCCAACAAATTGTATGGTCGTACTGATTTAATCAATTCAGTGGCACTATGACTTGGTCTAGCAGATTGAGGAAGTTATTATTAAGTTGTATTATGTATCAATTTATCTTGGGATCAAGGGCCACTTGAGAAAGTTCATGGTTCTAGGGGAGAGAGCTTGCCAAGTTACCAAGTTTATTCACCAAATATCCAAATAAAATCCAAGAAAGTCAAAGCTGTCAAAAAGAAAAAAGCAGGGAGGTAGATTCACTGGAAATATATTAAATGTTGGACAAAGCACTCCTCCTCGCAGGAAAATGAACACTATTCTTTTATTATCATTACTATACTATATTGCTAGGTAATTGCCCGTGTGTTGCAACGGGGTACAAATATTCTAGTATTTTAGCCCGTGATTTACCAATGTATATTAATGTGAAGTGTAAATAAATGTTTAACAAATCTTGCCCGTAATTAACCAGCCTATATTTTAGGATTTTATTTCGTAATCACTTATTGATTTTTCAAAGAAAACATAAATTTATTTGGTAAGTCAATAAAAGATAAGACAATTAAGGTGTGTTTCAAGGAATGATGTTTGGTGAAAGAATGGAAGGTTGGACGAAAACGGAACACTATTCTTTTTATAAGTAGTAGAGAAGTAATAATAAGTAGTAGAATATTAGTTCCGTCTTAAGCCAAACTTTGTAAGGTTTGATATAATTTATGGATGTGGTCAGATCTCAGTCAACTGAGGCTTAACCAAGTCTCAGTTAAGTGATAGTATATAAGAAGAAAAAAAAAGGAGAAACTAGAAAGGAATTTTTTGTACGAATCTCCATGCAAGGTCAAAGGAATATAGCATCGACTGAGATTTAACGAAGTCTAAGTCAACTGAGACTTAGCAAAACTGATAATTTATATAAAAACATAGAAATATCTGCAATACCAGATAAATATAATGTGGACAATGCATTTTATGATGGATCAAATGCTATTGATTACCATTGCGAATGTTGACATTTTTCTAAAAATTTGGTCATACTTCAAAAGAATAAACTTAGAGAAAAAAATAATATGTAAAAAAAGCCTGGAGGGAGTACATTTTCTATAACTTTGGTCATACTTCAAAAGGATAAGCTCAGTTAAGCAGAAATTAACCTTTTTTTTAGCGTGTAAATCAAGTAGGCCTAGTGTCGATGTTGAGAACAGGCTTGGTTTCAGCATGGATGTTTTATGCCAACATCGACAGGGTTTGATGCCTGACGGTGACCTAGATAGGATAATTGGTCATGGATGACGCATCACCATCGTTGCTGCAAGTTGCAGCTGCATAATTTTGACCCATGATCCTAGCAGCCTCCACCTTTCTTGACCAGATGAGCCACTTAGCCGCCACTACAGTCGCCACCTGCAACTCTCTTCTCCCCTTCCCTCGGCCACATGATCCACACTCCTCCCTTACTCAAAGTAGCAACTAGCATGGATACGACGTGGACAGTTCGAATCTCACACCATTTTTACATATTTTATTTATGTAATCTCACAGATCCCATGGCGTGTGCAGTGAGCTGTATAAATTAATGGATGCCTCCAGCTCAACCGATCATCCCCATTGATCAAAGCTCGGTAGCTCAGGAGCTCGCAGCAATGGAGCCGCAGGCCGAGCCCAAGCCCATCCCGCTGATGACGCCGTACAAGATGGGCCCGTCCCTCGACCTCGCCCACCGGGTGGTGCTGGCCCCGCTGACGCGGCAGCGCTCCTACGGCAACGTGCCGCAGCCGCACGCCGCCGTCTACTACGGCCAGCGCGCCACGGCCGGCGGCATGCTCATCACCGAGGCCACGGGGGTCTCCGACACGGCGCAGGGGTACACGGACACCCCGGGCGTGTGGACGGCCGAGCAGGCCGAGGCGTGGCGGCCCGTCGTCGACGCCGTGCACGCCAAGGGCGCCCTCTTCTTCTGCCAGCTCTGGCACGTCGGCCGCGTGTCGAAGTACGGCTTCCAGCCCGGCGGCGCGGCGCCGGTTTCGAGCACCGAGAGGATGGTCGGGCCGCAGGTCAGGCACGATGGCACCACCGAGGAATTCTCGCCGCCCAGGAGGCTGGCGGCGGAGGAGATCCCCATGATCGTCGACGACTTCAGGAAAGCTGCACGCAACGCCATCAACGCCGGTACGTACATCATCAGAACATATATATTCTGCTTTCCTCTGCTTTGCACTTAATGCTCTGTTCTGCTCTGCTCACCGCCGGCCAGGCTTTGACGGCGTGGAGATCCACGGCGGCAACGGCTACCTCATCGAGCAGTTCCTCAAGGACAGCGCCAACGACCGGAACGATGGCTACGGCGGCAGCCTAGAGAACCGATGCCGCTTCGCGCTGGAGGTGGTGGCGGCCGTCGCGAAGGAGGTGGGCGCCCACCGCGTGGGCATCCGCCTCTCGCCCTTCATGGACTACATGGACTGCCATGACTCCGACCCGCACGCGCTCGGCCTCCACATGGCCACGAAGCTCAACGACCACAACATCCTTTACCTCCACATGATTGAGCCCCGGATGGCCCTAGTCGACGGCCGGCGCGTGGTCCCGCACCGCCTGCTGCCCTACAGGGAGGCCTTCAAGGGCACCTTCATTGCGAATGGCGGGTACGACCGGGAGGAGGGGGACAAGGCGGTCTCCTCGGGGTACGCCGACCTCGTCTCATTCGGGCGGCTCTTCCTTGCGAACCCAGACCTGCCGAAGAGGCTAGAGCTCAATGCGCCGCTTAACAAGTACAATAGGATGACGTTCTACATCTCCGATCCCGTCGTCGGCTACACCGACTACCCGTTTCTTCCTTGATGTGTCAATGAACCATGAATAATGATTGATCCATATCTTGCCATGTGAAATTCAAATGGAACCTTTTCTTTTTCTCGGCTCTTCCCTTTTCCCCACATGTACAATGTGGCTTTCTTATGTACAATTTTTCCGGCTGTATAGAAGTGGCAAAATTCGGAGTGTTTAAGTTTTGAAAGATTAAATTTGAAAATATTGAAAGATCAAGTTTCAAATTTTCAGATTCCAAAAGTTTGAAAGTGTCAAATTATTGTTGGAAAATCCCAAGGCCTGGCATTTATATAATTTGATTTTACAGGACAATTTAGATGACCCTTGTAGCCTATATGCAATATGCTAGAAAGATATTGTAGTTTTACTATCCATTTCTTAGCAATACACACAGCTCATTTATTCCTGTTCCAGGTATACATCGGTGTTGTCTGCACCAACACAACACAAACTCTCCTTCACAAACTACAAATTCATAACCGGAAATCAGAAATAGCAGTTTTTGCATCTAACCCTATGGAGAAATAATGCTTCATGTAATCTCTCACAAGAGTTTCCCTATACAATGGTTTGTTCTCTTCAGACAACAGCTCCTTGATTGGACCATACATCCTCGTCGAGGCTGGATGGAAATGCGTGCTGAAGAAGAACGCGATCGAGACCCTAGGGGCAGCGTTCTTCGCCAACACCCTATGCTCCACACTCCTGAACCCGTCATTGGAGATCAGCTGCACATTTTTTTTAACAAAATACATATAGTTCAAAATGATCAGGCACTGCTTATTCGTTGAACAAACGATTTAGGATTGGATGGACACGATTTATATACCTGTAAGAGATCGCCGATGTTCACAATGAATGCTCCGGGTGTGGGCATGACATCTACCCAACGGTCCTCGTTGAAAATCTGTAGTCCGCCGACTTCATCTTGGAGGAGTATGGTCAGGAAGCCGGCGTCTGAATGCCGGCTTGTCCCGATGGCGAGTTCAGGCTGAGGGCAAGGAGGGTAATAGTGGCAGATTAAGATCTGCCCTTGGTCACACTCCATGTCTGTTAGGTAGCTTGGTTTGAGCCCAAGAGCTTCGGAGAGCAGCTCAAACAAAGTCTTTCCCAATTTATTAACTTGCTCGGTATATTCAAGCAGTGCATCACTGCAAATCAACATTGTAGTCTCAATAGATCAGATCAAGAGTGATTCCTCACTAGTGCCGAGTGATTTTTTATAGAATTTTTTTTTGCTGCGAGGAATCGAAAATTCTTCACTTTGTATGGAACATCTTTTTACTGTGAGTTTTCTGGAAAAAAAGATGTTCAATAGAAAGTAAAGAAATTTTGATTCCTGGGAGTAAAATTATTTCCTATAGAAAGTAATTTCGTTGCAGAACTTATCCCTGGTCATTTTGTCAATAACCAAGGAAGAATTCACATTAACAACAATACATACTCCTTTCCGCAAAAAATAAATAAATTACATACTCCTTGCTTGTATAAATTGTAGCATCTGGACTAATTGTGGATTGCTACGGTTCTAAAAAAGAAGAGAAAGAGGGCAACTGGCCAGATAAAAATAATGATTGCAAATAGTATCTCTCGGTCATTGAAAAAATCAGAGAATAGATAATCAATAGTAAATCAGTAAATTTTATCGACCTACTACGGTTCAACAAGAGGTATTTTGTTGCGTTAGCAGTAGACAAAATGAGTACTATAGTCTCATATGATTGTCAATTACTTCCTCCGTTCAGAATTACTCGTCCAAAAAATGAATGTATCTAGATGTATTTTCGTTGTAGATACATCAATTTTTATCTATTTTTGTAATAAGTAATTCCGAAACGTAGGGAGTACAATTTATGAGAAGAGAATTGTGTGTAATTTCTACTACCTTGTATCTTAATATGAGACGCTTTTGCAGTTTATCGGTCGCACTCACCGGCAGCTCTCCGGTATGTCGCCGACGTCGGGCGGGTCAGGGGCCATGCGGATGTGGAGCGTGTCGCGCCAGTTGGCCACCGGCGACTCGTAGAGGTCGAAGTTGCACTGGTACTTGACCGGCTTGACGGGGTCACGCGAGTAGAGCCGCGCCTTCTCGGTGCCCTCGCCGCCGTCGGCCGCGTGGAACGCCCGCACCGCGTCCGTCGCCGCGGCCATCGCCGCCTCCGGCACGCCGTGGCCTGTCACCTGGAAGAACCCGCACCCTGCCGCGGCCTGGCGGACGGCGGCAACCACGGCCGCGTGGTCGCCGCACCCGAGGTCGATCACCGGGATGGCCCCTGGTTCTTCTTGGCGGCCACTGCCTGCGACGACGGTGGTGTCCTGTTTGTCGTGGTGGCCTTCAGGGACGCGGAAGATGCGGGGGACGTGCGTGAGGCCGGAGGCGACGAGGCCGGTGACGCCGGCGAAGGTGGCGTCCAGCGCGCGGAGGTCGGCCGCGCGGTCGTAGGCAACGGGAGAGGAGGCGGACGACTCCGACATGGTTGGTGGCGTGGGTGTCATCGGCTTGGCGGTTGGAGTGCTCTTATCTACTAGCTGGTGAGCGTGCTGGCTTGCCGCAGCTGCTCGTGCTGAAACTGTGCCGCGACAGTGGCGATGGATGCATGCCAACAACCCCAATCTACGCATTTTGGGATGAGAACCTCAGCGTACACATGGATACTCTTTTTCAAAATTAAACGATCTACCTATCAATTATAAAAACTACATTTATAAGAGCGTTTGTGACACTTGTGTACTGTCATAAACACTCTTATATTATGGAACGGAGCAAGTACATCAGATCGAACCAAAACAAAACAACAAAAGGCCAAGATAAAACATAAAATTACATGAAAGTCCTCCATAGTCATCGACTCTAGCTGCGATCTCTCGCAACTCGACTTTTCGTCATACATCTCATAACGAAACCGCTGTAGATCAAACCTGCACAAGCTGAACTCATCTCAAAGGTTTCAAAGAGCCGTATGAGCCGCCACCCCAAGAGGTGAGAACCTAAGATCGATTGACACACTACTGCCCGGGACACACCCTTGCAAGACAGGTTGTCGAACTATTGCTTCGTCGTCGTACTTTCAGGGAAGACTTAAGGAAAGCAGCACGGAACGCGATCAACGCCGGTACGTACATGAGAACATATACTCTCCTCTCCTCTGCTTTGCATTTTACACTCTGCATTCCTCTGCTTTACAACACTCTGCTTTGCTCTACACGCTGACGGGCCAGGTTTTGACGACGTGGAGATCCACGGCGGCAACAAGTACCTCATCGAGCAATACCTCAAGGACAGTGCCAACGTCGGGGACGACGGCTATGGGGCGGCATAGAGAACTGATGTCGCTTCGTGCTGGATGTGGTGGTGGCTGTCTCCAAGGAGGTCGATGCCCACCGCTTGGGCATCCGCCTCTCGCCCCTCATGGACTATATGGACTGCCATGACACCGACCTACCCGTGCTCGGCCTCCACATGGCCTCGAAGCTCAACGACCACGTCATCCTCTACCTTCACATGATCGAGCCCCGTATGGCCCTCGTTGACGGCCGACTGGTGGTCCTGCATCGGCTGCTGCCCTACAGGGATGCCTTCAAGGGCACCTTTATCGCGAATGGCGGGGTCGCGTCTTGGCGTGCCGGGGGTGCGCGGTGCCCGCGGATCTTGCACGGCGGCCGTGCTGCAGATCTTGCTGCTCTCGCCAAGGCGACGACTGGTGGCGGTGGTCCTGCAGGGGCCTCTCAAGGTGTGAGACGACAGGCGAGGTGTCGGACGAGGAGCTGGACACGACGGTGCTGAGTGGTGGTGGCTGCGGTCTGCGGAGCTGAGCAGCGACGGATCTGGGAGTCCTTTGCCCAGATTTGGCACTGGTGGTGCTCGGGGCTGTGAATCGGGGCAGAGGCCCAGCTAGGCATGTTCACGGATGCGCGTCAGGAGGTACGTGGACGCCGGGGCGGCGGCCCCGGGATGGTGGCAGTGGCATGGAGCTCGTCGTGGCATGAGGTGCTACGTTCGGGTTCGTGCAGTGGCGGTGGTTCACTGGTAGAAAAAGGCTATTATTGTCCCGGCAAGGAACCGAAAAGGCCGCCCACGCAGTAGCTTGCGCGGGATTTTAGTCCCTTGGTAATACCAAACCGTCTTAAAGGAAATTTTATGAATTTTTTTTGAATATTTTTTTGAATTTCAAATTTCTGAATTATTTTAACCTCTAATCTCTAGTCACCCCTCATCATTTAACTTCCCGGACGGTCACCCATCCTCTCACTATTCCAGCCTGAGCACGCTTAACTTCCGGGTTCTATTCTTCCTCGTTTCCAAGTCTGCACTTGTTGTTTTCCTGACAATATTAAGATGTCAATCCTATTAACCCTCAGGAATTTAGCTTGACATGAAGTCACACATTTCACTGGTTGAGTTTGAAACTATTGTTCTAAAAAACAATAATTATTTAGTAACACTAATATTTCTTGAATAAGTAGTTTGACCACAGTTTGACCAGATTTGACCAAAATTTAAAAAAACTAAAATAATTATTTAGTAACACTAATATTTCTTGAATAAGTAGTTTGACCATTGTTTGACGATAGTTTGACCACAATTTGACCAGATTTGACCAATACTCAAAAAACCGAAATAATTATTTAGTAACACTAATATTCTTGAATATATATTTAGTAACACTAATACTTCTTGAATAAGTAGTTTGACCAGATTTAAGAAAAATTCAAAAAAAACTGAAATTTGAGCATAACTTTATTTCCTTTTAGAATTTGAGGATTCTAAAAATTTGCAAACAGGCCATAGGCTGTCAAAATCGGATGCGGATTTTTGTGCTGAATTTTTTGATATATTATACTTTTTTTCCGACATCGTATGCAAAAGTTATAGCCGTTTTACATTTTCCCTACACTTTTTGCAAAACATGTCCAAATTTAAGTTTTTAAATTTTCCTAACTAGTAGATGTAGTAATATAACTACATCTTGAAGAATTTTATTTTTTGAATTTTTTATCATTTTCTTTTGTATTTTTCAAAACTGAAATGGCGATACACAGGGAGGGGGGGTAGAGTTTGAAAATGGGACCATTAGTACCGGTTCGTGACACGAACCGGTACTAAAGGTCTCAACCCCATTAGTACCGGTTCGTGGCACCAACCGGAGCTAAAGGTCGCATTTGAACAGGGAGTAATGCCTGTACGGTGCCCTCGCCGCTCGAACCGGGACTAATGCTCACATTAGTCCCGGTTCGTAATGCAACCGGGATTAATGCTCTTTTCTAGCCGAACGAAAGCCCTGTTTTCTACTAGTGGTTGGCGGCAGGTGGTGGTGGAGGTGTGCTCTCCAGTGATCCGGACGCCATCCGGTGCTCTGGATCCGCAAGTCCTGTTATATGGTGAGGAGCTCCGGCGAAAGCACTGCCTTGACCAAGGTCAGGCCGACGTCGGCGGCGCTACTGGCGTCGTCTACCTTCTTGGAGGCGTCGTTGTGGAGCTCCGTCGACATCATGACGGATTTGACTCTCCTATGTGTTTGTATAGCTCGATCGGTGTTGTGAACAACACACCTATGTGTTTGTCAGATCTGATATGGGACAAAGGTTACCATAGTATGCTCAATGTTTCTGCCATAACATGCACAAAAAATTAAGAAACATGACTAAAATTAACTTTGTAACCCCATGGCAGTTTCTACATGAACTATTTCTACTTCAAAAGTGCACCCATGTTCATACACAACATGGCAATTCACACAAACATCTCCATAGCACTACACCTATGACGCTACACTGAAATTAAAAAAATCGAGAAGCAAACAAGCAGATAGGGCACATGCGTGGGGAGAAAAACGGAGAGATTAGACAACAATGAGAGCTCCCATGGGGTTGGCTGCGTCGTCGGCCTCCTCCTCTGCGCGCCATCCTCAGGAGTGCCACTCCGGAGATATGCCCATGGGGTAAACCGCCACCGCTGCTCCTCTCGATCTTGAGACCCTTGCATCAACATGGATTTTAGCGAAACCCAGGGGTGGTGCTCTGGAGCGTGTTGAGGCAGGCCGCACTCCTCCAGCTCGATCACCCATGACTTGTTCCTTGATAATTTCAGGCTCTGAGATGAAACGGTTTATGAACGCATGTGACTTTGAATATGCTTTCATGGATAGATTGCCTCCTAGTAAACCAGATGGCCCAAAGGGTGACTCTGATCTTCACAAAGTTAGCATGTGATAACGAGCTCTGGATCAGGAACAACCTCCATATGAGACCTAGCTCTTTGTATTCTGTGGTGGACTGCCGGGGTAAACAAATTGCTATTTATTGAGACATCAGACATGGGCTGTTCGTGGGCTTACCATGGGGGGATGGGGGGGGGGGGTGTTTAGTTAGTCTTGATCGTACAAAACTTGTGTGTGTGCCTCCTCCTCCCCCCCCTCTCTAGCTCCGCCCCTGGACTTTCCTACTGTCTACTACAATAAGGTTTGCCAGCTCCGGTAAGGGAGGCGCAATAACGGCGGTGCGTCTTCGGCTCGCTTTAGTGTTTGTAGTCATAACTAGGTGATCCATAGGCCTGGTTGTAATTTTTATTACCTGTGATGTTTTTTAGAGAAAAGTATATTTTTGCCCCTCAAGTTCTCAAAAAGTAGAGACTTGGTCTCTGAAGATATTTTTTTTATATACATTTGGTCCCTCAAGTCTCAAAATTGGATAAGTTTGGTCCTAAACCAGATTTGGAGCACGTTGACCGGGTTTGACCGCCACAAAACCGCCCGATTAACAGTAAACTTGAAAAATAATAAAAACAACTTGGAAAAAATCTGAGATTTTTTGGGGTCCAATATGCTCACATGCGCAAGGTGCGACCAAATTTCTGTGATCTTTCGACACTCGAGGAGCTCATGGCAAAAAAATCTATGTCCGATGAATAGTAAATTAAAAAAAAAATCAAAACAACTAAAAAAATCTCAATTTTTGGGGGTCTCATATGCTTAAATGCGGAAGGTGTGACCAAAATTTCGTGGTCTTTCGACACTCGAGGAGCTGGCGAAACAAAAACAAATTTTCGCTCACAAAAAGTAACCAAAAATTGTTTTTTTTGCTAGAGCCCTTCAGATGTCATTTCATGAAAAAAATTTGGGCGCACCTTGCATATGTAAGCATATTGGAATTTTTTGATTTTATTTTGATTTTTTTTCGAATTTACTTTTCATCAGGCATATATTTTTGTCTTTTTTGCCACGAGCTCCTCGAGTGTCGAAAGAGCATGAAGATTTGGTCGCACCTTGCGCATGTAAGCATATTGGACCCCCAAAAAAATTCAGTTTTTTTGAAGTTTTTTCAAGTGTAATGTTCTTCGGGCGGTTTTGTGGCGGTCAAACCCGGTCAACATGCTGAAAATCTCGTTTAGGAGCAAACTTATCCGGTTTTAAGACTTGAGGGATCAAATGTATACCAAAAAAATTTGAGGGACCAAGTCTATACTTTTTGAGAACTTGAGGAACAAAAAAAATACTTTTCTCTTCTTTTTACTGTCGAAGATGAATAGATCAGAAGTTTCTCACGAAAAAATTATATCGTTCTAATCAGACGGGCAGAAGGGCGTTCAGTGGAAAAACAAAAACGCCTCTAGGATCGGACGCCAGATAAGAATTCCTTTATTTATTTTTTTGGGAAAAAGGGAATAAACCCTCCTTAATAATTAATGTGCAAACTAACATGCACGTACAATACATGTGCGATGCGACTCCATCCGGCTAAACATCATTACTGCCGGCCACTAACCCTCCTTAATAATTAATCAAAAAATGTGAAATAATTAGCCGCCATCTTTTCTTTAACACACGTGATGCTTGCATGCATTGCATTGCACTGTACGAATTATTCCAGTAAATTAGATGGGACCCACGAATATATAAAGAGTTCCTACGCATGTACGTTGCGTCATGCGATTGCCTGGTCGTATCCCGGTCGGGCTAAATTTCGTGTTTTGACCCATTTTCTGAAACCTATTCGAAATTTGACCCTAGTCTGAAATTTTTTCGAGATCTGACCTTTTTGCTACCGCCAGAGTCTATGGCGGTAGGGTCTAACAGCCTACCGTCAGGGACTTTGGCGATAGGAACATCGCTACCGCCAAACAATTTGGCAGTAGGTAGCCAGATAACCCTACCGCCAAGGTCTTGGCAGTGGACGAAACCTGCACGCTTGTGTTCAATACTTAGGAGGTTTTTGGCAGTAAGCATGCAACCCTACCGCCAAGTTCCTGGCGGTGAGGCTGTTATACCTTACTCTGCCATGTGGTCCCCGATTTGCAGTAGAAAAGGTCGATCTTAAAATATTTTAGACTAGGGTGAAATCTCGAATAGATTTGAAAAAAGGGTCAAAACACGAAATTTAGCCTCCTGGTCGTGCGTGCGCAAGGCCTGGTCGCCGCGTCTCTGTCGTGCCATGCGACATGGACTGGCCGGGCCACCGTGGTATTGGATTCTGGAGCCACCCACGTTTTTAGCATTTCTTCTTCCCCGTCGCTCTCGCGGGAAGCACACCCACATGCTACAAAATGCTCCTATATATAGAAGAGCACTCGAGCAGCCAAGCCCATCGATCACACTGTCACTCACGCCACCACCCATCCACGATCACGTACGTGCGCCACCAAACTATGTCGGCCACCTCCTACGACCGCGCAGCTGAGCTCCGCGCGCTGGACGCCACGTACGCCGGCGTCCACGGCCTCGTCGCCTCCGGCGCCACCCACGTCCCGCGCATCTTCCGCGTCCCCGACCAGCACCATGAGCCGCGGCAGCACACCACCGTCCCCGCCGGCCAAGAACTAGCAGCCATCCCGATAATCGACCTCGGGTGCGGCGACCACACGGCTGTGGTGGCTGCCGTCCGCCAGGCAGCGGCCGAGTGGGGGTTCTTCCAGGTGACGGGCCATGGGGTGCCGGAGACGGTGATGGCCGCGGCGACCGATGCTGTGCGGGCATTCCACGAGGCCGATGGGGGTGAGGGTAGTGACAAGGCGCGGCTCTACTCGCGTGAGCCGGCGAGGGCGGTCAAGTATCACTGCAACTTCGACTTGTACCAGTCGCCCGTGGCCAACTGGCGGGACACGCTCTACCTCCGCATGGCGCCCACCCCGCCTGACGCCGATGACCTGCCGGATAGCTGCCGGTGAGTGCTCTGGCTGTATCACAGTAGTTCCTTCCAGCTTGGTTTGATGATGATTGGCACGAGCTAGAGCCTTTTTTTTCCAACTGGGCATTCCCCCCTTCCATTAATTTCTTAACGAACTACACAGTTTACTGGACCCATACAAAATATGAGAGGAGGATGGAAAGAAAGGGAAGCAAGTTGGTACATTGATAGGAAATCCGCTAAGGATGCTTGACTCAAAACATTCGTTATGGGGCCAAAACCTGCCAACCCAATTACAGACAAACATAATAAAAGCTAACATGAAAGCCCCAAGGAAACAGCCAAGTCTACTTAGTTCGCACTGGTAGAATAATATTTTTTTGAAGCTAACCGGTAAAATAATATATTTTTTCATATAACCCGCTTTAATTGATTTGCCTCTTTCGGAAAAGAGCTATTCTTTTTTAGTGTGGCTAGATCTCAGTCGATTGAGACTTAACCAAGTCTCAATCAAGTCAAAGAACATATAAGAAAGAAAAAGTTTAAAAGAAATTTGCCAGGGATCTCCACATAACATCTCACGAATAATGCATGTTGTGTAGCAACTAGCAATATGACATAATGAATATCATCACATATGGTTCTCCTTTAACACTGTTTTTTTTGCACCATGACAGTTCTTTTCTAAAAGTTTCCGCAAATAAATCGTGATTGCTAAACCTCAGCATATGTTATAGCTTTATCTCCGGTCTTAGTTCTTTTTTATGCTGATAATTTTTACACCTATTTAACCTTTTTATTGCATAATACATGATATTTAGACATAGCATGGGTGGTAAGAAATATGTCCATTGGCGGCAGTTTTTTACAAGATGTTCATGGTGACCACTAACATGTTTAAATCACATGTACTCGTCGTTTATATTTCAACTAATAATTAGCATGTGCACTTAAGTACTTGTGTGAGATCTAAGTAAATGGAAGTATGATGATCTACCAATAGCGGGTTTTTTTAGATACAATGATCTATAGGTTATGAAGATATAACATATGTGATAAGTTTAGAAAAATATGCAGATGTAACGGATATGATCTATTTATTACCGTTATGTATATCTAAAAGACACAATTTATTTAAGTACAATTATATAGATCTAACGTTTATGACTTGGGTGCTGCAATTATGAAGACATGGTGGATACAATATGTATCAATTCTGTAGATCTAATGGTCCTGATATGTTTAGATACATTTACGTAGATCGTACGATTTGCGATGGGTCCACCAAATCTTCAACCGGATGTTTTACTTTTCGTGAGAATAATTCTAGCATGACTTTAGTTCTTCTTCTCATTTTTAGTATACATTATATATGCGATATAATTTGTACCTATAAGTAGTATGCATTGTTTGTGTGAGTTCATCCTTAGTTATTGACTAAATGACAAGAGTTAAATTACTTTTTTAGAAATGCTGCTTGAATAACATATTTGAAATAAACCACTCGACACTTAAATGTTGAGTTGCAGTGACGTGTTGTTTGAATATGCCCACCAAGTGAAGAATTTGGGGAACACTTTGTTCAAGCTGCTCTCAGAAGCTCTTGGACTCAAACCAAGCCACCTAGCAGATATAGGTTGCAACCAAGGAGAGGTATTATTATGCCACTATTACCCTCCCTGCCCCCAGCCAGAACTCGCCATCGGGACAAGCCGACATTCAGATGGTGGCTTCATGACCATACTTCTCCAAGACGAAATTGGCGGTCTCCAGATCTTTAACGAGGAGCAGTGGGTAGACGTCACACCTACACCCGGGGCATTCATCGTGAACATCGGTGATCTCTTACAGGTATTTAACCTTAATTATCTGGTTTGTTCAACATAGTTTGCTTGTGCCAATCATTCTAATATGTTTCTTTTATGTTACAAAAATGTGCAGTTGATCTCCAACGATGGGTTTAGGAGCGTGGAACATAGGGTTTTGGCAAAGAACGTTGCTCCACGGGTGTCGATTGCAAACTTCTTCGGAACACATATCGATTCGACATCGACGAGGATTTACGGTCCAATTAAGGAGTTGTTGTCTAACAAGAACCTACCGTTATATAGGGAAACTCTTGCTAGTGATTACATCAAACATTACTACTCCATTGGGTTAGATGCGAAAACTGCTATTTCTCATTACCGGCTATGAATTGCGATATATGTGAATGTGCTTTGTTGGTGCAACAACAACCATGTATACTTAGAACATGAATAATTGAGCAATGTGCAATGCTAAGTAATGGATAGTAAAATTGCACATATGTTGGGCCATGCAGTTTTCTAACAACTAGTAAGGTGGCTAGTGGTGGATCTTGGAATTGAGTTTAACCTGGGCGCCAACATTTATGGTCTATTGTTTTTTACAAATGCAAGTCTAGTTAACCAGAGCTCGTTGAATTTAGTTAATAAAATCAGGAAAAAAAGTTAGAAAAAGGTCTTCAAAACTGCTAACATAGAGTGTTACCACTTGAAATGCCCACTTGATGCAAGAATACAACCGCACAATACCAAAGGACACCTACAATATGTGGAGCGAAGAATTATGAATGTAAACCGTACCTTAGCACAAATGTGATAAGAGTTGTAGCTTTTGATAAGATGGAAATATATATTTAAGATGTAGTAGTAAATATAATACGAGGTTGTCGAGGTAGATGACCTCCACGGTCCTTCAAAGCAGTTTAGATTTAGGTGTATAAACAATATGTGGGATCAGTATCATCGCTACTTTAACCAATCCGTCTTTATGCCACAATTCTTTGATTCTCCTTGCTTTTTGTGCGATGAAAAACATGTCCATTCTTATGAACCAGACCTCTCGATTGACCCACCCGTCACATTTCATCTTTAATTTTTGAGGTAGCATAATCTTCAATTTGGGAATTGGCCAATTGGGTAATTAAATGGTTCGATTAGGGGATCGATTTCTCTATGTGCGTTATGTCTGGCTGGGCCTAACGCCACATGAAACAGGGAAACACATACTTATGCCCGGTACTGCTTGAAGCCTTAAATTCCATCTCCTTTTATCCCTTTCTTGTTCGTTTGTACATGGCACAATGCGACCCATCATGAGCCGGGTTGCTAACCCTCCTCAGTGGGTGAGCGACCTTATAACGTCCAACACAGAGTGGGACCGTCTGGTGCTTCCCAAGGTTTTCTTGCCAATAGACGCAGAGATCATCCTATCGATTCCTCTTTGTACCAAGAAGGTTGATGATTTTGGGCTTGGGTTCACGAGAAAAATGGAGTTTTTACCTCTCGTTCTGCATATCATATGCTCGTCTCCACAAAAAATTAGGCGTGAAGCTTGGGTAGAAGGGCGCCCTGGCACTTTGAACTCGGATGGAGAAGCGAAATCATGGACTAAGATGTGAAAACTTGATGTACCATCCAAGATCAAAGTCCTTATATGGAGGCTAGCGCAACAATCACTACGGATTAACCGACCGAGATAGGTTATTTGTTGTGCCAACTTGCTTTCATTTTTGCTTCTTATGTGGCAAATGTAACTTCGTGAATTTTCATGCCGACTTTTTTCGTGTCTTTTAAACGGGGTTCCGTTCTGCATTTTTTTCTAGTTTTTTTTAACCTTTTCTTCTTCATTTTTACATTTCCATTTTTCTGTTTTTCACATGAATGAACTTTTTAAATTAAAAAAACTCATATTCCTGAAAAATATTCATATTTTTATATATTTTTCAATTTCTTGAACTTTTTTACTGAACATTTCTGAAAATCCGTATTTTTTTTTCAAACTCATGAACATTTCTATTCATAATCGATGAACTTTTGAAAAATCAGCTAAAGCTTGGGCCGGCCCAACAGACGTTCGGCGGGAGCGATGCCTTCGCCTAGTCGCCAACTTGCTTTTTGTTATTTTTTTATTTTCTAATTTTTTATTTTTTTCTTCTTTTGTATGTCGATTTTTCTCTTTTTATAATACATTATACTTTTTTAAACCAGTTCAAAAATTTGAAATACTGTTTGGATTATCAAAAAATGTTCTTGTTTTCAACTATTGTTTACAATATAAAAAAATTCTCCGATTTCAAACAATGTTCCTTTTTCCAAATAAAATTCACAAATTTAATAAATTTTTGCATTATAAAATGAGAAGTTCTAGAAAAAGTATGTGCTTTGCAAATTCTGTTGAAAATTTATCATTTTTAAAAATTTGTAAATACTTTTGGGAAAATGGTTCAAGTTTGTAAAAGTTGCGTACATAGTTTGAAATTTCAAAATTATTGAAAAATTGAAGAAATGGTTAGGACATAAGAAAAGGTTCATGACGATCAATAATAACAAAAATTGCAAATAACAAAGGAATTTGAAATAGGAAAAACTACATGCTTACATATGTGCCCGTAAGTTGTCGAAAGCACAAACAACTTGGCACGATTCGTTTAATTGAGCATACAAGGCCATGTAATTTTTTTGGGTCATGTCAAGGATAGAGAGAAACAATGTGCTCTCAGATGGAGCCTTCTCGCTTTACCCGAACACCCTCTATTCAACATGGTTTATTTGTGGACATCCTTGAAATGACCCCAACTTTTGCATGTAGGCATACATGTCAGGTTTTAATAATTTTCGACACTGTATGCAAGTTGCGACACATCAGGCCATTTATCGATCTTTTTTGACCGAGAAAACTCCAAAAAATGCTAAACCTGTCAAAACCCCCAAGCAACATAGCTTATTGCCTTGAATTGGTCACACAAGGTCATGGAAAAAATAGGGCCATTTGGCGGATGTCGAAAAAAATGTGCTCTCGAACGGTGCCTTGTGGCCTACCCGGACTGCCTACTCTAAAGATGGTGTTTTTTTTGTACATTCTAGAAATGATCCCACTCTTTGCTACTAGGTGGGTATGCCCATGATAGGCAGCCATACCAGGTTTGTATGGCTTCCAACACAGTATACACTTCACAACACGTCTGACCATTTATGGGTCTTTATTCATCAAGAAAACTCTAGAAAACCCGAAACTTGTCAAAAACTCAAACAACTTGAAATGGTGCCTTGAGTTGGTCATAAATGGCCATTAAAAAATTGAGGCCTTTGCAAGGATGTCGAGAAAAATGTACTCTCAGACGGAGCCTTCTGGCCTACCAGGATACCCTCTATTGAACTTCTTCTATTTTTTGACTTTCTTGAAAACTGACCCAAAATTTTGCAAGCAGGTGGTCGTACCCATGGTAGAAATTTTGCAAGCAGGTGGCCATACCCATGGTAGAAACCGACACCATATACAAGCTGCGAAATGTACCGCCATTTATCAGCCATTTTTTATGGTGAGAATTCCAGAAAATGCAAAAATTGTCAAAAACCAAAATAACTTGGCATGGTACCTTGAATTACTCATACAAGACAATAAAAAATGAGTCATTTGACAGATATCGAGAAACAGCATGCTCTCAAACTGAGTATTCCTAAAAATTGTTCAATATTTTTAACATGTTTGCTTTCAAAATTTGGTTTGCTATTTTTTTTAACATGTTAGCGTTTTGACAATCTAAGCAATTTTGAAAGACACCATCAATTTGTTTTTGAAATTTCTACACTTCTTTAAAATGAAATATTTGTATGTTTGACCCAAATTTGAAAGGCATTTTTTTAGAAAAAGTAAAAGCTTGAGCGTTTTAAAAATAAAAAAACAAAAAAGGAGAAAAGTAAAAGTAAAAAAAACTAACAGAAAAAGCTTGTTTGGGGACCTCCTAGCCAGCGCGTTAAGCGCCAGTTATTAAGCTGGCCCAAGCGTGTAAGCCATCGGGCTGCGAACCAATATTGCGCCAGCTCTCCCGCTTCGCACACTCGCTCGCTTCTCCCGTTAGTTTTTTTTGTTTCTTTCTGTAGAAGAGGCGGTCACTGTCGTCAGATTGTTTTTCCAGTTTGTCTCCTAGGAAAAAATAGGCCGTTTTTTCATAGTACTTTTTCAAAAATAATGGAATTTAAAATGTTCATAGATTTGAAAATAGTTCATGGATCTGAAAAAAGTTCGCGCATTTGAATAAATGTTCCCGATTTTGTAGATTTGCAAAATTCCGGAATTTGAAAAAAGTTCGCGGATTGGAATAAATGGTCATCAATTTTTTGCTCTGGAAAAAGTTCATGAATTTGTAAGAAATTTGGGGAATTTGAAAAAAGTTGATGTATTTTTAAAAGTTCATGAATTAAAATTTTAAAATCTTCAAAAAATTTGGAAAAGTTCACGAGTTTCATAAACAGTTCACAAATTCCCATTTTAAAAGGTCGTGAATTTTAAAAGGTCGTGAATTTGCAGTATACGGATTTGTAAACAGTTCATGGGCTAAAAATTTAAAAATGTCATGATTTTTTTAAATTAAGAGTTTGGAAAATGTTCACAAATTTGCAAAAAGTTTGCAGATTTTAAAAAATGTTTCACTAAATTTAAAAAGTACACAACTTTGGAAAAAGTTTCATGGGAAATAAAAATGAAATAGTGAAAAAAAGAAGAAAAAAACCATGCACGAAAAACTCATAAGAAAAATCTCCCAGAAAACCTGGCAGAATCTGAACCGGATATGTACACAACAAGAAGTAAAACAATGCACGGCAGGTTATCTATCCCAGCTGATAACTGCCGTTGGAAATAGAACTGGTGGTTTCAGTTTGGCTTATTGCTAATTGGGGGGATAAATGACCCTTCCACTGGCCCACGATAGATGCTTACATAACTGAGTAGTTAAGTAGTGGAGGGCTTTAATATTGCAAGTGCGTGCATATTTTGACGACCAATGTAGAGTCTAGAGTCTTGGTCTTTTATACACTCAAATACGAAGTTTCTGTGCATCGTGTCGCATTGTACAAGTCTGACGACATCACGATGGAGAACATTTTTATGACTTAATACAACACATTCCAGGTCAATGCAAATATGCAGGCCATTCAAACTGTGCATGTACATCGCATCTTTTTTCTCTGTTTTCCTCAGAAAAAACAGAGAATGCAAAGATTTTTCTAGACAATATTCAATTGTTTCAAATTTGTAATGATTTCTATACTTAGGCCCTGTTTGGAGCACCGTTTCTCTTTTAAACACCCTTGTAAAAAATACACGCCTAGGCCCGTTGTTTCACTTCCGGCTGGAATTTGCACAGTGGCTAGTAAGGTGCATGTGTAAGTTATACACCTCCGTATTGAAATACATCCATTCCAAGCACAGCATTAGAAGAAAGTTTAAGATGTTGCATGTATTAGTTAGTGGTATTTAATCGGGGGATGAACCTCTTTGATCTTGACTTAGAGAGCCTACAACTACAAGTAGGTAGATTTTTTTTTCCTGAGGAACAGTAGGTGGTATCTGAGCTTGCTGTAATGGGGACAAACGACCAAAACTTTATGCAAAGGACGATTTCATCAAGTGATGTGGACATGGCCTAATGAGTAAGTTTGTTTCTTCGATTGATATTTCTATTTTCAGAAGTCAACCGGTTACGTGGTTTTTCATTGCCTCCCGAGAAACAATGCTACCGCTTGAAAAGAACGTCGTAACAAGGGATCAAATCCTGCCGGATCATACATGAATCGTACTAACTGCTATATGTTGACATAAAGGTCGCAATATTTATATATTAGAGAAAAAATTGAATTTAAAATTTAGTTGAAATTTTCGAGCGGTAAAACACCGAGATTTTGCCGATTCTACGGAAATCCTTTCTTCCGGGCAGTACAAAGACTGTCTCGGAAAAAAAGCCGTTGGATGACACACATTTGGTGGTGCATTAGCGGAGTACCAGATTATGCATATGCAGAGGGGCGAGGGAATTAGCAAAGGGGCCAAGCAATGTGGAGATATGTCTAAGCTTCTAGGCATCCAGATCAGTTCCCAAGGGAAGCAATGAGGGGGTGTCTCATTAAGGGCCAATCAACAAGACTGAAAAGGGGAGCCGCGGCAAGCTAAGGAGTCGAGGTGTGTGACACTAGACCAGAGAAAGGTATGGCATCCTGGAAGGAGCCGTCAAGGAAAGTCACGTACTGTGCAGCTGGGGTAAGGCATGGTTAGGAGGGGAGGGGAAAGGTCATCGATGGCTGAGCACCACAAAATCAAGACCGAGCAAGAAATCTAGGCATGGTTAGGAGGTGAGTTACTCCCGGCCCCCTCCTCGTAGCCCCCTCGTCCGCCCCCGTGGGCGGCCAGGGGGAAACCCTAGCCCTGCCGCCGTCGGGCGTCTCTCCCCTGCCTTCCTCACCCTCGCCACCGCCAGCAGGGCCGTCGGGCGAAGCCTAGCCGGCAAGGGCCGCGGCGGGGCATCTCTCCCCTACACGCGATTTGGCTGGCACGGGACGACCTGTGCGTGAAGTGGCGCCGAACTACTGTGGGGTTCGGCGGCGCTGCGGGCGGATCCTGCCGGCGGCGTGCACGACGCGCCGATGGCTGGAGTCCATGCTTGCAGCGCGGATTGGCGGCTGCGGGAGCGCCAGGAACTGGTGGCTGCGTGAGCCGTCGCATTCGGGCCAGATCTTTCGCGATCTGGCGCTTGGACGCCGGCAGCCAGTGCGGGGTGGTGGTACTCGTCGTTGCCCAGGTTGGATTCTCTGGATCTGGAGCTTGGACGAATCTGCACCAGAGTCGCCCCATGGTGCTTTCTCCTCCGGATGGTTTCGTTTCTCGGTTTGTGGCCAGATCCGGAGCAGACAGAGGTTGGTGGTACATGTTGGGGACCGGAGGAAACTTTGGTCGGCTAGCTCGACCCGGCATCGGCGACGGCTTTGGCGTCGTTACCCTCCTTGGAGGCGAAGCCGAGGTCCCCTCCTATCCACCTTTGACCCACTCCCGGACGAAAGTCCAAAATCCGTCTTGGATTGGGCGGCGGCGGCGCCCTTAGCTTTGTGTCCTCCATGGAGGCGCCGTCTTGGGAGGCTTGGGTGTTCGGGGGAGAGGTACTGTGGGTGGAGGGCTCTGCATGGCAGTTCTTGCAGCGGCGATGGTGTGGAGGTCGGCAGGTGGAGCGGCGTTGGATCTACCGCGTCGACGACGACGAGTATTGGTGGCAAGGTGTAGCTGATTCTCGACGACGGATGTGTCTGGATGGACGTGCATAGGACGAGGAAGCTGTCTGGCGTCATGGTGGCGTTGATGGCAGAGAGGCCTGGCAAGGTCGGTACATCAGTTCTGCTGTGAGGATGGACCGAGGGATGATGGAAGTGATGGCCCTTGTAGCGTGCGGTGCTCACTAGGAGTGTGCCAGACCGTGGTGGGACCCAATCCAGGTAGTGGCTTGGATGGAACGTCCGGCTTTAGATGTTAGGCTTTGGAGTGATGTCTGTTTGGTATTAGGCCCGGACATTCGGCACACCTTCATCAAGAGGATAAGAGTAGCAACAATGGCTTCAGACTTATTGATGTATCACCTTGTATGGTCTTTGTGAATAATTAATAATATGGCTACATGCATCGTCCAGATGCGGGTACATCCTTCTTTTAAAAAAAGGTTATTCAACATATAAGATAAGACACAACTGCAAATTTGAGGGTAATGTGACGCACCATGCGCAACAAAGTATCATTTTTTTATTCCACCACCAAATTCATAAGAAGTTCGAATGATCTCATCAGTAAAGGATACCTGACTGCCACCATTGTCGGCACTCGAATGCAGTTAGTGTTCTGGCAGCGGTGCGAGGGAGAACGAGCGTACAGTGAACGAGGGCCGCGGCCATTCGTCCGGTGGCTCAAGGATTTCCAGGCCACAGGGTTCCTGTTCGTGCCCAACTCCTACTGGGATTTCTCAGTGGGTTGATGGCTAGTTGTTGCCAACATTGTCTCACCCCAACTAGTTTGTTGCGTGCAGCTCAACAGTGTATTTGGTGAATTTGGCAACGGCGCGGGCGTTCGTGCCCATAGAGCTGCGCCTGGTGGAGGCCTTCGGCCACGCGCTCGGCCGCATGTTCCTAGCGCGCTACCACAACAGCCCTGCGGGACAGTTCGACGCTGTCATCGTCATCATCCCCTCCGTGCCTGGCTCCATGGGCACGAGCCCTTCATCATCACTGAGCACGAGCATGACGGCGGATGCCATCGTTTCCGGCGTGTTCACCGTCGTCGCGGACACGCATGAAAGTGTTCGACGAAATGCATTAACCAAAAAGAAAGTTTACTCCGCTAAATTTAGCGGATCAGCTAGAACCGACCAAAACTTAGTGGAGTAAACATACTCTATTAAGATTTACTCGGCCGTATTGTCCTATGCTTTTTGGGAATCGGTTATAGTTGCCCTAACTTAACAGGAAAGATGGACTGACAAGCGTGCTACATCAGTTACAGAAGAAGTTTTGCACAAAGAGACAACACGGCATTGATATAACCAATTACAGGAATCGGTGCACGTCATGACATGTTCTCAATACTTAGTTTTGCGCGATTGTACATAGCTGAATATTACGAAGTGCACGTTACTGGGAGGGCCTTCGGCAAAGACTTTGAGATGCATATACAAGCATTCTAGAAATACAAAATGTACTCCATGATTGTGAACTCTCCGGCCCGCTCAGTTCTGTATAGAACGACAGTACGTCATCCAAACGTATATCAACCACTCTGCACAAAGCGGAAATGCTATCTGGCAACCGTTCGTTGGGAGGCCAACCCCAACGAACGCGCTCTCTCCCGTTAGATTCGTTTGCACAAATCTTGACGCAGGATCCAAGCGACGTCGGATTTTAAACCAATTCGTTGTAAGATCAAGCCAGCGAACCATTTCAGAACACTACAGCTACCGCACTAGCTAGCAGCACGCCCCTCCACCTCGGACACTTGGTATTGAATCACAGTCTCCCCCTTTTCTCTTTTTAACCAGATGGCAGTTCTTCTAGAAAAAAATTAACATGGAATTTATAAATTTTTGAACATTGTCACATGGCAACTTTGGAACCTGCAACTACCAGCAACCGCTAGAAAAAAGTTTGACATAGTACAAACTTAGAAGTCTTCAAGTATTTTGAAACACAGGAGTTTGTCCTTTTCCCCTAACCAAGTCGTACTCTTCTACATTAAGTACAGAAGTTTTGTACAAGAGACAGCGTTGATCTATGCGATTACAGGAATCAGTGCACGTCATGACATGTTCTGAGCGCTGAGTATTACAAGTGCACGTTACTTGGAGGGCCTTAGGCGATGCTTTGAGATGCTCAGATGCATATACAAGTGATAACCTATATGTATATGTGTGTGTGAGCTTTGTACGTAGTCTGCTGTATAGGCTAGTATAGTGTACGTGTGTGCAGTTTTCCCTGAAGCACACACGCCCTCCACCTCTCGAGCATGGCCTCCCACGATGGTGATCGTGGCCTGAACGCCCCCTGCTCCAACTGTATATGTACCCCCCAGATCAATGCAACAAGCGTGTTCGATCTCTCCACTGAAACAACAAGCATTCTAGAAATGAAAAACGTACTCCATGATTGTGAACTTGCCGGCCTGCCGGGTTCTACACAGAGCCACCCTAGGGCACCCAACGTACATCAACCAAATGCTGGAAGAGTAAACGTGGACTTCTTACCTGACAATAACAGGTTCAAGAAGAAATTGATTTTGATCATATCTTGTTCCAACTAATCACTCGTTGGGTGTTAAACAGGTACATCTTTGACCATAACCAAGTCACACACTTCTACATTAAGCACGCAAAGAAGTTTTGCACAAATAGACAACCCATGTTAAGCCCGCGCTAATCAATGCAACTACGGGAATCAACACACGTTACACCATGTTCGTTCAACGCCTAGATTAGTGCGATTTACATAACTGAACATTATCACCACACGTTATGGGGCGCCCTGGCCGACGACTTTGAGATGCTTTATGAGTACACGCATTTCTAGATAAATATGGACATGATTGTGGACTTGCCTGGCCGGCCAAGTTCCTATAAAGAACAACAACCCTACACACCCAAATTGTACATCAACTGTTGTGCTCTTGTCCTTCAAACAACACACCAAATAATTACCAGCAAGGGAGCCATGGGTCTGGCAACGGGCGCCATGGGCACCCTTCTCCCCAAGCTGCTCAGTGTCCTATATATACACCTGCATTCACATATCTTCCCGCTTGGTGGAATAATGATTTAAAGTTTCCACCTTGCAAAAGAAGTGATCATTATACATTTATATTTTCTGAAGCATAAGTTGAATGATAAATCAGCTGGACCGCTTGATAAATGACGGAGCCAACCGAGAACAAACGTTGGTGTATGAAAGTTCAACTATTGCACATCTAGAGGCGCCAACCAGGCATTGTGGCAGCCATGTGGCCGGCCAAACTTACCAACCTGCACATGTGTATCGGCAACCGCCATCATGACCTCTCCGTCAATGTCATGGTGCATACCGGACGGAGGGTGCATCTTATTACATGAGCGATGCCTGAGCGATGATGCTGATGTGTGGTAGTGCGAGCAACAAAGACGTATGTGTTCCAAAGTTTGCGCGATCATATGTGCGCGGGAGGAGATAAATAATATGGCTGCATGCATCACTCACGATGCAGAGGGGGGGGGGGGTATCCTACTTTTTAAAAATAAATAAATAAGTTGGTTAAGACTATAGAAAAACACATGAATGATCAGAATATGTACATGCATGTGCAAGGAGGATAAAAGTCACAAATGATGCTTGTAGATTATATCGGCACAATCATAAAAGTGCAAAGTCTTATATCTCTCTTTTTGGCCTGCCATGCAGAGATAAAACCAACGAAACTAACAGGGCAGTGAGACAGGAATGCTAGTTCTGGTGATTACTGATATATTCTCATCTCAGGTTATAGGACGAGGCCTGCCCCACAGAGATAAACTGAATGTACTGTTCGCTAGTATAGCTTGCTTTTGACCTGTTTCTATTTGAGGCTGCAAAATGTTGTCTTATACTTCCTCCGTTCTTAAATACTTGTCATCAAAATGGATGAAAATATATGTATCTACAACTAAAATACATCTAGATACATCCATTTCAATGACAAGTATTTCCGGACGGAGGGAGTATCAGTTTCATATGGGAGCACCTGTGATTCAGGTAATTGTTTTTTCTTTTTTCGGTGTTAACGGCTATTTCCCTGTTGTATCTGAAGACTAAACGATCGATGACACTTGCCTAATAATCTAAGCCCACATACGAAATGACGCTTATTACGAACTGACGGGAAGGCTTATTACGAACTGACGGGATTGATGGCTTATTCCACTAGCCCACGCCAGATGCTTGAATATATAATTGAGTGGCTAAGTAGTGGAGCTCTTTATTACCAAGTGCATGTATATTTTGAAGACCGATGCAGAGTCTTGCTCTTTTATTCAGTCAAGTACCAAGTCTTTGTACAACTCTGCACGCATCGTGATGGAGTACATTGTTAGAGCATCTCCAACAGCCGCGCTATACAAGCGCCGCGCCGTAAAAAAGGCAGTTTTAGCGCGCGCGCGACGCGGCGGGCAGCTCCAGCGAACGCGCAAAAACGGCGCGCGCGCCATTTCCAATTCAGCGCTGGCCGAAACGCAATCCCGCGCCCGTTATTTGCTGCGCCGGCTCGCGCGCGCGCGACTCTCCCGCGCTCGCCACTGCTCTCTTCTGTGCTCGCTCGCTCCCTCCTCCACTCTCGCGACCACGAAGCCGCCGCCGCTCGCGCCCCCGGCGACCGTTCAGCGCTTCCCCGGAGAGAGCATTTGGGATTTTGCAAGCCCAATTTGCTATTGTGAGAGGACCGGCTAGATTTTGGGATCAAAAAATGCTTTGGTACATCATGCACGCTTGTGTGATCATGCACAACATGATCATCGAGAATGAGCGTGGCCAAGATTTAGACTACTCACAGTATGAGCTCTTGGGACATCCCGTGCGAGTGCGACGGAGGGCTGAAAGGATAGCCCGTTTTGTTGCCTCCTATCATGCCATTCGGCGTCCCGCAACGCACAATGATCTTCAGAACGATCTGATTGAAGAATGGTGGGCATGGCATGGACGACAAAGAGCATGATTTGATTGCATTATTTGTATTGTATTGTTCATGAACTATTGGTTGTGTTTATTGTATTTGTTGTAGAACGATAAACTATTTGTTTGAGTTGTAATAACTATTTATTGTTGATTTATTTTGTTTGTTTGATGGTTTTTTTCCTATTTTTTGAAATGTATATGTGGTTTGTGCTTGCTGCGCGCGCTGCATTTTTGGGCACCGCTGGAGCGGCGCGCGCGCGCTGCATTATAGCGCGGCTGTTGGAGCCGGCGCCTATCCCCGCGCTAAAACCAGCCGAAGCGCGCGCGGCAAATGCATTTTTTGGGCGCGGCGCGTAGCGCGGCTGTTGGAGATGCTCTTATGACTTTAGAATCCAATGCATTCCATGTCAATTTTTCTCTAGAAAAGGAGGATGACCCCAGCCTTTGCATATGGGAGATGCATATAATGCATGTAGCCATTTTATTAATTATTTACAAAGACCTTACAAAGTAATACATGAATATGTTTGAAGCCGTCATCTTGGTAACATCTGTCGCTATTCCTATCCATTGATGAACGGGTGCAGAAAGCTTGAGCCGAATACATAGACTTCTCACCTAGCCTAACATCTGAAGTTGGAGGCCCCGACGAAGCCATATACCGGGTATGGGGCACAAAAACTGGTCCAACGCACTCATAGGTCGTCGCCGCTGTATTCCATCAATCCATCTTCAGAGCAGGTATTGACGCATCGACCTTGCCAGGTCTGCAGTCGATGTCCCCACAGAGCCAGACAGAGCCATTTTTGTGGCATTTACCAAGTAACAAAATAATATATGTAAACTATTACCATTTTTGTGGAATTTTGATGTAAGTATATATTACATTTGAATATTCATTGAGGCACACCATTTATATTCAAACGTCCTTATCATGTTGGAGTAAAGTGGAATTTTTTATTTGACAATATAATAGGTCCTAAATGAAATTGATTATATCTTATCTTTTTGCTAACTAATCACACGTTAGGTGTCACTAAACAAGTACATCATTCGTTCCAAATTACTCCAAATTTGAGGTTTCTGCTAAGTCAAACATCTTTATGTTTAACCAAGTCTATTAAAAAATATAGCAACATCTACAACATCAGGAATACTACCCTTCCGAAAAAACTGGATCTCGCTCCCGTGTCGCTCGTGGTCGACACCGGGGCATCCCCAGCCGCAGCCGCCGGTCTCCGCTCGTCCACAACTCCTCCTCGCCGGCGAGTAATTAAGGTGGTGGCGGGGCCTGCTCCTCTAGATCATGAGATGCGTGCGGCTCGAGTACACAACGACACTGGGAGTTTGCGGCGGGTAGGTCTGGCTGGTCGTGTGATTCTTTGCATGCTGCTATGGCCAGCGTTGAGCTGGTGTCCTTATCTGGCATGGCGGCAGCATCTCGTGCTTCCTCACCTGATTGGGTGACAACCCTGTTACCCTCAATGGTGGTGTGGAGGCTTAGCTTAGGCGTGGTTCCGCGTGAACATGACTGTGCGTGAAGGTGCTTCTGGTCCGGTGCATGCGAGAGCAGCTAGTTAAGGAGCGCTTCATCTGGGGCTTCGCAACGATCAGCGCACTCGGCGTACTCTCAGCCATTCGCCACGTGTCATGTTCTGGACGTTTCCTTCGGATTTTGTTTTTTTTCGCACATGTTTTCGGCTTTTTAAACGGTTTTTTCAGGGGTTTTCGACGTTTTGGTTTTCTACCTGTCTTCCTTAGCTTTTCGATAAAAACATTACGCAAAAAAAATGTGTTTTCTTTCTTTCTTGAGAGTCACGGTTTTGCTTTCGCGAGTCACGGCCGTGCCTCTCGGAAACGGAAAAAAACGTGTTTTCTATTTTTTTTCCTTCACGAGAGTCACGGTTTTGCTTCCGCGAGAGGCACGGTTGTGCTTTAGCGAGAGTCACGGCCGTGCCTCTCGGAAAGGGAAAAAACGTGTTTTCTGATTTTATTTCCTTTCGCGAGAGATATGGTTTTGCTTCCGCGAGAGGCACGATTGTGCTTTCGCGAGAGTCACGGTTGTGCCTCTCGAAAACGGAAAAAAAATGTGTTTTCTGTTTTCTTCCTTTTGCGAGAGTCACGGTTTTGCTTCCGCGAGAGGCACGTTTGTGCTTTCGCGAGAGTCACGGCGGTGCTTCCTCGGAAATGAAAAAAATGTCTTTTCTCTTTTTCTTTTGCTTCCGCGAGAGGCACGGTTGTGCTTTAGCGAGAGTCACGGCCGTGCCTCTCGGAAAGGGAAAAAATGCATTTTCTGATTTTATTTCCTGTCGCGAGAGGCACGGTTTTGCTTCCGTGAGAGGCACAATTGTGCTTTCGCGAGAGTCACGGCTGCGCCTCTCGAAAACGGAAAAAAAATGTGTTTTCTGTTTTCTTCCTTTGCGAGAGTCACGGTTTTGCTTCCGCGAGAGGCACGTTTGTGCTTTCGCGAGAGTCATGACCGTGCCTCCTTGGAAATGAAAAAAAAGTGTTTTTTCTTTTTCTTTTGCTTCCGCGAGAGGCACGGTTGTGATTTTGTGTGAGGCACGGGCGTGCCTCTTTCGGAAAGGGAAAAACCCGTGCTCCCGGTTCGGTTTTTTCGTCCATTTTATTATGAAAAAAATGTTCGTCAAAACTTATCAACATGAGATCTAGTTTTGAAGATCTCGACGAGAGGAATCCAACTGTGAAAGCGGTTCGAGATTTGGCCGCACAGTTTAAGAGATAAAATGTTTTGAATAAATGAATTTACGAAAAAAGGTAAAACTCCCGGTTGCGACAAGTGCCGCACATGCAGAGCGCTACTTGTCGTAACCCGAAAGGTTGAAGTGATCTTTGCAATGAGTACTCCTTAATTAATGATTTCGGATGAGTGTATGCGCGTGTATACGAGCGCTTGTGTCTATACTGTGTTCAGATAAAAAAACATTAGTGATTTGGGGTGCATCATCAGTGCCGGCCCTGGTGTATGGCCAGAGGGGCGACGGCCTAGGGCACATGCCGAAGGGGGACCCATTATGTAGTATACATATATAGTATAGCACATCAAAGAAATAGGGTTTTCTTAGAAGAGCAAAGAAAAGGTAAGAAACAATTATCAGAGAAAATATACGAGATGGGCTAGGCCCATCAGATAGCTAGGCACTGAAGCATCGCGCACGCAAGTCTGGGCCACACAGCCAGGCTCCATGCTCGATGAAGCACCATGAGATCACCATAGGACTTGGGGGCCTATGTTGTCGAATTCGCCTAGGGCCTCCCGAAACACAGGGCCACCCCTTGGTGCATGGCCATGCAGCACTATAGGAGTGTTGGCTTCCTGGCTTTGGGCGCCCTCATAGCCAGGCTCCATCCTCGATGAAGCTCCAAGAGATCACCATTGAAAGGTCTTTGTGAGGGTTTCTCCTTCCAGATCAGGTGGTTGACTTCGACCGGCACATATAAACTATGGACATTGACTTGATGCGGAGGAATGTTTGTGCAGCGACTATGGTCTACAACATATGTAGTTGCTGGGATGCTGGAAAAGTGGTGGAAGAAAAACATAACAAACATTGGTTGCATGTGGTCACATTCAAAGACTTCTCCCGACTCCTCCCGTATCGTCCCTGTGCGGCGACCGGGGACCTAAGCGCCGCGCCTCGTCCCTCCCCCGAACTCTCCTCCTCGCCGCTGCTGGGGCGCGCCGCGCGGCAAAGCCCGGTCGGCGTCGGCGTCGGCGGGATCTCTTCTCCCACGGCTCGCTGGATCTGGCGGGGCGGATCGCGGGCGGCGGTTGGCGGCGCTTATTGAGGCGAAGGCCGCACGGGCTTAGGGGCGACGGCAGATTTCGGTGTGCGTGGGAGTTCGCTCGGCACGCTGTGGCGGGCGCTGGGCTCGGCGGCGCTTCTGGCGTGTCTGCGGCGGTGGTCCCTGTCTTGTGATCGGCGGCTCCGTCTCGACCCGGACAGCGCGAGGATGGCGGCGCCCGCTGATCTGCCGGTGCTCGTGATTTCGCTGGTGGTCTTTGGTGGTGACGGCGGACCGTGCACGAGAGTTGGATCCATTCGAACTGATCTGGGTGAAAACTTGCCTTCGGCGTCTGCTAAGGCCGGCGGTGGCGGCGCTATCTGCGTCGTTCCCTTCTTGAAGGCATCGCTTTGGAGAAGTTCAAGGCCACTCTCTGGTATCTGTGGCGCTTTGGTGTCGTTCCTCCCTTGGGGGCGTCATTCTTGGAGGTACACACGTGATCGAGGGACCAGAGGACGGTTTATTTGGTGGAGCGGTGCTTCATCCTACACACTGATGGCGACGGATCTTGACGGCGTGGCGCAGTGCAGATTCGGAGTTCGTTGTGGGAGGATGGACTCGCGCAGGAGGACGACGCTCTCGGGCGTCATGGTGGCGTCGATGGCAGAGAGACCTGACACGGTACATGCAACAGTACAACTCTTAAGATGGATTGACGGCAGGTGGCTGCGGCGGCCTCATACCCGGCAGGCGTCCTGATTGAGGAGTGCGCCGGACTGGTAGGTGCCCCATACCCGGCAGGCGTCCTGGTTGGGACCTCAGGTCTTAGATGTTTAGGTTTGGCTGCGATGTTTGTTTGGTATTAGGCCCAGACTATCTGCGCCCTTCATCAATTGGATAGGTGGATTGATAGTTGTTTCTTAGACAGTGGCTTTAGTTTTGCTGTTGTATGGCTTTGTAAGGCCTTGTGAGAATAATTAATAAAGTGGCCGTATGCATCACCCAAATGCAGAGGCCGGGGGTCATCCTCCTTTTCTAAAAGAAATTGGTTGCATGTGGTGCTACTCGAGCACCCAGTCTGGAGCTAAGCCTAGGTCTGAACTTCTTAGTTTATACATGGCAATGGCGATATTTTTATGTCGTTGCCTTATTAAAGGCATTGCTCGGATGTGCTCTGACTGATTCTTTAGGGTGAAAACCTGGATTCCGTCCATGAGTGGTGGATCCAGTGACAGCAGCGGTTGAGCACCGCGCTACCTTCCGGAATGCGTTGGTGTTGAAGAATCTCGTCGTCACGTGTTGACATGAGATGATTGGCGTCATTGTTGTAGTTTGACGATCACGGATATAATCGCTTTGAGGTTTTTTCTTCTTATTCCCACCACCTACGCATAGCTCTGTTCTTACATGACTTTGTTATTTGTCAGCATTTTTTGTGTGTGTGTTGGTGTTGGCTATGTACATCTTAAACATGCAGAGGCAGGGTGTGTGTTCATTGTGTTTCTATCCCTTGATGCTTCATTTTGAGCCAATAAAATTCCTCATTTGTCAAAAAAAATCTGCAACATCAAATTAGTTTCATTAGATTCATCATAGAATATATTTTCACACTATAAATATTTAATTTTGTCGATGCTACTATAGTTTCCATATACATGGTGAAATTAAAGAAGTTTGACATAGTACAAACTTAGAACTCTTCAAGTATTTTGAAACGGAGGGAGTTTGTCCTTGCTCCTAACCAAGTCGTGCTCTTCTACATTAAGTACACAAGTTTGGTACAAGAGACAAGCGCATGTTCAGCCAGCGGTGATCTATGCGATTACAGGAATCCGTGCACGTCATGGCATGTTCTGAGCGCTTAGGTCTGTGCGATTATATATAGCTGAGTATTACAAGTGCACGTTACTGGGAGGGCCTTAGGCGACGGCTTTGAGATGCATATACAAGCATCCTAGAAATGAAAAACGTACTACATGATTGCGAACTTGCCGGCCTGCCGGATTCTATACTCTGCGCGGAAGTTTTGCACAATGGGCTAACCGAATGTTGAAGGAGTAAACGAGGACTTTTTACCTGACAATAACAGGTTCGAAAAGAAGTTGATTTGATCATATCTTGTAGCTTACTAATCACTCATTGGGTGTTAACTAAACATGTACGGCTTTTGGCCATAACCAAGTCGTACTCTTCTGCATTAAGTACAAAAGGTTTGCCCAAAGAGACAACCCACGTTATGTCAATGCTAATCTATGCGATTACACGAATCAATGCACCTTATGCCATGTTCGTTCAACGCCTAGATCAGTGCAGTTTATATAATTGTCACCGCACGTTACTGGGCGCCCTGCCTGATGACTTTGAGATGCCGTAGGAGTACACCCGAACATACATGAACATGATTGTAAACTTGCCAGGCCAGCCCTTCCTATAAAGAAGAGCAACCCTGCGCATCCAAACATACATTAACCATTGTGCGCTTATCCACCAAACAACACACCAAACAATTACGAGCAAGGGCGCCATGGATCTGGCAACGGGTGCCATGGGCACCCTGCTCCCCAAACTGCTTGAGCTCCTTGGTGAGGAGTACAAGCTGCAGAAAGGCGTCAAGGAAGGAGTCAAGTCTCTCGAGAAAGAGATGAGGAGCATGCATGCTGCCCTCTGCAAGGTGTCGGAGGTGCCGCGGGACCAGCTCGACCCGCAGGTCAAGATCTGGGCAGGGGAGGTCAGGGAGCTCTCCTTCGACATGGAGGACGTCGTCGACAAGTTTTTGGTGCGTGTCGATGACGGCTCTGAGCCTGCTGCCAAGTCAGACAAGCTTAAACGGCTCACAAAGAAGATGGCCGGTCTGTTCACTAGGGGGAAGGCTCGCCATGAGATCGGAGATGCGATCGAGGTCATCAATAAGCAAGTCAAATTGATTGCTGATAGGCGTGTAAGGTATAATATCGACAATATTGTCGGTGCGCCTGCAGTTGTGACAGTCGATCCTCTCCTTCGGGCTCTCTACACGGAAGTGACGGAGCTCGTTGGCATTGATGGAAAAAGAGACCAAGAGCTAATGAAGTTGGTCTCAAATGAAGATAATGTGTCCGAGAAAAAGTTGAAGATTGTCTCTGTTGTTGGATTTGGAGGATTGGGCAAGACCACACTTGTCAAAAAGGTTTATGACAAGATCAAAGGAGATTTCAATTGTTGTTCTTTTGTTTCTGTTGGTCGAAGTCCTGATCCAAAGAAGATATTGATGGAGATCCTTCTTGATCTTGGCATGGAAGGAAGTCAACTCACCATGTTGAATGAGACAAGGCTCATCAACAAACTACGAGAAAGTCTAGAGAAAAAGAGGTACTCCTCCATTCCCTTATACAAGGCCACTATGAAAAACACATTTTGCATCTATACAAGGCCACTAACAGTAATCGAGACAAAATTAATGATGTTTACTCGTACTACTAACTTGTTTAATACTTGCATGCCTGTAGTCATAATGACACCGTGCTACTTCCTTCTCATTCTTTCATTGCATGCATGCGGGCGTATTAATGATCCCGATTAACGAAAAAAAAGTTAGCTTCCAAAGTCGTCATTAAATTTTAGCTAGGTACCTGTAATTTGAGTTTGTGGCCTTGTATAAGGGAATCGAGGGAGTACGTTGATATCAACTCTCACCCATTTAATGATGGTAACTAGCTAGTACTTCATTTGCTTTTGTAGTTGGGTAATAATGTGGAAATTAATTATGAAATTGTTTCCACGATTCCAAACACATGGATGGCAGGATGACATTTAATATTTTGCATACTATACCATGAGTAGCTTTGATTGCTAATTCTTTGTTAATATGTAAGTGAGTCATTATATAAAGATAAAATGTTTTCACGAAAAATGAAATAGCATAATCCATACAAAATGAATCAAAAAACCATTTTTTATTCATTAGTGTTAGAAAATTTAGAAGTTTGACTACAAGTTTTCTACAAAGTAGATCGTGCGTAATGGTTTGGAACTACATAATCTCAAAGATTTTATATGTTGAATCCTTTGCCCCACTTAATTAACCTGACATGGCTACTTTGTATTCTATCATGTATAGATATATGGTACCTTAAATAAATCACGGACCATAACGACTCTCATGTGCTTCCATCCTAAACCCCCTTGAACTATTTCTCCTCCTTGCTGGGAGCACATAACATCTTCTCCACTCTCTTTGATACATATGCAAGAGTTATAACACTTTTTTCACTTTAAATTTACTTGATTACTTACTACAAGATATGTAGAAGTGAATTGCATGGACAAATTCACTACCTACCAGCCTTTTGTGCAATACACCCTTTTTCAGGTGCAAACACTGAATAAAAGGGTATATAATAAAAGAGCATATTACGTTCCTTTTCTGTATTAGTAGAAATAATTTGTAGGATATTCTATGTATGTACATTAACCCATAAAAATGTTCATAAATTTTATTGTTATAGAGGAAAACTATAATAATCTAGCCCTCACTGGTTTTGATTGAGCAAGTCTAATTAGTATGATATACTAATGATAACCCACAAATATAGGGTATCAATTATAGTCTTTCTTGATAAGTAAGAGTGTCGAATCCAACGAGGAGCTAAAGGTAGAATTTATATTCTCTCAAGTTCTGTCGACCACCGATACAACTCTACGCACACTTAACATTCACTTTACCTAGAACAAGAATAAAACAAGAAGTACTTTGTGGTGTAGTAGGATAGTTTTGCAAGATAATAAAGAACAGAAAAATAAAAGTTCAGTGTTGTTTTACTAAAAGAACAATTAAATTAGTATAGCGAGTGTGGATTAGTGGTGGTAGAATTTGCGTAATTGTCCCTAAACAATTGACTACGTTAGTAGACCAATAGCAAGTTTTTATGTGGAGAGGCAACTACTAGCTTGTTATCCCTTACTTAGAATTCTATGCACTTATGATTGGAACTATTAGCAAGCATCCGCAACTACTAACGTTCATTAAGGTAAAATCCAACCATAGCATTAAGATATATTGGTCCCCCTACGATCCCGTATGCATCAATTTCTATGTTAGGACGAAGCTTCTATCACTCTTGCCCTCCAATGCATAGTCCTATCAACATACAACTAACACTATGGTATGATCCACACGTGCGCTCATATGATGAGCACCAAAGGACAACAACATAACCACAAGAAAACTAAACCAATCATAGCAATTCACCAATTACCGATATGACAACAAAAATCTACTCAAGCATCATAGGATGGCAACACATCATTGGATAATAATATGAAGCATAAAGAACCATGTTCAAGTAGAGGGTATAGGTTGCGGGGGAGTAAACTGCTGAATATAGATGGGGAAGGTGATGAAGATGTTGGTGAAGATGACGGAGGTGTTGGTATAGATCACTGCCACACGATGATTCCCCCGGCGGCATTCCGACGCCACCGGGAGAGAGGGGGAGAGAGAGCCCCCTCCTTCTTCTTCTTCCCTGGCCTCCCCTAGGTGGGAGGAGGGTTTCCTCATTGGTCCATGTCCTCCATGCCCACGGAGGGGCGAGAGCCCCTCTGAGATGGGATCTCTCTCTGTTTCTCTTCTGTTTCGCGTTCCTAGATTCTGGCCTTTCATCGTTTCTTTAATATCCAGAGGTCCCTAACTCCTATTGGGCTGAAATTTTAACAAGAACTTTTTCCAAAAATTACCTTTCTTGAGGCGAAAGAAGGGCATCAACTGACTTAGGATGTGCTCACGAGCCACCAAGGCACGGACACCCCCATGCGGTGCGCCTTGGTGCCTCGTGGCCACCTCGGACACCGTATTCCGTTGATTCCAACTCCCAAGAGTCAGATATATTACAGAATAAATCTTCGTAAATTTCTATCGTGTTTGGACTTTGTTTGACATGGATATTCCGCGAAACAAAAAACATGCAACAAACAGGAACTGACACTGGGCATTGGATCAATATGTCAGTCCCAAAAATAATATAAAATATTGTGAAAAGTATATGAAAGTTCTATAATATTGACATGAAACAATCAAAATTATAGATACGACGGAGACGTATCAACTACTACATCGCCTTTTTCATGGGAACACTACTATTATACTATGGGTTTCTTCAAGCTCGAGGATCCATCTTATTAGTGTGGCAATATTAGAAAATGTTAAGGATGGCAATGGGTAGGGTATGGGGCGGGTAGAGCAATACCATACCCATACCTGTGTAGTTAATGGGTACAAAATTCTACCCATACCCCTACCCATGGATATGAAACTTTACCTATATCCATACCAGACGGGTAACCGTACCCATTTGGTACCCAATGGGTAGATCAAACAGTACATAAGTTATTCGCAATACATTCATCTATAGCACATTTGACAAAAGAACATTGATCTCAACTCAATAACTGATGAGTACATGACAATTATCTCAATTCAAATTTACAATTGGCGACAACTTTAACATAGGTTCACAAGCTCACAACTTTAACATATCTTTTCATATGTGAATCATGGGTAAGGTTCACATGTCAATATAAACAGGTAGGGTGTGGGCATATACATGGGTAAAACGCTATACCCGTGCCCTACACATGACTTAGCGGGTAGGATATGGGTAGTACCCGTGGTTATAAAATTGTGCCCATATCCTTCCCATGCGGGTAAGGTATCCGTGGGTACCATACCCATGGATAAAATTTCCATCCTTAGAAAATGTCTAGCTAAATGTACTTGACTGAGACATGACTGTTAATCCATCAGTAAGTTCATCTTTTTTTGTCCATTGCAACTTTACTATTTGGAAAGGTTTCTTCCAAGATCTTATATCCCGTTCATAATGCTAGATTATCTACAATTGGGCCCTTTTAGGCTTACCATGTTACATATGAATTATAGTAATGATATCTAATTGGTATAGGTACCTCATTGTAATTGATGATATATGGGATGAGAAATTATGGACAACCATCAACTGGGCATTCTCTAAAGCTAATGATTATGGTAGTCGGCTAATCACGACAACTCGTATAGTCAGTGTATCTAAATTATGTTGCTCGTCTGCTAATGATTCAGTTTATCAAATGGAACCTCTTAGTGATGATGATTCCAGAAGTCTCTTCCACAAACGTATATTTTCTCAAGAGAGTGGGTGTCCTCATGAGTTCGAAGAAGTGTCTAAAGATATATTGAGAAAATGTGGTGGTGTGCCATTGGCCATCATTACAATAGCTAGTGTTTTGGCTAGTGATGAGAGAGCAAACTCACTGAATGAGTGGCATCTTTTGCTAGACTCTATTGGTCGTGGACTTAATGAAGATCCCAGTGTAGAGGAGATGATGAGGATACTATCATTTAGTTATTATGACCTTCCTTCACATCTGAAGACATGCTTATTATATCTAAGCTTGTTTCCGGAAGATAGCAAGATCATGAAAGATCAGTTGATATGGATGTGGATTACAGAAAGCTTTGTCCAATGTGGAAAAGCAAATACTAGTCTCTTTGAGGTCGGAGAAACTTACTTCAATGAGCTTGTGAACAGAAGCTTAATCCAGCCGGTATATGACGATTATGGCTCAGTACATGCTTGTCGTGTACACGATAGTGTACTTGATCTAATTTGCTCCTTGTCAAGTGAAGAGAACTTTGTTACTATAGTGAATGGTAATAGTGATTCCATGTCTTCAAAGGGCATTGTCCGCAGATGGTCCCTCCAAAATGCCAAAAAAGAAGAAGTTCAAACCAGGCCTCTCAGGTCTGAAAGTATAGGAAAAGCAAGGTCTGTTGTTACATTTGCACCTGCTATTGATCTAATGCCACCATTCTCGAGCTTTGTTGTTTTGCGTGTATTAGATTTGGATTTGCATGAATATGATGGTACTGAGGAGGACCATCTCAACCTTCAAGAGTTGGGGAGTTTAATTCACTTGAGGTACCTGCGTCTATCCCAAGGACGATATGATTACAAGTTAACATTGCCGGAAGAGATTGGAAAGTTGCAGTTTTTGCAGGTGTTGGATTTACCTGAAGGTACAAGACTGCCGTCGACTATGATTAAGCTCACAAAATTGTTGTGCCTACGGATTAATGGTCAACAGAGCTTTCAGCCTCCAAATGGTGTTGGAAACCTGAGATTAGTGGAAGTGTTGCATAAGATCAGAGTTGACTGTGTAAGTATTGTGCAAGAGTTGGGCAGCATGCACAGCCTGAGGGAGCTGAATATTGAGTTTGAAAGCTTCGAGCCCGTGGAAGCTTTTGTGGAGTCACTAGGAAAAATGCAAAAGTTCCAGTGTCTAGAAATTAGTGCCAACTGTGGGCCTGAAGTTTCAATGGATCTCCTAGGGGAATGTTGGACGCCCCCTGCAAGTCTCCGGGAGTTTATCATGCTCGAAGGCGTCATATTATCTAGGCTGCCGGCATGGAATCCATATCATCTGTCACAACTCTCCAAATTATTAATAAGTGTAGGGGATGTGCGACAGGAGGATCTGGAATTGCTTGGAAAGTTACCGGCTCTTCGGATTCTCGTGCTATTTAGTGACAACCAAAGGCCGTTACTCATCGGCGCCAAGGGGTTCCGCTGTTTGGAACAAGTCGGCTTGAGTACCAAATCGCCGAGTCAAATATTGTTCCAGCCAGGAGCTTTGCCCAAGGCCGAAGAAGTATGGCTCAGTATCAGTTTGCGGGAGGCAAAAGAGGAAGCAGCTGGCAGCCGTGGCGATTGGTTTGACCTGGGCATGGAGAACCTGCCGTCCCTTCGGGAGGTCGGCGTCACGTTCTTCCGTTCCGGAGTGACGGTAGGGGAGGCCAAGCAAGCGAAGGCTGCGCTGGAGAAGGCCTTCCGCGCCCATCCTAACCGTCCTGCCATGGAAATCGACTTCGACGAGTCCATACCAGAAGGTAGTACGTCATTTCCGTTCCATAGTGCCTTTATGCATGCATGCTTGTCGTTACTGAAGTACTGACCGGCCTGCACTCTCTCTCTTTCTTTCTTCCTTCGGAAGACGCTCGTGATGAGGACGTCTACATCAAGTGAGAATAGTCGGACTGAAGAACCTGCTGGTTAGAAACAGTTTGGTTTCCCGTTACAAGGAAAATAATTTAAAGGCTGCAAACTTATTCATATAGCCATGTTATACCTTCTGACATTACTTTTTTTCTTATAGGCTACCACTGTTTATTTGATACGCGCATCTGCGAAACATATGCGCGACCGGCGGATGCAGCATCGACCAAAGACTCGTCACTCCATGAGCTTATTTCTTGGCTCAGAGAGAGAAAAAAAAAGGAGAAAAGTATATGAAAAATTACAAAAAAAAAAATATTCGCTCGCTACTAGTAGTTGAGTTTCTTTCTAGGCTTAAGCAAAAAAATGGGGAGGGGAGTATATAGAAAAAAAATACCTTTCATAGTTTAATGTGTGTGTCCATTGTTTCTCATTCTATATCAACTTATTTTCTCCAACAAAAAAATGAGTAAATATATTTACTACTATGCTCTTTAGTTTGCTTAATTATTCATAAAAATATCTTGTGTCCATTTTAGCAAAAAAAAAAGATTAAAAAAACATAGTGTTTGCTTTGTATCATCTAGTAGCATTTTGCAAAAATAAAAAAAAAATCCAAAAATATATATAGGCGCTAGGTTTTTATCGCATTTGCTAGTTTTATTTTTGTTTTGGTTTCTGTCGGTGGGTGGATTTTGAGGGGTGAGGGAGGTGGGGGAACTCCGCCTATGCTACTAATTTTAAGCTTACGCTTAATATTATTCATAGCCGGTCCCAAGCCCGGAAAAAGGAGGAGGGTCCAACCTTATATATGTATGCAAAAATTCATGATTTTCTTAATATTGTCACCTTTTCCATCTATACTGCCTGTTGTTCTTTTTTTTTTTGGTTGGTCTGTCATATTCCTAGCAATCCTCCATTAATTATACAGTTTCGAGGGACCAATTTTGTTTGGATTTCAATGTTTAACTCTCTGTTTCGTCTAATTTCAAAGCTTGTACAAACCAAAACAAGGTTGGCAGTCCAAGTTTGAAACATTTTTTGCGTTTTATAATATATCAAGATTAGCAGTCAGTCAAAGTTTGATTATTTGGTGAAAGTTGACAGTGAAGTAGAGAATAGCTTGACGTTGACGACGAGAGAAATTGCAGAGGAGGAAGAGCAGAGCAGAGCCGTCTCTGGCGTCAACAATACCTCGGCCGACCTCTCCGGCGTCTGCGGCCAGGTCGCCTCCGGCATCACCCAACAACAGAGGTGGCAGGGCACATGGCGCCGGAGCCGGCGATGGCAGCAGCGACAGATGCGGTTCGAGGATTCCACGAGGCCGGCGAGGGCGGCCAACTGGCGCGACACGCTCTACCTCTGCATGGCCCCCCGTCCCGCCGGACGCCGGCGACCTGCCGGACAGCTGCCGGTGAGTGCTCCGCAGGTTTCCTGACTCTAATTCAATTCCTTCTACTGCACTGTTATTTGAGTAAGCTAGGCCGATCTTGTGATGTGCACTTTTTTGTGCCAGTAGTTATTAGTTAATTGTGTGTGCTTGGAACGATCAGATTTTATTTTTGCAAAAGGACACCTTGGAATTTTGGTCTCACGCTCTCAAAAACTAGTTCAAAGTAATTCAAACAACTCAATTTATGTGCAGATAGGCAAACGGCTTCGGTTTGACACCAAATTAGCACGGCGGTCAGTTTAATTTGTCACACTAAATTTCATGGATTTTTTACCTGACAAACATGTGAAATAACTTTCTCAACAATCTGCCCCCATTGACTTGCCCCCTCCAGAAAGTAACTGTCAATGAGAGAAACAGAATTCTGAATTTCTGATAGGTTGTATGCCTTGTAAAAATAATTGGCAATATTCTCTATCTCTTCTGGATGTCCTACTGCTAACACAATAGATGCTACTGCTTTCTCTATCTCCTTTTAGAATTGCAGTAATCTTTGGTTAGTACTGATGGTATGGTAGTATGATTTTCATGGTGGGAGTGGAACCACCTATATATTTCCTGTTAATGCTTGAGAGCATAGCTGAACTGAGTGAACCTAAGGATACTACTACCATTAGAGTGAGCTCATATCCTTACTTATCAACATTAATGGCTAAGTTTTTGAAACGAAATTACTTCGCATTGAACATAATTCATTTATGACTGCTTTTTTTTGTTGATTTGCAGCGATGCTCTGTTCGAATATGCCGAACAGGTGAAGAATTTGGGGAGCACTTTGTCCGAGCTGTTCTCTGAACCTCTTGGGCTCAAACCGAGCTACCTGACAGATATAGAGTAGTGCAACCAAGGACATATCATACTCTGCCACTATTATCATTCCCTGCCCCCAGCCTGAACTTCCCATTGGGACAAGCCGGCAATCAGACTCTGGTCTCCTGACCATACTTCTCCTTAATAAGGCTTCATATCAGAACTTGCAAAAAACAGAGCATTGATCTATGCACTTGAAGTTCCTGTCCGGAATGTGGATTTTTTTTTGGCAGATCCCTACATGTGGGCATCAAACTAACCCTTTAAAATTCCTGATCGTCATTCATTTTGGATTGAGCTGTTGAGCAACATCGGAATGGGCAATTTGTTCAATCTTTGGTTATTTTTTCTAGTAGCATTGTTGCACTATCTGAAAGAGCTGCTGCTCCATATGAATAAAGAGAGAGCTCTTGCTGGGAAGACGGTCCTAATCAGTTAGTTAGGCAATGGTTCGAAGAGGACGACGACCGGCTGCGGACGGAGTACTTGCCGGAGACCCACCGGAGTACTAAGGGTCTAATTTATAGCTATAGTGTGTACTTATAGTGTAAGATCTTCCTTGGTTAATGATAACATGACAGGCACTGGTAGTGAAATTACTTTCTATAGGATTTTTTGTTGTGAAATTTCAGGTAAGAGTTCTTAAATCACGTGTTCCAGTGAAAAGAAAACACTCAATGTTAACATCTGGATTTACAACGATGCGCTGTTTGCATGCTCTTGGCAAGTGAAAATTTCGGGAACACTTTGTTTGAGCTGCTCTCAGAAATGCTTGGTTTTCAATGTTTATTAAGTGTATGTTTTGTCCAATTTCAAAGCTTACAAACCAAAACAGGGTTAGCCGCCGAAGTTTATGAATTGCATGTTTCAATCGTCAACATTAGCAGTCAATCAAAATTTGCAGAGGAGGAAGAGGAGAGCAGAGCATGCCGTCTCTGGCCTCATTGCCTGCCGCACCCGCACCTAGACGCTAGAGATACCATATCTCGACGGCGTTAGCGATTGCCGACACCTACGACACGATGTCTGTGCACTGGACGCCACCTTATCCGGCGTCCGTGGCCTCGTCGCCTCCGGCAAGGCATCACGAACCTCCCCTGCATCTTCCGCCTACCCGACGCCGTCCACCAACCACAGCCGTCCTCGTCACCCGCGACCGTCCCAGTGATTGGCCTTCCAGCAACAAGGCGCAGCTGCACTGCCGTGAGCCGGCCAGGGCTGTACGAGTCACCGGTGACCATCTTGCGCGGCACACTCTGCCTCAGCATGGCCCCCAAAATCGAGGGGCCCCTCCCTGACAGACACGTAGGCTATGGCCTATGGCCCAACAGAACGTACGCACGCAGCGTGTCACGTAGGATAAGCCGGAAAATCCTATTGGCCGCTCGTTGCGGCAAACTGCCGGCGCTTGGCACACAGCGAGCGACCGAGCGATGCTTTTGGCCCGGCCCACTTACGTACATAGCATACAAACTGCCCACTCCGGTGTTATGAACTTTCTAGAAGGTTCCATGAAGGTTTTCTACTTTTTTTTTCACTTTCCTGATTGTTTTTTCGTTTTCTGTTTCTTTTTCATTTTTTTTCTTTTTTGTTACCTTTTCTTTTTCAAGTTTCTTTTTATTTTTCAGAACATGTTTGCAGTTTTACAAAAAAATTTGGATTTTCTTTGTTATTTCGTTTTCTTTTCTTCTCTTTTTTCTTCAAAAAAATCGAAAAATTGAAATTTTGTTCATGTTTTCAAAAAATGTTCAGCTTTTGAAAAAATGTTCTCAAAATTCAAAAATTGTTCTCGTTACACAAAAAAGTTCAAAACTTTCGAAATTCAAAAATTGTAGCAGATTTCAATAGTTTTTTTCACTTTTTAAAAAAATGTTCGCGCTTCCAAATTTGTTCGTGATTTTTCAAAATTGTTCTTTGTTTCAAAATTTGTTCTCAAGATTCAAAAAATGTTCGTGCTTTCAAAAATTGTTCGCGCTTCCAAATTTGCTCGGGATATTTCAAAATTGTTTTCCATTTCAAAATTTGTTCTCAAGATTCAAAAAATGTCCGTGGTTGAAAAAATAGTTGGCGCTTCCAAATTTGTTCTCGAGATTCAAAATCATTCGTGCTTTAAACAATTGTTCACAAATTCCAAAAATGTTCATGTCTTCGAAAAATGCTTTGGGAAATTCGAAATGTTTTGGGTTTTCAATTCTGTTCTGTTTTTGAAGAAAGTGTGCGCAAATTCAAAAATGTTCTCGTATTCAATTAATTTGTCCATTAAGAAATGAAATTACGAAAATGTTCTAATTTCAAAATTATTATTCACAAATTTTGTAGTGTTCGCATTTAAAAAAAAGTTCGCAATTTCAGTTTTGTTCCTTTTTTATTCCCAAAAAATGTCTTCGGTTTCATACAATGTTCTAATTTTTAAATTTTTGTTCAGAAATTATAAAATGGTTGCCTTTCAGAAAATATTTACTTTTTGCCAAAAGGAATTCACGTTTGAATTTTTTAAGTATAGCCTTTGTCGCGGTTTATAGTTCATATTTGTTGGGCTACCTTTTTTGACACGAAATCTTAGAAACTATTGTGGCTACCTAGTTGTATTGACAGGTGCCTCGCTCACACCTTGGTTCATCGTAATTTTGCGTATTCAGATTTTATGTTTTCTCGCTACTGTTAATTTCTTTAGGTTCGCGCTGCCAATTTACCATAAGAGAAGTAGCCAGTTGGGGCGGCTAGCTCATCGCGCTTAGCAATAGGAAGTCTCGGGTTCGATTCCAGTATCCTTTCGCGATTTTTGACCTATGAATGTGGCGCACCCGCAATATGGGCCGGCCCAGCCAAGCTGCTTGTGTGCGAAATGCCGATTGCTTGCCGCAGCGAGCGTCAAGAGGAGTTCCCGGATAAGCCAGCGATCGATTCGTTCCATTCAGTACATGCACATAGAAAAAAAGGAACTGATTGATCCCTTCCGATTCTTTCCTAAGGTTAGTACATGTACGTAGAAAAAGAAGGGACTGATTGATCCCTTTTCATTCCATCACGCACGTATTCAGGAAGCGCTTTCCAGTTTCCCAGCGGCCACCGACGCTTGTCTCTTGGCTAACCGCGACTGTGCGCATGGCGCTTCTTTTCCCTTTTACACTAAATCATTTTTTCATTCATAATTCAGTCAGGTCATCCGCCGATTTCAATGCCCCGGCGGCCGGCGCAACCTCGCTTTGCTCTCCTTCCATCAACAATTTGACCCTCTAAGGTACTTCCTCTGTAAACAAATATAAGAGCGTTTAGATCACTAAAATAGTGATCTAAACACTTTTATATTAGTTTACGGAGGGAGTATATCTTATATTCATATTGCGGTTCCTACTTCCTAGTCTCCTAGATGAACAGCCAACACATCGGCAGTGTACGACAATTGTCAATTGATGCATTACTTCCTAGTCTCCTAGATGAACAGCCAACACATCGGCACTGTACGACAATTGTCAATTGATGTATTACTTCCTAGTCTTCTAGATGAACAGCCAACACATCGGCAGTTTACGACAATTGTCAATTGATGTATTTTTTATATTTATTTTCAACATTGTGTCTTATCATGCTGTCCAGAAGAAATTATCCATCTGGTAGCGGTAAAAAGGAGAAGGAAGAAAGTTGTGGATGACTTGGTACAATCACAGTGCGGAAATATTTATGACGAAGAAACCCTAGAAGCTGAGAAGGCTTTTCAAGTTAAATATTTCTTTTGTTTTGGTTGATATGGCGATCACTTCTTTGAAAGGTAGATTTAAAGAACTCATGGTGATTAAAGATACATATTCAGATAATTATTGAGCTCGGGCACCCTGAAGTCATTGCATGATATTGAACTTGAAGAGTCTTGCACAAAATCTGTAGAAAATTTCTCTCTTGATGGTTCATGAGATGTTGAGGTATATGATCTTATTTTTGAATAAAAAATTATAAGATTAACTTTGCGAGATGGTGCAATGTTTGCAATGGAGATTTTCGAGCATGTCCAAGAAGTTGATTGTTATCCTAATATTTTCATTACCTACCGCATCTTATTTACTATGACTATGACTGGCTTACAAATTGAAATTACTGAAGAACTATTTGAGGTAAACCAGAGGTAAACAATGGTTCAGAGAGGTTAAATGATCTGGCAACATTATGCATCGAGAAGAAATTACTGGATGATATTGACATCGACCCCATCGTACTTGACTTTGCATCGAGGATTGTTAGAAGAAAATTTTAAGGTAATATGTATAAATTATTTTATATGCATACTGATTTAGATGCATTTGAGTGTTATCGATAAATATTTCATATATATGTATATTCATTTTTATTGCTATGGCATCCATATTAAGGGCCCCGAGTTTTAGTCTCGCCCCGGGCCCCCAAAATCTTAGGACCGGCCCTGCATGGCCCCGGTGAGTGCTCTGGTTGTATCTCATTGTAATTCCTAGATAGAAGTTAGAGGCTTAGAGCACAGTTTGCTTCCAAAAGGCGGTCCTGTGATGTGCTCTTAGAGCATCTCCAACAGGCGCCGTACGCGTGGCGCGCTAGATTCTGATTTACGGCAGGGTTAGCGTGGCGCGCAGCGCTGGCTCCAGCGGCCGCGCTAAAATGCAGCACGCGCGTAGCTCCAGTAGGCGCGCTAAAATGCAGCGCGCGCTCTCGCACAAACATTTTTTTAATAAACTTTGCATAGACAAAAAAACAATACATAGTTCATCGCATAGATAAAGAAGGATACAAAGATATTTTACATAGTTCTAAAGCATAGATAGATAAAACTACGGTGCAACTAGATTGAAAAAACTACGGTGCAACTGAGAAAAACTACAGTGACTCCCAGCCGTCATCATCATCCTCGGTGATATTGTCCAAGGTATCGAGCCACATGTCATCCCAACGCAGATCGTTGGGGGAGAAGATCGAGCCTCGACTGAAAGCACACACTTAAGTAGCATAACTGAAATTTGTTGAAGCCACCACCAAATGCAAAGCTCTCCCGCTGCGTGCTATCCGCAAAGGGAAATGTGACAAGAAGGCCAATGGATCGGCACCACAAAGCTTGTCTGTAAGGGATACCTGACTGCCACTATTATCGCCACCCTAGTGCAGTCGCTGTTCTAGCTAGAAGTTTGTTGGTTCTTTCCTTGTGTGGTTGAAATGGATTTCTTACGAGAGAAAGGCCCAATCAATTAGTGCCCATTCTAGTTTCTACACGAGTAGTAGAAGAGTGGAAGTGAAATTAAGTGCGAGTTATCGGGAACTGTGCTGATGCAAGTGAAATCTTATGGTCACTGTCGACACAGAAGAGTGGAAGCCTGATATCCTAAAAACAAGATTCTACAAACAATAGAGAGCTCCTATTATACCTAACTATTGTGGCCAAAATATCTTGCAGAGAGAGGAATTTACCAAGTAAAAAGAATCAATACAGTGAAATGTTATCGAATATTCATTGTGGTGCACAGTCTCTATTCACAAGTCCTTGTCATGTTGGTGGAGTAACGGGTTCGAAATGAAAGTGATTTGATCTTATCTTTTTGCTGACTAATTACTCATTTTAGAAGTGAGTCTAGCTCAATTGGTTGGAGGAGTGGATGTACAAACCTAAGACCTGGGTTCAAATTTTCACCGACGTGAATTTAGGTTCCTATTTATTCTTGAGGACTGTTAAATTATGATCTAAATTTTAGTACCGTATTGGACTAGGCGTAGTACATACGGTGTAGGCCTTTGCGTTGGTACCGACACGTACGAGTACAACTCGTTTACTTGTCCTCCTCCATCATAGTGATTGCACCTTCGTGCGTCCGTGGTTTTCTACCGCAAGAGTTTCCACGTAAAAATCCGTGTCTCTTTGTCTTGTTTATTTCTCGTTATTATCTAACAAATGATATACAGAGCTGAGGTTTTAGATACAAGATTTGAGACGAGAGAAGTTAGGGTTGCACTTCCGTGCACCGCCGCCAGTCGCCGAGATCGACTGGATTTCCGCTGCAGCGAACCGCACCGCAGCAGTACACCGAGGCCGACAGGAACTTCCATTATGCCGCTGTCAAATCACAGGCTTCGTTGGGTCCGCAGAGTTACCGCTGCTGCTGCTCTACGTACAGGCCGCAAGTCGCCGAGTTCCGCTGCTGCTCGGTCTGCTTCAAGTCCCGAGGAGGAGCGATCTGTCCAAGCCGCCGTTTCTTGACGTGAAGCTTAAGTGCAGAATTAGTTTTCTTTATCCATCGATCAAGAACTAATACTACTACTAGTACTAGTATTTGTCACGTCAAGCTACAGTTTGTTGGTCTCCCACTTCTAGTATACACGTGAAGCTACCAGGTGCTATCTTTCTGGTTCTTTGCCTCGCAAATTTATTCTGTCAAGAATATTTTCTTTCGACTTGTACTATTTTGTGCACAGATTTAATCTACTCATGCCATCAATAAAGTATGATATTCCGCTGCTGGACCGTGACACAAGGTTTATCCTATGGCAAGTCAAGATGTGGGCGTTGTTGGCACAGTCCGACTATGATGAAGCACTGGATAGTTTTGGGAAGAATAGAATTCAGGACTGGACTGATGAGGAGAAAAGAATTGATTGGAAGGCTTTGTCACAAATTCAACTGCATTTGCATAATAATATTTTGCAGGAAGTTTTGAGCGAGAAAACTGCCGCCGCTCTATGGTTAAAGCTGGAAGGGATTTGCATGACTAAAGATCTCACCAGCAAGATGCATCTGAAGCAAAAATTATTCCTGCACAGGTTACCCGAGGGAGGTAATGTTTTGAATCATATTTCAGAATTTAAAGAGATCATACCCGATCTAGCTGCAATGGAGGTTAAGTATGAAGAGGAAGATACTGCTTTAATATTACTTTGTTCACTGCCAAGTTCTTATACCAATTTTAGAGACACCATATTATACAGTCGTGACACTCTCACGCTTAATGAAGTTTTTGAAGCTTTGAACTCTAAGGAGAAGATGAAATTAATGGTGCCTCATGATGGTTCGAGTTCATCCCAAGCCGAGGGATTATCTGTTCGTGGCAGGACAAAGGAGAAGAACTCCAATAATGGAAACAGAGGCAAAAGTAAAAACGGCTACAGAGGCCGATCGCAATCCAGAGACAAGAAGTATTGCAGATATTGCAAGAGAGATGGGCATGACATCTCAGAGTGTTTCAAGTTGCAGAATAAAGAAAAGAGGAAAGGTAACAAACAAGGTGAAAATTCTGCTAATGTTGCTCGTGATGATAGTTCCGATGATGCTCTTGTCGTTATTGCTGGATGTGCTGAGACCAATGATGAGTGGGTACTTGACACCGCATGCACTTTTAATATGTGTCCACATAGAGATTGGTTTAATGCTTTTGATTCCACTACTTCTGCTGGTTCCGTTTTGGGTTTTGATAATTCACCATGCAAGATTGAAGGCATAGGTTCTATTCGAATCAAGATGTTTGATGGCATAATCAGAACTTTGACAGATGTTCGGTATATTCCGAAGATGAAGAGAAATCTTATTTCTATGAGTGCCCTTGATGCAAAGGGATACAAGTATTCAGGTGGAGATAGTGTTTTGAAGGTCACCAAAGGCTCCCTTGTTGTGATGAAAGGTGACTTAAGTTCGACCCATGGTCTTTATTACCTTCGAGGTTCTCTGTTTTTGTAACGCTACTCCAGTTGTTTCAAAGAATTCTGATTGTGATGCTGCTAACCTTTGGCATATCGTCTTGGACATATGAGTGAACTTGGTTTAGCAGAGTTAAATAAGAGAGGTCTCCTTGATGGATATTAACCTGGTAAATTGAAATTTTGTGACCATTGTATCTTCGGCAAGCACAAGAGGGTGAAGTTCAACACTTCGACTCATACAACTGAAGGTATTCTTAATTATGTGCATTCTGATTTATGGGGACCATCTCGCAAGAAGTCATTAGATGGTGCAAGTTACATGCTGACTATTATTGATGATTATTCGAGAAAAGTTTGGCCTTATTTCTTGAAGCATAAATATGAAGCATTCTCAGCTTTTAAGGAGTGGAAGATTATGGTTGAAAGACAAACTAAAAAGAAGGTAAAAAATACTTCACACTGATAATGGTATGGAATTTTGTTCTAAGAAATTTAAGAATTATTGCAAGTCTGAAGGCATTGTCAGACACTACACCGTTCCTTATACTCCTCAGCAAAACGGTGTTACTGAGCGTATGAACATGACCATTATTTCTAGAGCCCGTTGCATGTTGTCCAATGCAGGTTTGCATAGGCGTTTTTGGGCTGAGGCCGCTTCCACTGCTTGTTATCTCATTAACCGTTCACCATCTATTGCTCTTAATAAGAAAACTCCAATTGATGTATGGTCTGGTTCACCTGCTGATTATTCACAGTTGAGAGTTTTTGGTGGCACTGCTTATGCTCATGTTGATAATGGAAAGCTGGAGCCTAGGGCTGTTGAGTGCATCTTTCTTGGTTATAAGTCTGGTGTTAAAGGTTTTAAATTGTGGAATCCTGAAACCCAGAAGGTTGTTATTAGCAGAAATGTTATCTTTAATGAAAATGCTATGTTACATGATGTTTCATCTACTAATATTCCTGTTGAGAGTGAACAGCAGCCTACTATTCAGCAGCCTACTGTTCAGGTGGAGCATGTTATTGAAACAGGTGATACGTCTGGTAATGAAATTGTTGATGCACATGATGAACCCGTCGTTAATGATGATCATGTCACTCCCACTCCAAATCAGCATATTGTTCCACCCAGTTGGAATCTTGCACGTGACAGAGTTAGACGGGGTATTAATAAACCTGACAGGTTAATTGAAGAGTTCAATATTGTTTCTTTTGCTTTATCTGTTGCGGAAGAAATTGAAGGTAATGTTGAGCCTTCTTCATATTCCAAGGCTATTATTTCTGGTGACAGTAATAAGTGGATGACCTCTATGCATGATGAGATGGAATCACTTGAAAAGAATGGCACTTGGGATTTAGTAAAATTGCCTAGAGAGAAGAAACCTATTCGTTGCAAGTGGGTTTTCAGGAGGAAAGAAGGTGTTTCTCCTAATGATGAGACAAGATATAAAGCAAGATTAGTTGCTAAAGGTTATAGCCAGATTCCAGGTATTGACTATAACGAAGTCTTTTCTCCTATTGTGAAGCATAGCTCTATTCACACTTTACTCAGTATTGTTGCCAGGCATGATTTTGAGCTTGAACAATTGGATGTTAAAACTGCATTTTTACATGGTGAATTAGAAGAGGATATTTATATGGAAAAACCTGAAGGTTTTGTTATTCCTGGAAAAGAAAATCTTGTATGCAAGTTAAAGAAATCTCTTTATGGATTGAAACAATCCCCGAGACAGTGGTACAAGAGATTTGACACCTTTATGCTCTCTCAAGGTTTCAAAAGGTCTAATTATGATAGTTGTGTTTATTTAAAACTGTCAAAGGTTCGACTATTTATTTGCTTCTTTATGTTGATGATATGCTTATTGATGCAAAGAGTGTGTCAGATATTGATGAACTAAAGAAGCAATTGAGTAATGAATTTGAGATGAAGGATTTGGGTGCAGCAAAGAAAATACTTGGCATGGAAATATCCAGAGATAGACCGTCTGGAAAAGTATATCTAAGTCAGAAGGGATATATTGATAAAGTTCTTCGTCGTTTTAATATGCATAATGCCAAGCCAGTAAGTACTCCATTAGCTGCACACTTCAAATTGTCATCAGCTTTATGTCCTAAGTCAGATGCAGATATTGAGTACATGTCTAGAGTTCCCTATTCAAGTGCAGTTGGTTCACTTATGTATGCCACGGTTTGTTCTCATCCTGACTTATCATATGCATTGAGTGTTGTCAGTAGATACATGGCTAATCCTGGAAAAGAGCATTGGAAAGCAGGTCAGTGGATTTTCAGATACCTGCGTGGTACTTCTAATGCTTATTTAAAGTTTGGGAAAACTAGAGATGGACTTGTTGGTTTTGTTGATTCTGATTTTGCTGGTGATTTGGATAAGAGAAGATCACTCACAGGTTATGTTTTCACCATTGGTGGTTGTGTTGTGAGTTGGAGAGCAACTTTGCAGTCCATTGTGGCTTGTTCCACTACTGATGCCGAGTATATGGCTATTTCTGAGGCATGCAAAGAAGCTATCAGGTTGAAAGGTTTGTACACTAAGCTTTGTGGAGATTCATCTTGCCCTACCGTATTTAGTGACAGTCAAAGTGCTATATATCTTACCAAGAATCCAATGTACCATGAGAGAACAAAGCACATTGATGTCAGATATCACTATATTCGAGATGTTGTTGCTGAAGGTGATTTGAAGGTATGCAAGATAAGTACTCATGATAATCCTGCTGATTGATGACAAAGCCAGTTCCGACCAATAAGTTTGAGCTTTGCTCAGGCTTAGTTCGTATCTCTCACTAGTCCTATGGACTTTGACGCACAAGGTGTTTATGCTGATTTGGATGGAGTTATTCACTTTCTTCGACTACTGGAGGGAATTTGGATCATTTTGGAGATTGTTAAATTATGATCTAAATTCTAGTACCGTATTGGACTAGACGTAGTACATACGATGTGGGCCTTTGCGTTGGTACCGACGCGTATGAGTACAACTTGTTTACTTGTCCTACAAGGAATCTTATGTGTTGCCCCTTATATATACCCCATGTAGTCGCACCTAAGACGGTCTGTCGTCTCGTGCTTGTAATACTTCTTCATCATAGTGATTGCGCCTTCGTGCATCCGTGGTTTTCTCCCGCAAGGGTTTCCACGTAAAAATCCGTGTCTCTTTGTCTCGTTATAATCTAACAAGGACCAGGCTTTCCTGGTACTCACGCATTTATTGAGGACTAGGCTCGATGCGTAACTGAGATTAAAAATCCTATTACTCATACTTAAAAAGACCGTATGCATCCCTAGTTGGTGCAGAGGCCGGAGAATTTATTGAGGACTAGGCTCGATGCGTAACCGAGATTAAAAATCCTATTATTCATACTTAAAAAGACCGTATGCATCCCTAGTTGGTGCAGAGGGCGGAGAATTTGTTAAGGACTAGGCTCGATGCGTAACCGAGATTTAAAATCCTATTACTCATACTTAAAAAGACCGTATGCATCCCTAGTTGGTGCAGAGGCCGGGGAAGTGAAATTCTCCCCCAATTTCTCAGAGAGTGAGCCTAGCTCAACTGGTTGGGGGAGTAGATGCACAAACCCAACATCTGGGTTTAAATCCTCGCGGAGGCGAATTTAGGCTCCTATTTATTCTTGAGCACCAGGCTTTCCTGGTACTCATGCATTTATTGAGGACTAGGCTCGGGGCGTAACGAAGATTAAAAATCCTAGTACTCATATTTAAAAGGCCGTATGCATCCCTAGTTGGTGCAGAGGTCAGGGAAGTGAAATTCTCTCCCAATTTTAAATTGCTCGTTCATGCTCCTCCCCTCCCCGCAGCCAACCCGAGGCGACACGGGGGGCGATCCGCCATCGCCGGCCCTGGGCCATCTCCCTCATCTCCTCCCTCCTGCCGCTGCCTGAGGCCACGCAGGCGAAGCCCTGGCCTGTGACGGCGGCGGCAGGGCCTTTCCCCTCGCGCGGTGGTGGCAACATCTCCTTACGGCGGCGACGCATGGTTCGGCGGTCAACCGGCGGCATGGGGCGGCAGGTTCCCGGTGGTGTGCGTGTTGGGCCGACATCGGAGGCGCGACCTTCCCGCGGCAGACAAGCCCCTTGGTGGCACACGAGATCTCGGGTCTCACCTTGCCTAGATGGGCTTGGGCGGGACGACGATCCTGGTGGACTCCTACAGGCGGGCATGGTGGGCCTGACGGCGCCGACTTGGGCACCATGCATGGTGGTGTCGTGGCCGGTCAGGAAGTAGCGGCCTGGACCCTTCGTCCGGCCGCCGGCAGTGATGGCGGCGATCCGTGCACGAGATGCTTGATGGAGGCTATTCAAACATATCCGAGTGAAAAACCTACCTTCGGCTTGCTGCTAAGGCCCGCGGTGGCGGCGCTCCCTTCTTGAAGGCATCATCAAGGAGAAGTTCAAGGCCACTATCTGCTACCTCCAGGGGAAACCCCAGATCAGTAGATCGGATGATGGCGGCATAGTTGTGTCGTTTCCCCTTTGGGGGCGTCATTCATGGAGGTGTACATAGGCTCGAGGGACCAGAGAATGGCTTCTTTGGTGGAGCGGTGCTTCATCATTCATATTGATGGGGGCAGAACTCGATGGTGTGGTGTTGTGCAGATTCCGCGCCCGATACGCTGAGATGGACTCGCGCAGGAGGATGAGGATGTTCGGCGTCATGGTGGCGTCGATGTCAGACCTTGCAAGATTGGTGTGCTGGTTTCTGCTTTGAAGATGGATTGGTGAAAGAGGGCGGCGATGACACATGTGAGTGAGTCAGACCAGTTTGTGCCCCAAACCCAATATGTGGCTTGGTTGGGTCCTCAGGCTTTAGATGTTAGGCATTTGTGCGATGTCTGTTTGGTATTAGGCTCGGACTATCGGCATCCCTTCATCAGGTAGATAGGAGTAGAGATAGATGTTGGTAAGATGGTGGCTTCAGACTACTTGATGTACTACTTTATAATGTCTTTGTAAATAATTAATAAAATTGTTGCATGCATCATCCAGATGCAGAGGCCGGAGGTAATCCTCCTTTTTTTTAACTTTTTTACTAAACAAGTTCAACATTCGTTCCAAATTACTCCATTTCAGGTTTCTCCAAAATCAAATATCTTTAAGTTTGACCAAGTCCATTGAAAAAACAATATACCAACATCTACAAAATTAGTTTCATTAGACTCATCGTGAAATATATTGTCATGCCATATATATATATTTAATTTTGATTATGCTAATATATGGTCAAATCAAAGAAGTTTGACATAGTACAAAGTTAGAACTATATATTCATGTATTTTGAAACGGAGGGAGTTTGTCCTTTTGCCCCTAACCAAGTCGTACTCTTCTACATTAAGTACAAAAGTTTTGTACAAGAGACAAGCGCACGTTCAGCCAGTGTTGATTGATCCGGTGTAGATCAGTCCACGTCATAACACGTTCTGAGCTCTTAGGTGTAGCTGAATATTGCAAGTGCACGTTACTGGGAGGGCCTGAGGCTTCGGCGACGATTTGAGATGCATATGCAGGTATTCTAGAAATAAGAAACGTAGTCCCAAACGTACATGAACCACTCTGCGCGGATGTTTTGCAGAACCGACCGTTGAAGGTGTAAACGTTGATTTTTATCTGATATTGATAGTAACAGGTTTGAAAAGAAATCGATTTGATCTTATCTTGCTGCTAACTAATGACTCGTTTGGTTGTACTAAACATGTATGGCTTTTGGCCCTAACCAAGTAGTACTCTTCTACATCAAGTACACAAGTTTTGCACAAAGAGACAACCCATGTTAAGCCATCGCTAATCAATGCGACTACAAGAATCAATGCACGTTATGCCATGTTCATTCAACGCCTAGATCAGTGCAATGTACATAACTGAACATTATCACCGCACGTTACTGGGCGCCCTGGCCGACGACTTTGAGATGCTTTAGGAGTACAAGCATTCTAGAAACAATGTGGACATGATTGTGAACTTTGCCTGGTCGACGGCTTTGGTATACTGCTATTTCCCGGTTTGATATGAGACTAAATGATTCGACTACACTTGCCTAATAATCTAGGCACACATGACATACATCTCACCCATTCCACTAGCCCACTAACGATGCTTGCATAATTGAGTAGTTAAGTAGTGGAGCGCTTTAATACTACCAAGTTCATGTATATTTTGAAGACCAATGGAGAGTCTTGGTCTTTTATTCAGTCAAGTACCAAGTCTTTCTCCTGTGTGTCTCATTGTACAAGTCTGCACGCATCACAACGGAGTACGTTGTTATGACTTGGAATCCAATGTATTCCAGGTCATATAAGGCAAATATGCATGCCATTAAACTGGGTATACATCTCATTTTGCTTTTTAGTTTGAAAATAAGAGAAGATATAAGTTTGAAAGACATTGCCTGTATTTGTTAGTGGCAGTTTCTTAGCTTGCCGTGAAGGGACAGGCGGCCAAAACTTTACGCGAAGGATGATTCCATCGAGTGACGTGGACATATGGCCTAATTAATGAGTAAGGTTTTTTCATCGCCGAAACAAACCGGTTATGAGTAGCAAGATTGTAATTTGGCAAGTCCACCACCAAAATCCAAAGCTCTTGTGTTGCACGCTGTTAGGAAAGGGAAATGGAACAAGGCTGGTGGACTGGCACCATAGAGCTCACCTGTAAGGAGACAAGTGACCGCCACCATTGTTGCCACCCGAGCGCAATTAGGGTTCTAGAAGCACTGTGAGGTAGAGAAAGGGGGGCGTTGGTAGGGAGCTGGCGCTCGTTGGTTCGTTGTAAGAAGTTTGCCAGTTGTTTCCTTGTTTTTTTAGAAAAAGGAGGAGGACCCCGGCCTCGGCATTTGGACGATGCCTGTAGCCACACTAGTAGAAAAAGGGTCAAATGATAGACACATTAGTCCCGGTTTGTAACAGAACCGGCACTAATGTGGCCATTAGTGCCGGTTCCAACGGCTAGCCGGGAGGAGCTCTTTAGTACCGGTTCGTGGCAAACCTTTAGCACCGGTTCGTGCCACGAACCGGTACTAATGAAAGTGGTGGCAGGATGTTGTCAGAATGGGGCCCTTCCAGCACCTTTAGTACCGGTTCGTGGCACGAACCGGTACTAAATGTCGTCCTATATAAATCCTTCGTCCACCCGCACTCTGTTCTTCCCCCTTTCCCCTCTCCCTCTCCTCTGTTCTTCCCTTCTTCCTCTCGAGTTCATCACAAAATTTGCCTCAAATTTGTCAAGATTTGCAGGCCCTCATCCATTCAAATGATCACCAAGGTTAGCAACTTTGTCCTTTCATCTCTCATTGCTAGATTAACTCTTGCATTAGTTTATATAGTGATTAATTGTGGGTTTTAGTAATTTGGGAGGAATTATATGTGGTAGTATTTGATTTATATGCAATTTGAGGTCAAAATAACACTTAGTTTGCATATCTAGGTGTGGTTTACTTAGTGCCTTCTAAATCTCTGTCGTAACCACCGTCCATCGCCCGCACCACCTTGTGGTGAGCCTCTTGTTCCATGAAATTTTATATAAAAAATTGATGTTTGTGTGATTTGGATATATAGTTACTCGTATAATAATTATCTTACCCGTACGTTGTTTGTTATACATAGTGCCATGGTTTTGATATCCGTCCCCGTCGGCCCTCGTCCTTGTTATGATTCGGATGTGGTATATTCTCTTTTAAAACTATTTGTTGCTTTCGTGTTTATGACAAATTATGCCCATCAAGTTGACATAGATATTTTTATCTAGGAGGTATGTGAACCGGAAATTCCAACCGACCCTATTGTCGAGAGGTTAAATTTAGTTGAAAGAGAAAGCGAGTACTTGAAAGAAAAATTGAAAAGAATTGAGGGGAGAAGATGGAATTGGAGTTGCATGTTGCCGATGTAAATCGATGATCACAAGATCAAGATGGAGAAAATGCGCTTGAAGATTAGAAAGATTAGAAAATATGCCATCGATAGTGAGGCTTGGTATCATTATGCTGTTGGATCAATTGTTACCTTAGTTGCGATCTTGATCGCATTTGTTGTTGCATTTAAATGCTTTAGCTAGAGAGTTATTTGTTTGTTGCATTTAAGTGTTGTATGAACTTTATGTATGAACTTGTATTAATTTGGTCTATTCGGTGTTGTGTAATGAAGATGAGCCGGCAATGGATGTACGATGACCGATGCTCTCCCAGTTCGTTGAGGCGTGCATACTTTTCGCTTGCGGCTGAGGCAAACAAGCGGGCGGATGGTTTTATGCCTTGTCCATGTGCTGGCTGTAAGAATGGTCGCAATTACTCTCGTCAAGAACCATTCCGTCCACCTGTTTGAGTCCGGTTTCATGCCCCACTATAATGTTTAGACCAAGCACGGAGAAAGAGGGTTATGATGAAAGACAATGAAGAAGAAGAGGACGACGACAGCTATCCGGCCATGGGTTCCCTGAATACGATGATACAACAATGGGGAAGAAGCTGAGCGGTAATGCGGGAAGAAGCTGGGCCGGCAATGCGGGAAGAAGCTGAAGAAGAGGCATCGGATGAGCCCGTTGATGATCTAGGTCGGGCCATTGCCGATGCAAAGAGAAACTGCGCAAGTGATTTGGAGAAGAAGAAGTTGCAGCGCATGTTAGAGGATCACAAAAAATTGTTGTACCCGAATTGCGTAGGTGACAAGAAAAAGCTGGGCACCACACTGGAATTGCTGCAATGGAAGGCAGAGAATGGTGTATCGACAAGGGATTTGGAAAGTTGCTGGTAATGATAAAGGATATGCTTCAAAGGACAACGAATTGCCCGAGAATGCGTCTGAAGCAAAGAAGGCTGTCTGCCCTCTAGGGTTAGAGGTGCAGAAGATACATGCATTCCTAATGATTGCATCCTCTACCGCGGTGAGTACGAGGATTTGAGCGCTTGCCGGTATGTGGTGCATTGCGCTATAAGATCAGCCGCGATGAGCATGGTGATGTCGAGGCGGCGCCCAGGAAGAAGATTCCTGCCAAGGTGATGTGGTATTCTCCTATAATACCACGGTTGAAACGTTGTTCCAAAACAAAGAGCATGTCAAAGGCGATGCGATGGCACAGAGAAGACCGTAAGAAAGGCGGAAAGTTGAGAGTACCGGTGACGGGTCGCAGTGGAGAAAAATCGAAAGAAATACGGGAAGGAGTTTGCAGATGGCGCAAGGAGTGTATGGTTTGGTCTAAGCGCAGATGGCATTAATCCTTTTGGGGAGCGAGCAGCAACCATAGCACCTGGCATGTGACTCTATGTTTGTATAACCTTCCTCCTTGGTTGTGCATGAAGCGAAGTTCATTATGATGCGGTGCTCATCCAAGGCCCTAAGCAACCCGGCAACGACATTGATGTGTACCTAAGGCCATTAGTTGAAGAACTCTTACAACTGTGGAATGGAACAGGTGTACGTGCGTGGGATGAGCACACGGGGGAAGAATTTGACCTAAAGGCGTTGCTGTTCGTGACCATCAATGATTGTCCTGCTCTCAGTAACCTTTCAGGACAGACAAACAAGGGATACCGCGGATGCACGCACTGTTTGAATGATACCGACAGTATATATTTGAATAGTTGTATGAAGAATGTGTACCTGGGACATCGTCGATTTCTTCCGAGCAGGCATCCGTAAGAAAGAAAGGCAAGCATTTCAAAGGTGAGGCGGATCACCGGACGAAGCCTCGCCACCGTACTGGTGCTGATGTACATGATATGGTCAAGGATTTGAAGGTGATATTTGGAAAGGGTCCTGGTGGACAACCTGTTCCAAAGGACGCTGACGGACGCGCACTCATGTGGAAGAAGAAATCTATATTTTGGGACCTGCCATATTAGAAAGACCTAGAGGTCCGCTCCGCAATCGACGTGATGCACGTGACGAAGAATCTTTGCGTGACCCTGCTTGGCTTCTTGGGCGTGTATGGGAAGACAAAAGATACACCTGAGGCACGGGAGGACCAGCAACGTATGCACGGAGAAGACGGCATATATCAGGGTCATGCAAGCTACGCTCTTACCAAAGAAGAGAAGGAAATCTTCTTTGAATGTCTGCTCAGTATTAAGGTACCGTCTGGCTTCTCGTCGAATATAAAGGGAATAATAAACATGGAAGAGAAAAAGTTCCAGAACCTAAAGTCTCATGACTGCCACGTGATTATGACGCAACTGCTTCCGGTTGCATTGAGGGGGCTTCTACCGGAAAACGTTCGATTAGCCATTGTGAAGCTATGTGCATTTCTCAATGCAATCTCTCATAAGGTAATCGATCCAGAAATCATACCAAGGTTACAGAATGATTTGGTGCAATGTCTTGTCAGTTTCGAGTTGGTGTTCCCACCATCCTTCTTCAACATCATGACGCACGTCCTAGTTCACCTATGCGAGGAGATTAACGTTTTGGGTCCTGTATTTCTACACAATATGTTCCCCTTTGAGAGGTTCATGGGAGTCTTAAAGAAATATGTCCATAACCGTGCTAGGCCAGAAGGAAGCATCTCCAAGGGCCATCAAAATGAGGAGGTCATTGAGTTTTGTATTGACTTTATTCCTGACCTTAAGCCGATTGGTGTTCCTGAATCGCGGCATAAGGGCAGACTGGATGGAAAAGGCACGCTAGGAGGAAACAAATAATATGTATGGACGGACATTCTCTCACCTGAAGCACTACTACACATTCTACAGAATTCCGCCTTGGTGGCTCCGTATATGGATGAACACAAGAATTTGCTACGCTCCAAACACCGGAGCGGTCGATGACTGGATTACACGTGAACAAACCAGGAGTTTAGCCAGCTAGTTGCAGACATGTACCATGCATGACACCTCTATTGAAGATGACCTGTACTTGATGTCCCGTTACCATCTTGAATATAATGACTTTCAAAGTGCGAGATAAATGGTAATACATTTTACACGATCGCCCAAGATAAGAAGAGCACCAACCAAAACAGGGGTGTCCGTTTTGATGCAGAAACCAAGACGGGAAAGGAAACATATTATGGTTATATACAGGACATATGGGAACTTGACTATCGACGTGGTTTAAAGGTCCCTTTGTTTGGTGCAAATGGGTCAATATGACACGAGGCGGGTAACGGAAGACCCGATGCGGAATGACAACAGTGGATCTCAACAATCTTGCGTATGCAGACGAACCATTCGTCCTAGCCAATGATGTGGCACAGGTTTTCTATGTGAAGGACATGTCTACCAAGCCAAGAAAAAGAAAAGATAAGGAAGTGAATGCATCGTACGATGAGCCAAAGCGGCACATAGTTCTTTCTGGGAAGAGAAACATCGTGGGAGTGGATGACAAGACAGACAAGTCAGAAGATTATGAAAAGTTTGATGAAATTTCTCCATTCACAGTGAATATTGACCCGAGCATCCCGTTAAATGATGAAGATTTTCCATGGTTACGGCGCAAAGGGACACACGCGAAGAAAAAGTTTCACACCCAAAGATCTGGGATGTGATCGGCTTCACTATCATCACTTTCTTACATGTTTCACACCCAGAGGGAATCTCTGTAATAGTTAGGGTAGTTATGTGTTTTGGCATTTGAAACGAAGAAATTTTATGTGCAAACAAATTCTTTCATGCCTTTACTGATTTTAAAGTTAAATTATTCACAAACTAGTGATTCACACTAATTTCAAATAATTCAAAATTTAAACTATTCAAATTTGAAAACTACGGGCACTAACAAAAGTTTGTAATTTTTGTACCTAAAGCAAAAATATTCACAAAGAAACTCTAAATACACAAAAAAAACACAAAAATAAATAAAGCAAAAAATTAAAAAAAGGTCGCCTACTAGGCGAGGCGGCCTGCATACGACTAGAAACCCAACCTGTTGTTAGGCGGGATGCAGGCCCATAAAGGCAAAGTGGGCCTGAGGCAACAAAGAACACGAGGCCAGTAGGCCTGCTTTGGAGAGGAGCTCGAGAGAGCGACCGCACGAGGGTTTATAAGCCGGTCGGTCGCCCCTCGGCTAGCGAGTGGGACTAAACTTGCCGACCGCACTGCTGCAACAAGACTTCTTAAGTACCGGTCGTGGCACAAACCGGTACTAAAGGGGGACCTTTAGTACCGGTTTGTGCCACCACCGGTACTAAAGGGCTCGCTTCCCCGCTTAGGCTGGCCAAAACAGACCTTTAGTACCGTTTGGTGGCTCCAACCGGTACTAAAGGTGCCTTCTATATATACAACACTTTGAAAAATTTCATTCTCCCTCTGTTTCTTCCTCTGTTTCCCCATTGAACCGCCCGCCCCGATCGATCGACGCCGTCACCGACCCGTCGCCGTCGCCGCCCAATCCGTCGCCGCCCGTCGCCCGTCGCCGTCGCCGCCGCCCCGTCCCGTCGCCGCCCTCGTCTCCTTGCCGCCCGGGCCCGTCCCGTCGCGCCGTCCTGCGTCGCCGCCCCAGCGTCACGCCTGCCCGTCGCTGCCCCCGGCCGTCGCCGTCGCCCCGCTGTGAGCTCTCCCCCTCTAACCCCTCTCCCTCGCCCCCGGCGGCCACCATGGGCGCCGCCCCTCCCCGAGCCCATACACACACACACAAGCATGATGAACACACACACACATACACGTATATATGTATGAATGCATGTATATATTAGTATATACGTATTTTGTATGTTTAATTAGTTTAGATTTTTTAGATTATTGTTTTTTCACTAGTATATATGTATGAATGCATGTTAGATGGATATAATTAGTGTTTAATTAGTATGGAATTTTTTATATAATGTTGTTTTTCTGTTTTTTAATGGATGTATAGAAATTGTTTTTTCTGTTTTTAGTGTTAGATGCTTAATTAGTATGAAATAGTATATAGATTTTTGAAATAGTATAAATGTTAGAAATTTTAGTTATCAAAATCCAATCATTAAAAAAATATTACTTTTTGCGGGCATATAGCTAGTATTTGTTCTCGACGATGCCCGGCCCGCATCCTCGCCGTCGACCCGTCCGCGACGACATCCAGCCGACCCATGTCCGGGACTGGGCTCCGCCGGGCTGGCACTGGGAGGTGCTGCCTGGAGGGGCGCGCCGCTTGATGAGGAACCCGGCCCCGGGTCCCGTCGTCGACCCTGATCTCGTTTGGTGGCGTTCGCGTGGGCCAGTTTGGTGCGGAGGACCCGGCCCGCCGGAGGAGGTGCGTCGCCGTGTCGGGGAGGAGGGCGAGCACGTCCATCGCTACATGGTTGCGTTAGAGGCGGCAGGTTCTCCAATACCGGCAGTATCTTGAGGATCTCACTTCAGCTATGATCCTGTGAGGTTCCTTCTCTTTGGGTGTCCACCGCCCGCGACGCAGGAACCGCGAGTGTCCTAGATTCTTCTTTAGTATTCGATCTTTAGTTAGCTAGCTAGTGATGTACTATTCAATATTATATATTATTCGAGACGATGTATTCGATATTATATCTATTATTCTAGACGAAGTATTGAGATTATATCTATTATTCGAGATGATGTAATTTGAATACTAAATTGTTTTATATTTCTTTTGAATTAGTTAAATAAAAGCTATGGCAGACAATACCTACAGAGAAGGAGAACAGACCATGTTCGATATGATCTGTGGGCGAGATGATAATCAGAATGAAGAAGATTATGACGGCTCGAATTTCTAAACAACACGGAGAGGGTGATATGATATTCGATCGCGACGATCGAATTGATGAAGTCATGAACTACGATTATGACGATGACGAAGAACATGTTGATCCTGAAACAACAAAGACCGGCGAGGTATATATATTTATATAAGCAGATATCTGGTGATCATCACATGTTTTAAATGACTTGAAGATATATTAACGAATCAATCTTTGTTCTTTCAGCCATCCGGATCGAGCAAATCTTCAGGCAAAAGGACGAAACGAGGCCCGAACAAAAAGTTGAAGGAGGGCGTAAAGTACAATATCGAGGCAGTCAGACCTAATGGCGAACCATTAGCGCCTAAGAAGATTGCGGACAAGTTCATTCGTCAGTGCGGAGTTCTTGTGAAGGACCAACTCCCGATCTCCCTTCAAGAATGGAGAGAGCCAGCAAAAGACAAAGGACAAAAAGGCAAATAGGACGCTGCTCCACGTCCAGATGTTACTTTTGTCGACAAGAATCAAAAAGATCTGCTTTGGGATACTCTCATGGAACATTTCACCCTACCAGATCATTTCACAGAAGCAGATGTGCAGAAAGTCAAGGTCGCTGCTCTTAGGAAGATGGCGGTTGCATTCAAGAACCACAAGAATCGTGAATGGGACAAGTACGTCAAGGGAGGAAGGAAGACTCCAGTATTCGAGGGACCACTAGAGAACCAACGTGCTCATTGGGACGATTTCGTGAAATTCAAGGATTCGGAATTAGCTAAGGGCGGTCGAGAATAAACAAGAAGAATGCCGAAAAAAGGATAAGTTCCATAAGTGGGGCGGTGGCTATGCGGTGGCAATGCCTAAGTGGGATAAGTCGAGAAAGAGATGGAGGATGCAGGTGCCACTCCGGTTACTAAGAGCTGGCCCCTGTGGTCGGGACTTGGTTCTATCGCATGGGGAGTTGGACCCGAAGGCGGGCAATGTTTCGACGAGGGCAAGTCTGAAGGGAGCCGACAATGCGATACTTGTTGAAATAGAAGAGGCACGATCGGGGGTGTTCCAGCCCAACAGAGAGAACGACGAGCTTACGCGTGCCCTGGGAAATCCTGAACACCCGGGAAGAACACGAGGCAAGGGCGCTATTCCGTGGTATGAGGGGTTTTCAGACTGGAACACCGACTATAGAACCCATGCGAGAAAGAAGATTGCGGAGGAGAAGAAGAGGAAGATGGAGGAGGAGCAGAGGAAGCGGGACTATGAACGCCTTCAAGGCCTAGAAGCAAGTCAAGTGGAATTGGTAGTCAAATTCCAGCGGCAGCAGGAGCAGATCGAGTCACTTACCCAGCAAAGGGGGTCTCAGCAGCTGCAGCAGCTAGCGAATTATCCAGCATTGGATAGCAACCGCCCCATCCATGCCGAGAAGCAGCGTGGGTTCCGCCCCGGACGATGCAATGCTGGGTAGATACCCCGTGGATGACATCACGGAGAACACTAGCTGCAAGCTACACGTCAAAATGAAGAACATATCCATGAAGGTGGCGGACGGCGTTGCTTTTCCAGTTACCCCCAAAGCAACCTACCATTGCATCCCGATTCCAGAGGGCTATGCTCGTGTCATGGTTGAAGAGGTGGTGCAGCCATATTTGGGGCTAGAGCTTGACATTCCTGGAGGTGAGGACGGCGCTTTCTGGAGACGCCAACCATCGTATCATCCTATGGAAAAAGGATTGCATCATCTTTCGAAGGCCACCGACACCGCGTCATCCGACTCCTCGTCGAAGTCCGCCACCGAGTCAGCAGTCTCCCGCTCCTGCAAGTCCACCAAGTCCGCAAAGTGTCGAGCCACTCCTCCTCAAGTCCGGCAAAGTGTCGAGCCTCCTCCTCCTCCAAGTCCGCCACAGCGTTAGGCGTCCTCCTCCTCCAAGTCCGGCACAACCTCAGGCCCTCCTCCTCCAAGTCCGCACAGCTTCAGCGGCCACTCCTCCTCGTCTAACTCAGCCCGTCGGCCGGCGTCTCCGCCGCCTCGGCAATCGCAGAAGAGACACCCGCAGCTATGATGCGTGGCACGAGTCGAGGTAGTACAGGAAGTACAAGCGGAGGCAAGCGATATAAATATGGTCCAAGCCTCACGCCTCTTCTACAGAGGTCTTATGACAGGTCCGAGGAGGAAATCGCAGCCATATCAAGTCCGAGGTGGAAGCCCATTTTGCACGAAACCGCCACAGCCGCCAAGGGAGAAAGTGCACGAGGAAGCGATTGACCACTTCATTCGTATGGCTCAACCACCAGCTCCCAAGCCTGTTGACACAGACTATGAGCGCCACATCAGGAAGTTAAATCGAGCACGTCTACGTAAGGAGGTGAGCTCGGGATCGAGCAAACAAGAAGCAGCTGTCAAAAAATGCGGAAAACCATTCCCCAGCTGGGAGAACAGTGGCATAATCGATCCCTCGCTTGTTGTGCCAACAACACGTGACAGATCTGTGCGCCAATATTATTGTGGGCAAACAGTTTACGTTCCTGAGGTGGGAAATGTGGTAATAAAGGAGGACCATATAATGCAGGCTGAAGTTCTCAAAATCACTGTTGGACAACTCCTCGAGATCGAGCCCATGCCTGTGCTTAGAGAGGATGAAATAAAACGGAAATATGTCCGGGGCCAACATTTGGTCGAGCCAGACAAGGTCAAGAACCTCCCAACGAGAATGTATGAATTGCATCAATGGTACATGAACATTACCAACATTTCCGATCGATTGTCCCTCATGGTGAATGTCAATGAGGAGCATTACTTCCATGAGAAAGCTGTGTCCGTTGAGTATTCTGAAATGTTTCAGTTATACAATCAAGACGCACTCGACAAATCTATCGTCAGTTGCTATTGTCTGTAAGTGATTTCTTTCTGTAATTTAAGTCTGAAGCTAGCTGTAGTGACCTTTTGATCAATCATTACCTGTAATTATCCTCACTATATTTTTTTCTGTGGTATTATATGCAGGATGAAGATGTATGAAATGAGAAAAGGTGGACGCTTTGGCATTGGGTTCATTGACCCAAACACCGTTAATGAATACACATGGAAAATAAATGCACGTCATCAAAAGGCCGTAGAGGACAACATGCTAGAGTTCTTGAAGCGCCTCAAATACAATGAAGATATACTACTTCCTTACAACTTCCAGTGAGTCACACTGTCTTGTACTACAAATTCTCTGTTTTTGCATACTAGCTAGCTACATGTTTTTGCTTACATATGCCCGCTTAATTAAGACATGCAAACGTGTGTGCATGCAGATTTCACTGGGTCTTGTGTATCATTAAAGTTGACGCCGGAACAGTTGAAATACTGGACTCACTACTCAAAGAAAAAACTGACTATAACATCTTGTTTGGGATAGTCAACAGGTAATTTCAATCATTATTAACTATATATCTCGGCCTATTTAGTTCGTCATTTTCATGATATCAACTATTTAATAACCCTTTATTCATTTTCTTTGTCGGCGGGCAGGGCTTGGGAAAGGTTCATCAGCGTGACCCAGGAGAATGGAAAAAAAGCTTAAATGGTTTCGACCCAAGGTAAGTAATTAAGTAGTACTAGCTAGCTAGCTAGCTGCCATCTTTTAATTATCATGCTTGATTAATTATTATCTGATCAAATTCCATTCTCGTAAAGGCCCTGAAGCAGCGAGGGACTGATCTGTGTGCATTCTGCGTTTGCGAGAACATTCGCATGATGGCGTCCGAAAGGAGCTGATCTCAAAGACAGGAATGGGTACGCTTGTCAAAACACTATTCACAATTTTTACACCATTATCGATATCTAGTCACACAACTAATACACATGCATATTGATCTCCTTCTTAACAGTTCACAGATGTGCGGGAGAAGCTCCTAGAAACGGAGCGCGTAGAAGCAGTTCAAGAGGAAATAGCGGGATTTTTGCTCGATCAGGTCATAAATCCGAAGGGAGAATACTATTACCCGCTACCGCCCCCATGAAAACCACTTCCAATTGTCATCGTGCTCCGAAGGCACCAATATGTAGGAGAAATTGTATATAGCTATACGTGTGTGTATGTGTGAATTAATTAATATGATGGTTTGTGAGACACTGATGATATATATATATATATATATATATATATATATATATATATATATATATATATATATATATATATATATATATATATATATATATATATATATATATATATATATAGGGATTGACTATTCGTCACCCTGGGTGAGGAATAGTTATTCTTCACCCCCCTCTATTTTACCATCAATGCACCATAATTTTACGTTCCGTAATTTTTTTCTTATTTCTGATGTAAAAAGAGACTGTAAGAAAACATATAGTCACCGTAAAAAATATTTTATGTTATGTAAATTTACAAACGTAAAAACATAGTGTAAAATATACATAAACTACAAAAATGTTTGTCTTATGACCTACATTTTTATTTTCTTATGCCAAATTTGACGTAGTGAATCAATAAGAATGTAACTTTTTGAATTTCAAACGTAATTTATTTAGGAAGCGATCGTAAGATTACCTCGGGTGAAGAATAACTTATTCTGCACCCTGGGTGATGAATAGTAACACTATATATATATATATATATATATATATATATATATATATATATATATATATATATATATATATATATATATATATATATATATATATAACGTGTACAATGTGTAGTATCGTAAAATACCAGCAAACGAAAAAGAATTAAAATGGAAACACAAAATTAAATGAAAAAGAAATCATAAAACTAAAACCCCCCAAACCTTATAGTACCGGTTGGTAAGACCAATCGGTACTAAAGGGCTCCAGGCCCCTGGAGCTGGCTCGTGCCACGTGGTTTTCCTTTAGCACCGGTTCGTGCTGAACCGGTACTAAGGGGGGGGGGGGCTTTAGTGCCCACACTTTAGTGTCGGTTATGGAACCGGCACTAAAGGGTCTTACGAACCGGTGCTATTGCCCGGTTCTGCACTAGTGCCACTTTATTAATTATTCATACAAGACCTTTCAAAGTCATACAACAGTAAGACTAAAGCCACCGTCTAGGCAACATCTGTCGCTACGCCTATCCAGTTGAAGAAGGGATGCTGACAGTCTGATCCTAATACTAAACAGACCTCACAGCCAAACCTAACATCAAAGACATGAGGTCCCAACCAGGACGCCTGCCGGATATGGGGCACCACCAGTCCGGCACACTCTTCAACCAGGACGCCTGCCGGATATGGGGCACCACCAGTCTGGCACACTCCTCAACCAGGACGCCAGGTTTAAGGACGCCGCAACCACCTGCCACCAATCCATCTTCAGAGCTATACTGCTGCATCTACCTTGCCCGGTCTAGTTGTCGCCGACACCACCACGACGCCAGACATCATCACCCTCCTGCGCGAGTCCATCATCGCACATCAGATGCCTAATCTCCAGAGCGCCACGCCATCGAGATATGTCACCATCAAAGTGCATGATGAAGCACCGCTCCACCAAAGACGTCGTCCACTGGTCCCTCGAGCCCGCGTACACCTCCAAGAAAGACGTCCCCAAGGGGGAAACGACACAAACGCGCCGCCCTCTTCTGATCTATCGATCTAGGGTTTCCCCCGAAGGTAGCAGATCGTAGTCTAGAACTTCTCCACGGTGATGCCTTCAAGAAGGGAACGACGCCGTAGAGCGCCGCCACCGCCGGCTTTGGCATCTAGCCAAGAGCAGGTTTTCATCAGATCTGTTTGAAAAACTCCATCCACTTCTTGAGCACGGACCCCCGCCTTCTCTGTCAAAGACTAGACCAAGGGTCCAACCGTCACCGTCAAATCCATGTAGCCAGCACCGGGAGATGACGACAGTCTCCCTGTACCAGATCTAGCACGATCCGAATCAGATCGAGTCGGAGATGATGATGCCCCTAGATCTTTGGCAGACCAGCGAGCCGCCGGCCGCACCGCATCCAGATCGCCGGCCACGCCGGGCCGCCGCCACCCCCGCGCCGTTCGGGTCGGAGAGAGCCGCCGACCGCGCGCATAGGGGCCACCGTCGCCTGCACATGCGGGCGCCGCCCGAGCCCAGCGCCCGCCACCACCTGCCGAGGCCCGCCGCCCCGCCAGAATAAGCCCGCCACCACTCGCCGAGTGTTGCCACCTCGCGCTCGACCGCGAGCGCCGCAGGACACCGCCACCTGCCGCCTAGATCCGTCGCCCGCGGAGGAAGGGGAGTTGGGAGAGGAAGTCCCCCCACCGCCGCCGTCTGCCATGCGGGTTTCACCCGGCGGCGTCGCAAGGAGGGGAGGAGGAGAGGGCGGCGGTGGCACCTAGGGTTGGAGAAGCCCCCGAGTCGCCCAGGGCGGAGGTGACGCGAGGGTTGAGGTTCCAGTTGTTTCCTCGTGAGGCTGAAATGCACTTCTTACAAGAAAAAGGCCCAATCAATTAGGCATGAGTAGCTACCAGGACATAAGGCCTAGTTAGAGGGAACTGTGGCGATCCATGTGAAATCCAATGGTCACAGACAACACAAGAGAAATATCAGATAATCCAGAAGAGTTAAGCATGAGAGAACTCCCAGAAAGCCAAGGTATAAAGTCGTAAATAGATAAATAAAGATTCTACAATCAGAACCATATGCATGTACAATCAGACATGGCACCACTACAAACTTTTATTTTACTTTAGGGAAGAGTTGACTTGGATGAAGATAAAATTTAGGTGCAAGAAGTGAATGATCGAGACCGCCTAGCTTAACTAATCATTTACACAAACATATTAGTTTACAAAATTCCACTTGAAAAGTAACATTCGGCAATGTGATAGGAAACCCCCTTTTATTTTGTTCAAACTATTTTTTTTTCAAAAAGTAGAGTTTACTTTGTTATGAGGAGAGTTTACTTTGTTGCACTAGGGACCTTACTTTGTTGACACCCCGCATAATTCCTACTTAAACCAGATTTTGTGGCTAGTTACATCGATTGTACTGACAAGATGACGAGCGTGTCAGTCTAACTTAACAACGAAACATGGACTGACCAGCTGCTAAATCAGAAATTGGAATGTGTTACATCAAAACTAAAATATGCACTTACATGTGGTAACAATATCTTGCAGAGATAGGAATTCACCAAGTAAAATACTCAATATATGTAAAATATTATCATTTTTTGTGGAATTTTGATGTAAGGATATATTACGTTCAAATATTCATTGTGGCGCACCATTTCTATTCACACGTCCTTATCATGTTGGTGGAGTAAAGTGGAATTTTTATTTGACTATATAATAGGTCCTAAATAAAGTTGATTATATCTTATCTTTATGCTAACTAATCACTCGTTAGGTGTTACTACCTCCGTCCTGGTTTATTGGTCACATTTGTATTTTGGGCCAAAATTTCATAATAGATTTAATTGACAAAATGTTAATGCATGTCATAAAAAATTATACCGTTGGATTCATATTTGAGCATAGTTTCCAATGATACTATTTTTCTGTGGCATGCATTAATATTTTGTTAATTAAATTCATGGTCAAAATTTGGCATAAAATACTAAGCAGATCAATAAACCAGGACGAAGGTAGTACTGAACAAGTACACTATTCGTTCCAAATTACTCGAAGTTTAAGGTTTGTGCTAATTCAAATATCATTATGTTTGACCATGTCTATTAAAAAATATAGCAACATCTACAACACCAAATTAGTTTCATTAGATTCATCGTAAAATATATTTTCACACTATGCATTTTTATTTTTGTCGATGCTAATATATTTTCTATATACATGGTCAAATTAAAGAAGTTTGACATAGTATAAACTTACATCTTTTCAAGTATTTTGAAACATAGGGATTATATATGTCGGCAAAGGCTTTGCCCCTAACCAAGTCGTACTCTTCTACATTAAGTAATGAAGTTTTGTACTACAAGAGACAACTGCACGTTCAGCCAGCGTTGATCTATGCGATTACAGGAATCAGTGCACGCCATGACATGTTCTGAGCGCTTAGGTCTGTGGGAATGCATATAGCAGAATATTACAAGTGCACGTTACTAGGAGGGCCTTAGGTGACGACTTTGAAATGCATATACAAGCATTCTAGAAATAAAAGACGTACTCCACCCTACGGCACCCAAACGTACATCAACCACACTGCGCGGAAGTTCTGCCCAATGAGCCAACCGAATGTTGAAGGTGTAAACGTGGAATCTTTATGTGATACTGGTAGTAACAGGTTCGAAAAGAAATTGATTTTCCCCGCAAAAAAAGAAAAGAAAAAAGAAATTGATTTGATCTTATCTTGTTGCTAACTAATCACTTGTTGGGTTATACTAATAAACATGTATGGCTTTTGAACCTAACCAAGTCGTACTCTTCTACATTAAGTACAGATGTTTTGCACAAAGAGACAACCCATGTTAAGCCCGCGCTAATTAATGCGACTACAGGAATCAATGCACGTTATACTGAATATTATGACCACACGTTAAGGGGCGCCGTGGCCGACGACTTTAAGTTGCTTTAGGAGTACAAGCATTCTGGAGAAAATGAGGAAATGATTGTGAACTTGCCTTGCCGCGGAGTTCCTATATAGAACCGCAACCCTGCACCAGATTGTACATCAACCATTGTGCTCTTGTCCACCAAACAACACACCAAATAATTACGAGCAAGGGAGCCATGGATCTGGCAACGGGCGCCATGGGCACCCTGCTCCCCAAGCTGCTCCAGCTCCTCAACGAGGAGTACAAGCTGCAGAAGGGCGTCAAGGAAGGCGTTAGATCTCTTGAGGAAGAGATGAGGAGTATGCAAGCTGTCCTCCAAGTGGTGGGCGAGGTCCCGCGTGACCAGCTCGATGTCCAGGTCAAGCTCTGGGCAGGGGAGGTGAGGGAGCTTTCCTTCAAAATGGAAGACGTCGTTGACAAGTTCCTGGTGCATGTCGATGATGGTTCTGAGCCTGCCGCCAAGTCGAACAAGCTCAAACGGCTTACCAAGAAGATGGCCGGCTTGTTCACCAAGGGCAAGGATCGCCACGAGATTGCCAATGCTATCAATGACATCAACAACCAAGTAAAAGTGATTGCTGAAAGGCGTGCAAGGTACAATCTTGACAATATTGTCATCAGGCCTGCAGCAGTGACAGTCAATCCTCTCCTTCGGGCTCTGTACACGGAAATGACAGAGCTCGTTGGCATTGATGGGAAAAGGGACCAAGTGCTAATGGAGTTGCTCTCGAACAAAGATGATGTTTCCAACAAGAAGTTGAAGATTGTCTCTGTTGTTGGATTTGGAGGATTGGGCAAAACCACTCTTGTCAAAACTGTTTATGACAAGATCAAGGGAGATTTCAATTGCAAGGCTTTTGTTTCTGTTGGCCGAAAGGCTGACCCAAAAAAGGTTTTGATGGACATCCTTCTTGATCTTAACGTGGGAGGAAGTCAACTCACATTGTTGGATGAAACACAACTCGTCAAGAAACTCCGGGAATATCTCGAGAGAAAAAGGTAATACCCATATTCACCTCTCTCCTGCTTAAAGATGGTAACTAGCTAATTCATTTGCTCTGGCGGTTGGGGAATAATGTGTGAATTAATTATGAAGTTACTCCCGATGTTCCGATGAGATGTATGCCAGTTAATAATTCTGCATACTCTCTAAGGACCAGCTTTGACAGTTAATTTTTTCTATTAGTATGTAAGTGAGTAATCATACAAAAAGTATTTTTCATCAAAAACTTAATAGCACAATCCTTGCCATATGAATTGAAATAGTAATTAGTATTGATTAGTCTTAGAAAATAGAGAGGTTTGACTATATGTTTTATAGAAAGTACTCCCTCTGTTTCTAAATATAAGTCTTTTTTAGAAATTTCAATATGGGCTACATACGGATGTACATAGACGAATTTTAGGGTGTAGATTCACTCATTTTACTCCATATGTAGCCGCATTGGAATCTCTAAAAAGGCTTATATTTAGGAACGGATGGAGTAATCAAGTGTAGCACGGATAGAGTACATAATGTCAAAGATTTTAGAGTAGTTGAGTCCTTTGTGCTACGTAATTAACCTGAAAAATACCTTGTACTAGAGCACTCCCAATGCATTATATCTTAGATAATACCATATGAATTACATATGTCATCCAATGCGTTATATCTAAAAAATCTCTCATTTAGTTTATTTCATGAGTGAAAACGTTTGAGTCATCTTGCTTTTGGTACTAAGAACTATATTAGATTAAGGTATGGTAACTCTCTCTTCACTCATTAAATAACTGTCTTCGTTTATGCATGATAACTAAGATATAGTCTAGGGTGTGGGGCACTGGGGCTGCCCTTATATCATGTATAGATATATGAACCTTTAGTAGAATACCTACCACAGAGACTCTCTCCTCTGCTCAACTCACAACCCCTTTGAACTCTTTTTCCTCTTTGCCGGATCCTCACATCTTCTCCACCATTCTCTCGACTATAAGTTTGTATTCTGATGTTATATATAACTCTTCAAACAATGCATGAGTTGTACCACTTTTATCACTTTGATTATATTATATTACAAAGTACAATATAACACTTTGATTATATTAGTCGGTTGTGATATACGAGCATAATACATTTTTTATGGGAATCTATTATTTTACTTGGAGGTTCTTCAAGGCTTGAGGATCGGTCTTATCATTGTGGAAATATCAGAAAATCTATAGCTAAATGTACTTTGATCGAGACATGAGAGTTAATCCATCAATTAGTTCATTTTTTCATTGCATCTTAACTATTAAAAATTTCTTCTTGAATCATATCTCCCATTCATCAAGCTAGATTATCTTTAATTGGACACTTTTAGTCTTACCATGTTTACACATGAATAACATTAATGTGGTCATAATTGATATAGGTACCTCATTGTTATTGATGATATATGGGATGCAAAATTATGGACATTCATCAACTACGCGTTCCCCAAGGGTAACGGTAGTCGACTAATCACGACAACACGTATAGTCGACGTATCTAAATTATGTTGCTCTTCTACTAATGATTCAGTTTATCAAATGAAACCTCTTAGTGATGCTGATTCCAAAAGGCTCTTCCATAAACGGATATTTTCTCAAGAGAATGGATGTCCCCGTGAATTTGAAGAAGTATCTGCAGATATATTGAAGAAATGTGGTGGTGTGCCATTAGCCATCATTACAATAGCTAGTGTTTTGGCTAGTGATCAGAAAGTAAATTCACATGATGAGTGGAAGGCTTTGCTCGAGTCTATTGGGCGTGGACTTACCACCGAAGACCCCGGTGTAGAGGAGATGCTGAGGATACTATCGTTCAGCTATTATGACTTGCCTTGTTATCTGAAGACGTGCTTGTTATATCTAAGCATGTTTCCCGAAGATAGCAAGATCATGAAAGATCAGTTGATATGGATGTGGATTGCCGAGAGTTTTATCCAATGTGGAACGGAAAAATCTAAATCTAGTCTGTTTCAAATTGGAGAAACTTACTTTAATGAGCTTGTGAACAGAAGCCTTCTCCAGCCGGTATATGATTACTATGGCATTGTACATGCCTGTCGTGTACACGACAGTGTGCTGGATCTAATTTGTCTTTTGTCAAGGGAGGAGAACTTTGTTAGTGTATTCAATGGTAGCATGCCATCTCGGGGAAATGTCCGCAGGCTGTCTCTCCAGAAGTTTATCGAAGAAGAACATGACACCACACCTCTTGGATCTGTGAGTATGCAGCAAGTGAGGTCCATTGTAACATTTGAACCTGCTATTGATCTGATGCCTCGCTTCTCAAGCTTTGTTGTTTTGCGTGTATTGAATTTGAGTGGATGTTCATTTGATCATGATAACCTTGGGGAGTTGTGGAGTTTAGTTCACCTGAGGTACCTAGGTCTATCCAATACAGGACTAGGTGAGCTCCCGGAAGAGGTTGGAAAGCTGCAGTTTTTGCAGGTGCTGGATGTGAGTGGAAACCCTGATATAGAAAAACTGCCATCTAGTGTTACTAAACTGAGAAGATTGATGTGCCTACTTTATGACGAAAGATGCAACCGGCTTCCAGATGGGATTGGAAACCTGACAGCAATGGAAGAGTTGAGTTATATCCATGCTGACTCTCTAAGCATTGTGAAAGAGTTGGGCAACATGAAAAGGATGAGGAAGTTTGAAATTAAGTTTGAGCATTTGAGCTTGGAGTTGGAGCAAGCTTTTGTGAAGTCACTAGGGGAAATGTCCAACGTCCAAAGTGTTACCATTTCTATCGATGGTGGATATAAAATGATGGATCTATTGGGGGAAAAGTGGGTCCCCCCTCAAGGTCTCCGGGAATTGATGTCACGTGATGAGAAAATGTTTAGATTCTCTAGGCTGCCAGCATGGATAAGAGAGAACCCCTCGCAGATGTCCCAGCTCTCATGGTTACAGTTTGGTCTGAAGGAGGTGCAACAGGGGGATCTGGGACTGCTTGGAAGGTTGCCGGCTCTTCATATTCTCTATTTGGAGAGCCTCTGCCAGGGGCCGCTACTGGTCGAAGCAGATGGGTTCCGTTGTGTAACACATTTCGCCTTGTGGTCCGATTCGCCGGGCCAAGTCGTGATCCAGCCAGGAGCTTTGCCCATGGCGGAATATGTTGCGCTCCGTACCGGTCTGCCCGTCGCAAAAGAGGAAGCAGCCGGCAACAACAGCGGTGATTGGTTTGACACGGGCATAGCGAACCTGCCTTCCCTTCAAACTGTCGTTGTCTATTTCTGCACTTCACTACTGCGACAGGAGGAGGCCGAGGAAGCGAGGTCTGCACTGAAGACTGCACTCCGTGCCCATCCTAACAGCCCCAATTTTAGCGTCCAGATAGAAGGTACGTAACTACAGAGTGCCATGATGCTTGTCTTTCCTTAATTTACTTATTTATTGCTTGTCTTCATAGACTGATCGACATTTACTCCCTCTTTCTTTCTTCCCAAGACGAGGAGTCAGAGTCTGACTAAGGCAGGGACGACGAGGAGTGAGTGTCAGACTGAAGAACCAGCCTGCAGGTTGTTACATACAGTTTATTTTCCCGTTTGGAAAGAACTAATTTAAAGATACCAGCCTGTGTTCCCGGCAAAAAAAAAAAAAGATACCAGACTATGTATATATATACACCACATGCAAAGATTGTGTTTCCCTCTCTTATTCATAAAACCATGCTTATACTTTGTGACGTGTTCTTTTGTAGGCTCTGTCATTGTTTACTGGCGACTTGCGGCGCGTCTGGAATACGGCCGATGGCAACATCGATCGACGACACTCGCTATCCCTTGAGCTTCTTTCTTGGCTTAGAGGGACAAAAGAAAAAAAGGAAAAAAAAAGGAAAATTACAAAAAAAAAAAAATCCACGCACTATATGTCTTACACAAAAAAAAGGCAGTGGAAGGGGTGCGGGGAGTGTATGAAAATCCAAAAAAAAAGCTTTTATAGCTCTACATGTGCTTTTTTTCTCGCTTAAGAGGGCTTGCTTTTTCCAGAACATATATGCGTCTATCTATTTTATTTTGCTCAATTATTATTGATTGTTTTTTTAAATATCTTTTAAACCAAAATGTATTTTTTTGCTTTGTAACGCCTGGTGGCATATTGCTTCAAGCAAAGAAAATCCAAAAAAATAGGTTTGAGCTTTTATGCAATTTGTAGTTTTATTTTGGTTTGGGTTTTGGCCTGTGGGTGGATTTTTAGGGGTGTGGGAGGTGGGGGAACTCCGCCTATGATATTGATGCTAAGCTTATGCTTAATAAAATTATTCATAGCCGGTCCCAAGCCCGGATAAAGGAGGAGGGTCCAACCGTATAAACTTTGTGTTTAACAAAAAAAATCATGACTCTTTAATAATGGCCTTTTTTTTTCTTATCATATTGCTCATTTCTGTTTTGATGGGGTTGTCATTACATTGACACACATCTCCGTCATAATGTTTCAAGGCACCAAATTTGTTCAGTTTTCCATTGCTAATCTGTCATTTGTATAGTTTTGCAGGACTAGGAATATATTCTTGAAGCATTTTATAACATCACTGTAGAAGATCAACCATCAAAGTTTGAAAAAGCTTATACCAGAGAGAAATTGCTGAGGAAGAGCAGAGCAGAGCAGTGGAGACGGTTGCAAACTTGCAAGCCGTCTTTGGCCGCATTGCCTGCCACACCAAGAGAAAAGATAACAACACCTCGATGGCGTCTGCCATGGCTGGCGCCTATGTCCGCACGGCTGAGCTCTGCATGCTCAAGGTCACTATCTCCGGTGTCCGTGGCGGCGGATACATGTTAAGATTCCACGAGGCCGGCGGCGGCGAGGGAAGAGACCAGGCCAGGCTCTACCCGGGCGAGCCGGCGAGGGCGATGAAGTACCACTGCAACTTCGACCCTTCGCATGGCGCCTGTCTCCGGCGACCTACCGGACAGCTGCCCGGTGAGTGCTCCGCTGGTTCTCAGACTGCAATTTCCCTAGCATAGTTGAATTATGCAAGTTAACTCTGTGTGTGCGCGCGCGTGCCTGATAGTATCTATAGCAATTATTTCACTTCACCGTGCTATTTATTGGAGTGTTTCTTATTGACATTAATAACTTATTATTGCTGGGACATACTACTTTAATGAGATTTACTATTAATTGTCCATTCTCTGTTTTCATTAATGTGGGAGACAGACTATGTGCAAATTTATTTCTCATGCCGCAACAGATGTCAATCGATCACCTTCCATGGGTTTTTACAAATGGTTGATTTATACCTATATGATGTATGTAGTGTTAGTGTAAGTTCTTCCTTGGCTATTAACAAAATTGGCAAATTTAAATTGTGCAGTGAAAGTATTTCTACAGGACCTTCTTTTTGTTGTGAATTTTCAGTAAAGGTGAAACCTGTTCCAAAGTAACTCACTCAGCGCTAATATGTTGAATTGCAGTGATGCATTGTTTGATTTATAGTTAGTACTGATCTACTGATGTTGGTATGATTTTCATGGTTGGAGTGGAACCACCTTTATATTCTTAAGAACAGTGCTGAACAGAGTGTGCGATTTCCATTGGAGTATGCTATTTCTTGTTGAAATGAAATTACTTCTTGCTCATCCATAGCAGGATAATGATATTACTGATTTATAAGCATAAAAAGGATTACTGATTTATTTACTAATAATTATCTATTCTCTGTTTTCTAAGTGATAGAGTTGATGTGCAAATGTTTTTCTCTTGCCACAACAATGTCAGGTGCTCTCTTTCTATGCCCTTTTACAAATCGAGCAATGCATAGTTAGTACTAATGGTATAATTTATAGCTACATGGAGTGCGTACTATTAGTGTAAATTATTCCTTGGTTAATGGTAACATGAAAGGAACTAGCAGCGAAATTACTTTCTATAGGATTTTCGTTGTTGTGAAGTTTCAGAAAGGGTACTTAAATCACCTGTTGCAGAAAAAAACCAGTCAGTGCTAACATGCTGATTTGTAGCCATGGGTTGTTTGTATACGTCGGACTAGTTAAGAATTTTTGGAACACTTTGTTCGAGCTGCCCTCGAAAGCTCTTGAGCTCAGATCAAGATACTTGAAATATCGAGTGCAACCAAGAACAGAACAGACTGCCATTACTGCCATCCCTGCCCCCAGCCTGAAAGTCTCCATTGGGACAAGCCAGCATTCAGACTCTAGCTTCCTGACCATATATACTTCTTCAAGAGGCCTCAAAATCCTCCATGAGGACCGATGGGTAGACGTCACGCCATTCATGGTGAACATCAGTGATCCCTTATAGGTACATACATTGAGATTCTCCCAAGTCTTTTTTTTTGCATCCTTGATTATTCTAAACTCGTTGTTTTGTTCAAAAATTTCAGCTGGGCTCTTTAAAAAAGAAAATTCATCTGATTTCCCAGTGATGGGTTGAAGAGCAGGGTGGTGGCGAAGAACTATGCGCTGAGGGTCTCAATCACATGCTTCCTTCACACACATTTCCACCCGGCCTTGATGTGGTTGTATGGTCTGATCAAGGACTTGTTGTCTGATGGAAACCCTTCATTGCAGAGAGACCTTTGCCAGAGATGAGAACCCTTCATTGTACAGACGGACGCTTGACAGATATTACATCAAACATTACTGCTCGATCGGGCTAGATGTAAAAACTGTTATCTCTGGTTTTCGGTTGTGAATTGTGAAGGAGAGTTTGTGTACTGGTAGCATATTATAGACTATACCAGTCTAGCTGGGTCATGTATAGTTGAGCAGTTTGAAATGCTAAGAAAAGTGACAGTAAAATGGCAGTACAAGTACCAAAATATTGAATGCAGACCTAAATGGTACTACAGCAGTGCACTAGTTTGGTGTCCTGGTGCATTTTACTACTCCCTCCGTTCCGAATTACCTGTCGCACGTATGAATGTATCTAGATGTATTTTAGTTCTAGATACATCCATTTCAGCGACGAGTAATTTGGAACGGAGGGAATATATCAGAACAAGTAGTAGACTCGAAAAATCTTCATGGAATCTGTATATATTCAATCGTTTGTGAAAACTCTTTCCACTTAATTACTGTTAAAAGGAGGAGTTTTTACAAACTGTGGGAACAGATAAGGTTCTGCTATAGTGAAGAGTTTTCACGTGTGGGTTTCTGGCCGCGGGGAAAAGTGCAGTTTCTAGTAGTGACAGGATCTGTATTGAACAGAGGAGGAGTTTGTACAAATCGTGGAAACAGAGGAAGGCTCTGCTAAGTAAAGAGTTACCACAATCAGGGACTTCCTCTGTTTTCACAGGATCTGTATTTGTTCCATCGCTTGTGGAACTCTTTCCACTTATTAGTATATATTCTCATTTGACAGATTCGAACATAATATAGTACCACTAATCCTTTAACCCATTGATAGCACATCATCTTCTCCAGTTATGACATGCAAACTTTGGATATCAATGTGGTATATAGACACATGCATTCACAGATCTTCCAGCTCAGCAGAATAATTCATCAAAGTTTCCACCTTGCAAAAGTTGTGCTTAATTATACTTACTGAAAGAGCACGGTTGCATAACTCGAGTGATAAAATCAGCTGGACCTCGTGGCATTTGAAGGAACCAACTGAAAACAAAAGATTTGCGTACCGAACACCGAAGTAATCGTGTATATGAGGCCTGCTAATTAATTTTGTGGGTGACTCATGTTATTAAATTTTAATGTAGGCGTTCAATGACATGACCTGTGTTTCATCGTACCAGCAGGTTACCCATTTTCTTTTCTTTTTGACGAACAAGCTGATTCCTCTTGTAAATAAACACGACAATAAGTGCAAAAGAGGTGGTGGACTTAGCAAGGTTCTCTTTCTAGTTTCGCTGATTTGGGCAATGTTTCGAAGGTTCGCATCATGTTTAGGTTCCTTTTTTTCTGTTGTTTCTTTTATGGTCTTCTTTGGTTTTCTACTTTTAGTGTGTTTTTAAAAAAACATGTTTAAAAAATGTTTAGGATTGCAAAAAGATGTTCAGGTTTTCAAAAAATGTTCGTATTTTTGAAAGAATGTTCGTATTTTCAAAAAATGTTTGCCACTCTGTAAAAGTGTTTGTGTTTTCAAAATATGTCTAGAATAAAAAGAATTTCAAAATTTGTTTGTCTTGATATTCACCTTTTATTTGTTTTCGTAAAATGTTCACATTTAAAAATATTAAATTATTCACAAAAATAATTGCATTTTAAAAACTATTCTGATTTAAAAAATGTTTGCCTTTTATAAACAAAATCTTCGTGTTCAATAAATGTATGGGGTTGCAAAATTGTTCGCATCTTCCAAAATTGTTCATTTCTGTAAATATAAATTAAAAATGTCCGTCTTATATAAAAGTGTTCCTGTTTCTAAAATATATATGTAATTTCATCACATGTTCAAATTTCAGAAACTGCTGACAGTTTCAAAAATGGTTGTGTTATTTATAAAATGTTTAGAAATTGAAAAAGTTATTCGCAGTTTAAAACTGTGCAATTTCATAAAAAAATGTTGCATTTTCAAAATATGATTGTAATTTCAAAAAATGCCATGCTTTTAGAAATTTCTGCAAATTTCATAATATGTCCCCATTTGATAAAACAAATGTTAGTATTTTCAAAGAAAGTTCGCAAGGCCGACCTCAAAAACAGCATGATACGGTGTCCAACCTGCTGCCGTGCTCTGAGTCGCAATAGTGTTTAGTGCGTACACAGTAAAATGTGAAACATGAACCTACGCACTAAGGCTGGTCATAGTGGGGAGTAACTTATACTAGTGTCATGCATATGACACTAGTCTAAGTTACTACCTCCATAGTGCAAAGTAACATAGTAGTAGTGCTATAGATTGCTTTATTTATTAGCTCATAGACTCATTTTGCCTCGGAAAGCGCTATGTTGCAGTAACATATTATGTTACCACAAGCACCTCTTTCCTTATTAAATACTTGCCACATAAGCAAAATTGTCTTGGAATGTGTTAAGTTACTATCTAAGTTATCCCCACTATGGCTAGCTAAACGGAGCTCAGTGGGTCTACCCTGTCCCTCCCGCCTATGCCAGAGGATGCTAATTTGACATAAAGAGTGTCATATAGGAAATCTCAGGCCACGCCCCTTGCCAGGGGACCTCCTATATGCCGCTTGTTGCGGCAAAAGATCTGTATTTCACACAGGAGCGGCAAGCCTGGGCCGGTTCATTTCCTGTGGCAGACGGAGGCATCGCGTTCGCAAGAAGAAAAAAGGGAAGAAAAAAATAGGAGCGTGTTTGCGCTGTGACTCAATCCTACAACCTCGCAGCAAGTCACACGTTGTGCTAGCCGCTGCTCCCGAGAACCACTCATGCTAGATTTGTAGCACCATACATAAAGAAACGAACGACAGCGGCAAAACAACAATAGTTCACTAAAATTCTCAAAAACTAAAGTTTGTCAGAGGATTAAACTACTACACTAGCCACGGTAATTCCTAAATATTTGGTGTTCAAAATGGCAGCCCGATTTATAAACCTTTGTTGAAATTTCAAACAAGATTTTATTTTTTAAATTTCTGAACAAATTTTAATAACTCTAACATTTTGTGAAACCACAACATCTTTTGTGAATTTCAAACATTTTTTTGATAAATGAAAATAATTTTAAAACACAAAGATTTTTGAAATTTCATACAAAAATTTGAAAACGGGGAAAAGAAATAAAACACTAAATTTTTCGCATTTATGAACAATATTTTCAAAACATAAATATTATTTTAATTAGCGGACAAATGTTGAAAATAGGAACATTTATTGAATTTGAGAACAAATTTGGAAAGCAGAAGCATTTTTGAAATTTTGAACAAAATTGAAAATGCAACTTTTGAAACTACCCTAAAAAAATCTAAAACATGAACATTTTTCAAATTGGTGACCACATTTTAAAAGTTGAACATAATTTCGAATAAATTATGAAAACATGAACATTTTTAAAGTGATAACATTTTTCGAAATTCACGAATATATTATGAATTTTAATTTGTTTCAATATTTGATAACTTTAAATTTTAAATTATAAAAATATATTGCAAATGTGATTATGTTTTTAAATTTCGAACATTGTTTTAATAGAAGGAACACAATTTGAAATTGTTGAACATTTTTTGATTACAAGGGAACAAAATTTGACATTCTGAACATGTTCTGAAGAGTTGAATAGTTTTTGAAATTTTAAAATTTTGACAATTTAAACAGAATCAAAAAGAACAAAAAGCTAAATAAAACAAGAAACAGATAACAAAAAAAGGAAAAAAGGAAAAGGAAAAATAAAAAAAGGAACGAAATCATACCTGGACCGGTTGGGAACCTTCTAGAATGTTCTGAAAACCAGGATCGGTGAAATACGCAACAGGCCGGCCCATTTAATCGCTCAGGTTGCTCTGTCTGTCGTTTGCACGACAACTTTACGCAGTAAGCGTCGTATAGGGTTTTTCACGGGAGCAACTAATTAACGAACGCTCCTTCGGGAGCCTCCGAATGATCAGCGCCACTTAGGCTGCTCTCAGCCATTCGCCACGTGTCGCGCTCCGGGCGCTTCCTCCGGATTTTGTTTTTTCTATTTCTCCACACACGTTTTTGGCTTTTTAAACGGCTTTTTTGCCGGGTTTTTTTGACGTTTTGGTTTTTCACCGGTCTTCCCAAGCTTTTCGGCCAAAAAAAAAATTCGAAAAATTATATTTTTTGCGCAAAAAAATGCATTGTTTTTTTGCGAGAGTCACGGTTTTGTTTTCGCGAGAGGCACGGTTGTGCTTTCGCGAGAGGCACGGCCGTGCTCTTAAAAACGAAAAAAAAAACGTGTTTCTGTTTTTTTCCTTTCGCGAGAGGCACGATTTTGGTTCCGCGAGAGGGACCGTTGTGCTTTCGCGAGAGCCACGGCCGTGCCTCTTGGAAACGAAAAAAACACGTTTTCTGTTTTTTCTTTCGCGAGAGGCACGGTTTTGCTTCTGCGGGAGGCACGGTTGTGCTTTCGCGAGAGTCACAGTCGTGCCTCCTCGGAAACGAAAAAAAACGTATTTTCTATTTTTTTTTCCTTTCGCGAGAGTCTGCTTCCGTGAGAGGCACGGTTGTGATTTTGTCAGAGACACGGGCGTGCCTCTTTCGGTAAGGGAAAAAACTCGTGCTCCCGGTTCGGTTTTTTCGTCCGGTTTTTTTTGTGAAGAAAAAGTTCGTCAAAACCTATCAACATGGGATCTAGTTCTGAAGATCTCGACACAAGGAATCCAACGGCGAAAGCGGTTAAAGATTTGGACGCACGGTTTAAGAGATAAAATGTTTTGAATAAACGGATCTACGAAAAAAAGGAAAACTCCCAGGTTGCGACAAGTGGCGCACATGCAGCACGCCACTTGTCGCAACCTGAGGAAGTTGGAGTGATCTCCGCAAGGCGTACTCCTTAATTAGTGATTTTGGTTTTTCCCTTAACTTGCCTGGACAGATTCGACATGTCCGTGACAGACCAGGCCATACTACCTCATGGCGGCCAGGAGCCCAGGACGGCCCACTATCATACCCAAAAACCAACTAACTGTACCTACCTACTAGTCAAAAGTTGCTAAAAATACCTACTGGTCAAATTTTCATCGAAAAGAAAAGAAAACCTACAGTCACACACGCCTAAAAACTGCTAGTCAAACTCCAAAGAAAGGTCCTCCCCAACGGGCATCGGATCTGACCAATGGCTTTGCTTGGAAATCCGGCGACCACCAGATCACTCAGCCCTCTATCTCACTATGAATAAGTGTGGGTCCCACTCGATCGTTCTTACTTCCTCTAAAATTATTTTCTTGCTTAGTCCTGACAAGTGGGGCCCACACTTATCATTGTAATCTAGAAAGAGCTGACATGTGAGACTAGGAGTACTTTGGTCACATAACATAGTCAACAAGTTTGACCTGATAGTAACAGTGTCTAATGGCATTTTTGGGCAAACATTTGATGAAATGATGGCGTTTTTAGGTGTCTACCGACATTTTTGAACAAGTTTATCACGAAGCGATTGCATTTTTAAGCAGTTGTAACTTCTACTGACAAAACTGAGCAGTGTGATACAAACTAATGGCATAAATGATAAAAGTCCTTTTGAAAAGTTAGTTCGCCCATTTGTTTCACACACTGAGATGTGACCTTTTGGGTGTGTGACGAGTTAAGGCTACGTACGCTAGGCTACGTATGCAATGATCTTAATTGATATGCATGAACAAATATTGGTGCATAGTTCTTACTATCCCAGCCTAATTTGATTAGATAATCGATTACCAATTGTTCAGTCTGTATTGAAAAACACTTCCCAATTGCATCACGAGTCGTGACAAGCACAGCCGGCTTGCATAATTGAGTACTCCAGTTATTAAGCATTGGAGCGTTTTTATACTGCCAAGTGCATGTATATATATTTTCAAGGCCAACGCAGAGTCCTGGTTTTCTATTCAGACAAATTAACACAAAGTCTTTGTGCAGCTGAGTCATATTAACTAATTCATCTCAAGGTACTTCTGGCAAAAGGCAGAACACACAGCTCGATGAGCATCATGCGGACAGCAGCTAGCTTGGCTGGCATCACAATGGGTTTACCTACTGCCATATACAAATGCATCGTCTTGTTTGCTGGGCCGTCAGCTAAACCAAAGCTGCACTTGCATGTGTTATTGTGACCTTGGAAATTTGGAACATTTCCTGGTCATGACCACCAAGTAATCGTATAATGGTTGCAAAATCAAATCCTCCTGAACAGGTAAAAGGGATTACATACGACAGTTTGGATCAACGTATGGCGCTTCCGGATGTCCAAGCGGTTCTCTTCCGGAGAGAATTGTCCAAAAAGTGAAACAGGTGCCTACACACTAAATGGAGCTCAATGGGCCTGCTCGGTCGCTCCCGCCTATGCGATAGGACGGCAATTCGACACAGAGAGTGTAGTATAAGAAGCCTCACAGATTTGACATGTCCGTGACACTCCAGCCCATACTACCTCATGGCGGCCAGGATAGTAGTCAAATTTCCATCAAAAAGGAAAGAAAACCTACTAGTCAAACACCCATAAGAACTGCTAGTCAAACTCCAAAGAAAGGTCCTGCCCAACAGGCATCGGATGGCCAGGGGCTTTGCACGGAAATCCGACGACCACCCGATCACTCTGCCCTAGGTCTGGAAGGAGACAAGGCCACACATTCAAAGATTAATTCTTTCGTTTGTTATATTATGCAAAATTGAAGTTCTTGAAACTTGAATCCTTGGTTTCTCATATTTCTGGAGGCTACATATGGTCATATTATTTTACAAAAATTGGCATGGGCAAGTTTGTCAATGATACCAATGTGCTTGATTTTTTCTTAATAAAGCTTAAGAATTTTTTTTACTGTGTTCTAGAAGATTAGAAGGAGCTCCCACGCGGTTTTTAAAAGTAATGTTTAATGGGTACACCCGAATCCATGATGATCCTTGTGCAAAAAGCCTTCTCTTGAACAAGTCAATTAGATGGAGCTCCAACGCCCCCCGGGAAGGCGAGGGCATGATTTTTGCCGTGTGTGCATGACAGCGATGTTTGATGTTAGGTTCTACAGGTCACTTCAAAGGGTTCAATGGTGACGACCGTGGCTCCAGGGTCCTTGTCCTTAGGGGTACATGCACAAAAACTTCCTCAATGTCATCGGTAAGGTCTGACCGGCTCCAGTATGGGAGTGGCGATAGCGGGGCATCGGTAGTTTGTTGTGGCAACAACAATGATCGTTCGATGGTACATAGTCCTCTGTGTAATTTTAATTATATTTGAGGTACTTTATACTTTTAATAAATCTTTATAATAGATATGTGTCATTTTTGAAAAAATTATCATTTACACCACTTGTTGTGTCACATTACTCAGTTTTGCCATAAGGATTTTCAAGTACTCGGAAATGACATCACTCTGTTAGCCGCAAGCTAAATAAAGGCCACTAGACACCATTACTGTTAGCTCAAAAGTTGTTTACCATGTTATATGACCAAAATACCGATGGACCCACATGTTAGCTCTCTCTCTATCTCACTATGAATAAGTATGGATCCCACCTGATCACCAACAATGTTCTTATTTCCTCTAAAGTTATTGCTTGTTTACTCCTGACAAGTTGGGCCCACACTTATCATTGTGATCTAGAGAGAGCTGACATGTGGGACTAGGCATAATTTGGTCATATAACATGGTCAAGAAGTTTGACCTGATAGTAACAGTGTCTAGTGACATTTCTGGGTAAACATTTAACGAAACGATGGAGTTTTTAGGTGTCTAATGACATTTTTAGCAAGTTTCTCACGAAGCGATGGCATTTTTAAGTGGTCGTAACTTCTAGTGCAAAACTGAGTAGTGGGATACAACTAGTAGAATAATGATTAAAAAAACTTTGGAAAAGGACAACTTCGCCCATTTGTTTCACACACTGAGATGTGACCTTTTTGGGTGTGTGACAGAGTTAAGGCTGCGTATGCTATGCTACGTATGCTAGACTGCGTATGCAATGACCTTAATTGATACTCCCTCTGTCCGCAAATACTTGTGTGTGACAGAGTTAAGGCTGCGTATGCTATGCTACGTATGCTATGCTACGTATGCTAGACTGCGTATGCAATGACCTTAATTGATACTCCCTCTGTCTGCAAAAGATGTATCTAGTTTTAGATACATTTTTTTATCCATTTTGATGACAAGTATTTTTGGACGGAGGGAGTATGTACGAACAAATCTTGGTCCGTATTTCTTAGCATCCCAACCTAATTTGATTAGATAGTCGATTACCATTTAAGAACATGGGGCAGTGCTGCTCATTAATACGCGTATGATTTTGTATTCGGTGGAGAATTTGTCCAACAATATGTTGGTTATTTTGTAATCGTTTGGTATGTATGAAAAACACTTCCCAATTGCATCACGTGTCATGACAAACACATCGGGCTTGCATAATTGAGTAGTTATTAAGCAGTGGAGTGTTTTTATACTGCCAAGTGCATGTATATTTCCAAGACCTACGCAGAGTCCTGGTTTTCTATTCAGTCAAATTAAAACAAAGTCTTTGTGCAGCTGAGTCACAGTAACTAATTTGTCTCAAGGTACTTCTGGCAAAAGGCATAACCGCATAACACATGGCATCTAGCTTGGCTGGCATCACAATGGGTTTACCTACTGCCATATACAAATGCATCGTCTTGTTTGTTGGGCCGCCGTCAGCTAAACCAAAGCAGCACTTGCATATGTTATTGAGACCTTGGAAATTCGGAAGATTTGCTGGTCATGACCACCAAGTAATCGTACAATGGTTGCAAAACCAAATATTGTTGCTATTTCCTGGTCATGGCAACGAGAACTCTCTCTTGTACAGGGAGAAATTAGTGACATCAAACATTACTACGGCGTTGGGTTAGATGTGAAAACTGCTATTTCCAGTTTCGAGTTATGAATTGTGACGTTATGCGGGTGACGTTATGCGTTATGCGTCATGATATTCTTTCTGCTTCTTTTCTTTGTTGTACATGATGTGACGCGCCATGGACCCTGCACACCAATGAACTCTCGACACGAGGTACATTTTCTTTTGTGCGTTCTAATGAAACCACGAAAGCTTGAAACAGGGCAGTTTGCTCGTCCACAAAAACCAAAAGGACACCCAATATTCCTCATATATACTCCCTCTATTGCAATGAATAAGGTGCACGCATGCATCTCAAAATTCATTTTGACCAGAAATTAGACCAATCAAATATTGTTTATATGTGATAAAATTATACCATTAAATTTATATTTGAAAAAATATTTTAAAGGTATAATTTTGGAGTCACAAAACTATATATTAGTCTTATTTCTGATCAAAGATAAATTTTGTGATGCATGTGTGCTTTACATTCATTGGAATGGTGGGAGTGTATGTTTCACATGGCGTCATGTCCCATGATGTCATTTGCAAATGAGGGAAAAGGGCTCCACTCCGCTTTGTACAAAGCAGCTAGCTTACGAGGTCAGAAAATTCAAGTGGGTAATGTGCTTATTTCTTGATATACTTCTACCTCCATCCTGGCTTATTAGTCCCCTTGTATTTAGGGTCATAATTTGACGATGATTTTAACTAATAAAATATAAATTATATGTAGAAAAAATAATATCATCATAAGCTATGTTCAAATACGAATCCAACAATACAAATTTTTGTGACGTGCATTAACTTTTAATAGTTAGATCTATAGTTAAACTTTGACACTAAATATGAAGGGGGCCAATAAACCAGGACGATGGTAGTACTACATACCAGCCCGATCTGACAAAATATCGATGACAAGGACTCCCGGTCCATTGCTCTTTAAAATCCTTGCACTTAGCAAAATTGTCAGTTTGGCTTGAGTGGGGCTAGACGACTGAATAAAAATGACTCCCAGTGCATTAGTCTTTAAAATACTTGCACTTCGTAAAATGTGTGCTTGTTTGGCTTGATTCGGTGTAGACGACTGAATAAAAGACAAGGACTCTCGTTCCATTGGTCTTTAAAATACTTGCACTTAGTGATGTTGTTAAAATTCTCCACTACTTAACTACTCAATTATGCAAGCATGGTGTGTTTGTTAAAACTTTCCACTACTTAACTACTTAATTTGAGTAAGCCCCTTAATTAGTTTAGCCTTCCGCAAAAGAAGGTGAGTTGTATGCGGCCTTTGTGTAGCATCGTGTAGACCGTGAACCTCCCAATCAAACCAAACTAATAAATTGGCCGGCATCACGACATGTTACTTACTTTTTTGCAAGAACGATAAATTACCTATTGCTAAATATACAAAGGCATTGTCTTATTTGTTGGGCCGTCAGCCAACAAATGGTGACTCACATGCATTGTTGTGACGTTGATTCCAACGCATTCTTGGTCATATGTAAGACAAATATACACGTCATTCAAACTAGACCAAATTACGTATGTTATACATGTCATCTTTTTTTAGAGAAGACTTGACTTAAGCGTAACCCAAACCTTATATTCCTAGGGGCACGCACCGCGGCGCACACATGCATGCGGCCACCCCATTACTTCTATATTCAAAAGGTTTTTGGTCATTTGCATGTGTTTTACATGTCGTGCATGTAGCTTTAGGCAGAGTTGCATGGTCCACCCCTCCCACCTTTCATGTTTTTTAAATTTCTTCTCCAAATTTTAATCTATTATGTATTTTTAACAAAATGTCCAATTTAATTTTCATGTGCATGTTTTTTAATCTTGTGACAAGGAAAAAATATAGCACTCTTGAGTACATTTTGACAACTTCTAAAATTTTACTAAGTTCTAAATATTTAAACTTGATAGTCGTAAAAATAAGTTTTTACCAAGTTTCATTTTCTGTCAAGGATTAGGGGTTAGGATAAGTGTTTTGGGATTAGTTCTTATAGTTTAGAGGTTAGAGGTTAGGGTTTAGTGTTTGAGTTTTACTTTCTGAAAGTTGGTGAATTTATCATTCGTTCATATCAAGTTTTAGTAGTCGAAACTTTGTGATTTTTTTAGAACTTGTCAAAACGTATTCAAAAGATATCTAGTTTCAAAGCCCTCATCACAAGGAACAAAAATATGCAAATGAAATATAAATTGGACTTTTAGTCCACAATATACAATAGATACAAATCTGAAAGTAAGAAGAAAAACATGAGAGATGGGTTGGGTGGAGTATCACTCTTTGCCAAAAGCTGCCAAAAACTACATGCATGAACCACACCCGAAGTAACTAAGCCCTAAACACATGCAGACATTCTTGAATTTTGATGACATCATGTGGCCCAAAATGTCCATGTCACTGTATGTACGTGTGATAAATCGCCTCTCCCAAACCTACACAAAGAAACATCAAATGTTTTTTTTTCAATATATAGATGATTCATTCTTTCACCTTATTACAATTTAAGAGGATTGATGACTTCATGTGTGCCTGATGTGCATGTTGCTTGAAATTTACATTTATGGACGAAGCAAGTAAGCATAGGTTAATAGGAAATCGGTTGGTCATAACACTTGGATTTAATTAAGAAGCTAGACCATGACTAGCAGATGAAACCGGTAGCCACATGGTAGTATTGTCTTGTGAAAGATGAAAGGATAAAGCCTTGGGTATATCAATGTAAAGATATGACATATGACATAAATGAGGGCAAAACAAAGGGAGACCATTATCTTTTTAGTCGCAAGGAGAGAATAATTCAAGACATCTGCATTATTATTTTTCACGCCCCGCACATAATGGATTATTATCAGCACACTACTGGATGACTTTGAGATGAATGCAGATGCTCATCAAGTTGAACCTAAGCACTTTGAGATGAATGCAGATGCTCATCAGGTTGAACCTAAGCACATGGGGTGTTTGAGGTCAGTGGCGGAGCTAGAACTTTTGTGAGGAACCGGAGAACAACATATAAAACAGGACCACACAATCAACCGTTTGACTACACAACATACAAAATAACACCGAACAATCGGGTATTCGAATACAAAACAAAAAAAAATAGCACCAAACTTTTGAACCTCAAGTCCACATTAGTAATGAAGTGAAATTGCGAATACAGTAGTCATAGAGAGGTAGCTTCAAAGTATACTAATAATAAGCAATGCATTAATATTTGGTTTCGCAGAAAAAAAATAAAGTTGAGATTTGACAACATAAGTCCTGGAACAAAACTCACTATGTTGCCGCACAAGTATAACTATCCAAATTACCATCCAAACATTTGAAAAGATACTAGAACACAAAAAGGAACTAAATTGACATAAATTGCATGTACAGAACAGACCCCTAAATCAAAGGCTAAACTCAAGAAGTCATGATCATACTCGGCGGGCAGGATTTTCCGTGTGTGTGGTCCGATAGGTAACTACTTGGGTCGATCATATATATGATTTTGAGCATATGTTCAATATTATTCGTTGCCGGTCCCAAAGCCTGGGAAGAGGAGGACGGTCCAACCATATATAATTTGATAATTATTCGCAAAGATTCGAGTCTTTTTCAATATTACCATATTTTCCTTTTTCCAGCTTACTTTTTTTCCTTTTTTGTTTGATGGGGTTGTCAGAGTGTGTCAAGGGTTCAAATTTGTTCGGTTTGAATGTTGAGTGTCCGATTTATCCGGTTTTTAAGCTTACAAACCAAAACTAGACCGACTCTATTTCTTGCTCTATTTAGGAATTTTATAGCAATACTACTATGAGTGGGGCGTTTTGGTGACCGAGCTCCATGTAGCCCTTTATTTTTGAAAAATTCTAAAATCAAACTTTTTGACTTCGAAAAATTCTGGAAAAAAATATGCAACTTTACAAGGATGAAATGTATGTGTGTGTGTTTAAATTCAAGGTGAAATACTTTGAAATGCGACCTACACAAAAAAGACAAATTTCTGGACTTTGAGGATGAATAGTATCATGTGTTAAAAAGCCTTAGATTTGTCTTTTTTGCACAGACTTCATTTTAACGTATTTTGTCCTAAAAATTTACACGCATGTGTGTTGTGCCTCCATGTATATGTGTATTTTTTTCAGATTTTTTTGAATTGTAAAAACATGAATTTTCATGAATTTTGCGTTTTTCAAAAACTGGCCTGCATGGAGGCCGAGCTCCAAAAGGCATTTTCGTACTACTACGGAGTACTCTAGAAGATTAGCAGTCCTTGTTTGAAACTTTGGTGACAGTTGACAGCGAAGTACTACCGGGCACCAATAATTCTAAACGCACGGACATTTACAGGGGTTTTACAGGAGTTTTCTTCACAGCCAATTTACTGCCCTCCACTTTATTTGATCCAATCAAAAGATCCCAGCTAGGCCTCTTCGTTGATCCCGTGCTAACCCTGCCGGTGTGTGTAGCAAAGCCGAAGTACTACGGAGTACATTTCCAGTATAAATGCAGAGGAAGCAGAGAGGAGGCAATTGCAAGCAGACCATCCAGTCATCCAGAGCCCACGGTACCTCGACGACGGCAGCCATGTCCGCCGCCTACGACCGCACGGCCGAACTCCGAGCGCTGGACACCACCTGCTCCGGCGTCCATGGCCTTGCTGCCTCCGGCATCACGGAGCTCCCGCGCATTTTCCGCGTCCCCGACCACCACCAGGAATCACCGCCACCGCAAGCTCTCTTCCAAGAACCGCCCTCGTCAGCGGCGTCCATTCCGGTGATTGACCTCGGCGGCTCTGACCGTGCCGCCGTGGTCGCTGCCGTCCGCCGGGCTGCCGCGGAGTGGGGATTCTTCCAGGTGACGGGTCACGGCGTGCCTCTGGAGTCAATGGCCGCGGCGACCGACGCGGCGCGGGGATTCCACGAAGCCGACGGCTGCGAGGGCAGCGACAAGGCCAGGCTCTACTCGCGTGAGCCGGACAAGGCGGTCAAGTACCACTGCAACTTCGACCTGCACCAGTCGCCGGTGGCCAACTGGCGCGACACGCTCTACCTCCGCATGGCCCCCGATCCGCCCGACGCCGGCGAACTACCGGACAGCTGCCGGTGAGTGCTCTGCAGGTTCCCTAACTGTAATTCCTCATGGAGATTCGATTGCTTGCTTGAGAGTATATGATGATTGCATGATTTTCATGGTGGGAATGGAAACACCTTCACAGTTTCTATTAATGTGATATTTCCCATTGAAATGAAATATGTTCTTCTTAAACCGTACTAATTACTGTAGTAGGTAAATGAGATTTACTATTAACATGTATTCTATTTTATTTATCATAGATACTATTGCAAATATCATTTCTTGTCTTTCTCTGCGTTTTTATCACATGAGTAATCTACAGGTAGTACTAATGGTTACTCCTTCCATTAATTCCTAAATATAAGTCTTTTTAGAGATTCCAATACGGACTAAATACGGAGCAAAATAAGTAAATCTACACTCTAGAATGTGTCTATATACATCCATATGTAGTCTTTATTAAAATCTCTAAAAGGACTTATATCTAGAAACGGAGGGAGTAGTTTATATCTCAATGGAGTATGTATTGTTAGTGTGAGTTCTTGACTATTGAAAACATGTCAAGAGTTAAATTGTCCAGTGAAATCACTTCCCAGCCCTTTTTGTTGTGAAGTTTCAGTAAAGTTTATGTAAATGACCTGTTTCAAAAAAAAATCGGCGCTAACATGTTGATTTGCAGCGATGTGTTGTTTGAATACGCCAAGCAATTAAAGGACTTGGGGAAAACTTTGTTCGATCTGCTCTCGGAAGCTCTTGGGCTCAAACCGAGCTACCTGACAGATATAGAGTGCAACCAAGGACAGGTGATAGTATGTCACTACTACCCTCCATGCCCCCAGCCTGAACTCGCCATCGGGACAAGCCGGCATTCAGACTATGGCTTCCTAACCATACTTCTCCAAGATGAAATTGGCGGCCTTCAAGTCCTCCATGATGACCGGTGGGTCGATGTTGCACCGACACCCGGAGCATTCATCGTGAACATCGGTGATCTCTTACAGGTATCTATTGTGATACATCTCATTCTGAATTGTCTGTTCAACATATGGGTGTCATCCCTGATCATTCTGAGCTGTTTTGTTTTGGTAAAACAATGTTCAGCTGGTCTCCAATGACGGGTTCAGGAGTGTGGAACATAGAGTTTTGGCGAAGAACACTGCACCGAGGGTATCGATCGCGTGCTTCTTCAGCACGCAATTCCACCCTGCTTCGACGAGGATGTATGGTCCAATCAAGGAGCTGTTGTCCAATGAGAACCCGCCGTTGTACAGGGAGACCCTTGTCAGAGATTACGTGAAGCATTACTTCTCCATCGGGTTAGATGGGAAAACTGCCATCTCTGATTTCAGGTTGTGAGTTGTGAAGGTGAGTTTATGTCCTACTTGTCTAATGCTAAGAAAGTGAATGTAAAATGGCAGTGTAACTGCCAGAATACTGTATGGACGCCTAAATTGTACATGAGTGTACTATTTGGTCTTATTGTGCACCGGTACGGTAGCAGAACTAGCACACTACAAAATCTTCATCAGATTCCTCTTTGTTCCATTGTTTGTGAACATCGTCCCCTTAATTATGCTTCATGTCTGATCTTGTAAAAACATAGGTTGGATCTATGCAGCCAAAGGCGACGGGCATCGAATTCTTTCCTGTAAAATGCTTGATTACCTTCCATTTTGGTTTGTGATGTTTGAGCATCATAGTGCCCAAACTGCTCAATCTTGAGCTATTTTTCCTCTTACTTGCCCGCTCCTGCCCGCCTCTGCACTATTCATAGCGACGGGAGGGCGACGTGGATGACTTGGTTCTGCCTAGCACATCTCTCATCCTTTATATTCCTCTTATATCTGAAAGAGCTGCTACTCCATATAAATCAAGAGAGGTCTTGCTGGGAAGATGATCCTATTAGTTAGGCAATGGTTCGAAGAGCACGGCGATGGCGCTGCAGTGCTGCGGACGGAGTGCTTGCCGGAGACCCACCGGTGGCTCCCCTCGGCCGTGCCATTTGCGGAGGCATTGGCAACTCTCTTGAGCTTCACTGTGAACTCCAGCTTCTGGTGCATCAAACCTAAGGCCAGCATATTCGTTGATGTCTCGACGGTGATGTCCTCCATCGCGACGACCTCCGCGTTTTACACTAACAAGGGATCCCCGATGTTAGTCACAGCGTGCTTGACATCAGTCTCCGGTGTGACCGGCGTAAGCGTCACCGATCGATGGGGTAGTTGAGATCTTTTCCGTGGATCAGTGGCGGACTTAGGAAAATAGAGCATCTCTAACTGATCCCCTAAAAGGTGTAAGAGGATCAATTTGGTTTTCCTCCTTTACATGGCACATAACCGAACCCCTATCACTGTTAAAGGAGGATAATTTTTTACTCGAGAGGTGCTCCGACTCTCAAATACACTCGGTCGCCCACCCGTGGAGTAAAAGTGTTGGCCTCTCCCATATGATCGCGCCGTCCCCACCCATGCCGCGTCTTAGTCAAGGTTGCTTGTGACAACCATCCAAAGCCTCCACCGGCAACCGCCGCAACATCGATCACATCAACGAAATGACAAATCGGATCTTCTTCCTCCGAGCCTATGCGTCGAATGCTGGCTATCTCAAAGTCCACCGACCACTAGCAGCTTGTGCATCGGCTCAACGTCACCGGCTAGCAGTGACACCTCTGTCATCCTTCAAGTGCTCGATGGCTTGCCTACATGAGTTTTTTTGCCTTTTCATCTCAACGTCGCCGGCCGCCCGTGACATCTCCGAGTCGTCTATAGTGTAGATGAAGAAGTTTAGGGATATGATCTTCAAGGACTCTTTGTCGGAGGAGGAGGAAGAAGATGATGACAACTTCCAAATGGCCATTGGCATGACCTTCAATGAGGATTTTTGGTGGCCGAGAAGAGGATCATAATTTGGTCTCATACACATCAATCGAGATAGAGCGGAGGGCCATGAAAAGATTATGAGAGATTATTTCAACCCCAATTAATCCTACCTATCTAGAGAAGTATTTTTGCCAGTGATTTCGGATGCACAAAGTCTGTTTCTCAGAATTGCAAAAGTTTTGGAGAAGCATGATAATTGGTTCAAACTCAGGAGGATTGCATGAGGAGAGATAAGTGTGAGCCCTTTGATGAAGTATATTGTGGTTGTTCGCATGCTAGCCTATGGGTGTCTGGCTGAGGCCGTTAACGACTTTTTCCACGTGGGAGAAGATATAATCTTGGAGGTCGTTTGAAAGTACACAAAAGTCTTGATTGAGATCTTTGGGTCGGATTACTTGAGGTCACCCACTAATGAAGACATCGAGAGGCTGTTGGGATTGAGTGAAGAATGAGGATGGCCTAGGATGCTTGGATCAATTGACTGTATGCACTTGACATGAAAGAATTTTACTACGGGATGGAAGAGTCGGAATAAAGGCCACTACAAAGATCCAACACTCATTCTTGAGGTTGTTGCATCGTAGGATCTATGGACTTGTCATCATTCTTTGGACTGCTTGGCACTCGTAATGACCTGAATGTGGTGTCGAGATCACCACTGTTTGCCCGGCTTGTTGCCGGGGATACTCCTCCTAGCAACTATGTTGGCAATGTTCCCGAGTATACAATGGGTTACTACCTTGCAGATGGCATCTATTCTCCATGGGCCACATTTGTCAAGGCAATCCCGCGTCCAGAAGGTACAAGAGATCTCACTTTGTAGTGTGTCAAGAGTCGGCAAGGAAGGATGTGGAGAGAGCTTTTGGTGTGCTGCAGAAGCACTTTTGCATCATTTGTGGCCCTGTCGAATATTGGAACCCCAAGGTTCAATGGCAAATAATGACATGTAGCATGATCTTGTATAACATGACCACTGAAGATGAGACAGACATGCCTGAGAACCTTCGGTACATCTTCAATGGGGATCATGTTGAGGCTGAGCGCTATGCAAATAGGGACACATCGAAGCATCGAGAACCAAGAAGTTAGTACCCAGCTCCAAGATGATCTTGTTGAGCAGAGCACTTCATAGTTGTGCTTTTATCATGCTCTTCACTTCACTTGAACCCTTTGGTGTATTTGAATTTTAATAATTTGGTTTGTAAACTCAAAAATTGTAATATTCGTGAATTGTGTGAACCTTAATTGTTATATTTGGATTTATATATGTGCAAACATGCAGTTGAATGTAGTCTGTAAAATAAAACTAAAAAGATTTGGCAAAAACTAATTAGGGAGTTCAGTTTAGGGAATCGGCTAGAAACCACACTTTTTACAAGAGCCAATATAGTGAGTTAAAGGATACTCGGTGGTTTACTCTAAATTACAAGGGATCAGTTAGAGATGCTCTATGTACGGGGGATGTTGAACCTCAAAACGTGAGTACAGTTCTGAGGAAAATTACACTATAGTACAATTTGAAGTCATACTAGGTCTTCACAAATAAAACAAATAGTCTAAAATAACATCATAATTGCAAAATATATCCAAAATAGCATCAAGTCCTTAAAAAATTAGTGTTAAGTATACCATATACACTTTCCAGTCTTGTAGGGGGTGCCCTAGATCCGACCCAGCCTTGAGCCCTCGATATTCCCCGCCGTCGCGCAACTCACGTTTGACATCAGCAGGATGGTGTCATTGATCAAGCTATCGTTGTAACCAAGGCGGCACGTGTAGGGTGTTGGGGAACGTAGCAGAAATTCAAAATTTTCCTACGTGTCACCAAGATCTATCTATGGAGAAACCAGCAACGAGGGGAAGGAGAGTGCATCTACATACCCTTGTAGATCGCTAAGCGGAAGCGTTCAAGAGAACGGGGTTGAAGGAGTCGACTGTCGTGATCCAAATCACCGGAGATCCTAGTGCGAACGGACGGCACCTCGCGCTTAACACACGTACAGCCGGTGGCGTCTCCCATGCCTTGATCCAGCAAGGAGAGAGGGAGAGGTTGAGGAAGACTCCATCCAGCAGCAGCACAACGGCGTGGTGGTGGTGGAGGAGCGTGGTAATCCTGCAGGGCTTCGCCAAGCACCTGCGGGAGAGGAGGAGGTGTCACGGGAGGGAGGGAGGCGCTAGGGCTTCAGGTGCGGCTGCCCTTCCTCCCCTCCACTATATATAGGGGCAAGGGAGGGGGAAGGAGCCTTGCCCCTTCCTCCAAGGAAGGGGTGCGGCCAAGGGGGGGAGGAGTGCCTCCCAAGTCAAGTGGAGGCCCTCCCCCTTAGGGTTTCCCCTCCCATGCGCATGGGCCTTGGGGGGGCTGGTGCCCTTGGCCCATTATGGCTAGGGCGCCCCCCCCTACAGCCCATGCTACTGTATTGGACGTGGTGGAACAATTTCCGGACCTCCGGACCCCTCCGGAATCCTCCGGAACCTTCTGGAAGCTTCCCGGTACAATACCGAAAAAACCCGAACTTTTTCCGAAACCCGAACAACAACTTTCCATATATAAATCTTTACCTCCGGACCATTCGGAACTCCTCGTGACGTCCGGGATCTCATCCGGACTCGAACAATATTCGTAACCACATACAAACTTCCTTTATAGCCCTAGCGCCATCGAACCTTAAGTGTGTAGACCCTACGGGTTCGGGAGACATGTAGACATGACCGAGGCGTTCTCCGGTCAATAACCAACAGCGGATCTGGATACCCATGTTGGCTCCCACATGTTCCACGATGATCTCATCGGATGAATCACGATGTCAAGGACTCAATCGATCCCGTATACAATTCCCTTTGTCTAACGGTATTGTACTTGCCGAGATTCGATCGTCGGTATCCCGATACCTTGTTCAATCTCGTTACCGGCAAGTCTCTTTACTCGTTCCGTAACACATCATCCCGTGATCAACCCCTTGGTCACATTGTGCACATTATGATGATGTCCTACCGAGTGGGCCAGAGATACCTCTTCGTTAACCGGAGTGACAAATCCAGTCTCGATTCGTGCCAACCCAACCCAGACACTTTCAGAGATACCTGTAGTGCACCTTTATAGTCACCCGATTCGTTGTGACGTTTGGTACACCAAAGCATTCCTACGGTATCCGGAAGTTGCACAATCTCATGGTCTAAGGAAATGATACTTGACATTAGAAAAGCTTTAGCATCTGAACTACGATCTTTGTGCTAGGCTTAGGATTGGGTCTTGTCCATCACATCATTCTACTAATGATGTGACCCCGTTATCAATGACATCCAATGTCCATGGTCAGGAAACCGTAACCATCTATTGATTAACGAGCTAGTCATCTAGAGGTTAACTAGGGACTTGGTGTTGTCTATGTACCCACACATGTATCTGAGTTTCCTGTCAATACAATTATAGCATGGATAATAAACGATTATCATGAACAAGGAAATATAATAATAACTAATTTATTATTGCCTCTAGGGCATATTTCCAACAGTCTCCCACTTGCACTAGAGTCAATAATCTAGTTCACATCGTCATGTGATTAACGCTGATAGGTCACATCGCCATGTGACCAACATCCAAAGAGTTTACTAGTGTCTGTAAACTAGTTCACATCATCATGTGATTAAGACTCAAAGAGTTCGGGGTTTGATCATGTTTTGCTTGTGAGAGAGGTTCTATTCAGCGGGCTGTAACATTCAGATCCGTATGTACTTCACAATTCTCTATGTCATATTGTAACGCTGCTTCCACGCTCCACTTGGAGCTATTCCAAATGGTTGCTCCACTATACGTATCCGCTTTGCTACTCAGAGTCATTCGGATAGGTGTTAAAGCTTGCATCGACGTAACCCTTTACGCCGAACTCTTTATCACCTCCATAATCGAGAAATATTTCCTTATTCTTCTAAGGATAACTTTGACCGCTGTCCAATGATCCGTTCCTGGATCATTCTTGTACCTCTTGACTGACTCATGGCAAGGCACACATCAGGTGCGGTACTTAGCATAGCATACTATAGAGCCTACGTCTGAAGCGTAGGGGGCGACCTTCGTCCTATCACTCTTTTCTCCCGTGGTCGAGCTTTAAGTCTTAACTTCATACCTTACAACTCAGGCAAGAACTCCTTCTTTGGTGATCCATCTTGAACACCTTCAAGATCATGTCAAGGTATATGCTCATTTGAAAGTACCATTAAGCGGTTTTGATCTATCCCTATAGATCTTGATGCTCAATGTTCAAGTAGCTTAATACATGTTTTCACTTGAAAAATACTTTTCAAATAACCCTATATGCTTTCCAGAAATTCTACATCATTTCTGATCAACAATATGTCAACAACATATACTCATCAAAAATTCTATAGTGCTCCCACTCACTTCTTTGGAAATACAAGTTTCTCATGAACTTTGTATAAACCCAAAATCTTTGATCATCTTATCAAAGCGCACATTCCAACTCCGAGATGCTTACTCCAGTCCTTAGAAGGATCGCTGGAGCCAGCATACCTTTTAGCATCCTTAGGATCGATGAAACTTTTCTGATTGTATCACATACAACCTTTCCTTACGAAAACTGGTAAGGAAACTCGTTTTGACATCCATCTGCCAGATTTCATAAATGCAGCTTATGCTAACATGATTCCGACGGACTTAAGCATCGCTACGGATGAGAAAATCTCATCGTAGTCAACTCCTTGAACTTGTGAAAAACTCTTCGCCACAAGTCGAGCTTCATAGACGGTGATATTACCGTCCACGTCCGTCTTCTTCTTAAAGATCCATTCATCTCAATGGCTTGCCTATCATCGGGCAAGTCCACCAAAGTCCATGCTTTGTTCTGATACATGGATCCTATCTCGGATTTCATGGCTTCTAACCATTTGTCGGAATTTGGGCCCACCATCGCTTCTCCATAGCTCGCAGGTTCATTGTTGTCTAGCAACATGACCTTCAAGACAGGATTGCGTACCACTCTGAAGTAGTACGCATCCTTGTCACCCTACGAGGTACGTTAGTGACTTGATCCGAAACTTCATGATCACTATCATAAGCTTCTACTTCAATTGGTGTAGGTGCCACGGGAACAACTTCCTGTGCCCTGCTACACACTAGTTGAAGTGACGGTTCAATAACCTCATCAAGTCTCCACCATCCTCCCACTCAACTTTTCGAGACAAACTTTTCCTCAAGAAAGGACCCGATTCAAGAAACAATCCCTATTGCTTTCGGATCTGAATTAGGAGGTATACCCAACTGTTTTGGGTGTCCTATGAAGATGCATTTTATCCGCTTTGGGTTCGAGCTTATCAACCTGAAACTTTTTCACATAAGCGTCATAGCCCCAAACCTTTAAGAAATGACAGCTTAGGTTTCTCTAAACCATAGTTCATACGGTGTCATCTCACCGGAATTACGTGGTGCCCTATTAAAGTGAGTGCGGTTGTCTCTAATGCCTAACCCATAAACGATAGTGGTAATTCGATAAGAGACATCATGGTACACACCATATCTAATAGGGTGCAACTATGATGTTCGGACACACCATCACACTATGGTGTTCCAGGCAGTATTAATTGTGAAACAATTTCCGCAATGTCTTAATAGCGTGCCAAAGTTCGTAACTCAGATACTCATCTCAATGATCATATCATAGACATTTTATCCTCTTGTCACGATGATCTTTAACTTCACTCTGAAATTACTTGAACCATTCAATAATTCAGACTTGTGTTTCATCAAGTAAATACACTCAGTATCTACTTAAATTATCCGTGAAGTAAGAACATAACGATATTCACTGCATGCCTCAGCACTCATTGCACTGCACACATCAAAATGTGTTAGTTCAACAAGTTGCTATCTTGTTCCATCTTACTGAAACCGAGGCTTTTCAGTCATCTTGCCCATGTGGTATGATTTGCATATCTCAAGTGATTCAAAATCAAGTGAGTCCAAACGATCCATCTTAATGGAGTTTCATCATGCGTATACACCAATAGACATGGTTTGCATGTCTCAAACTTTTCAAAAATGAGTGAGTCCAAAGATCCATCAACATGGAGCTTCTTCATGTGTTTTATACCAATATTACTTACATGGCAGTGCCACAAGTAAGTGGTACTATCATTACTATCTTATACCTTTGGCATGAAAATGTGTATCACTACGATCGAGATTCAATAAACCATTCCTATTAGGTGCAATACCATTGAAGGTATTATTCAAATAAACAGAGTAACCATTATTCTCCTTAAATGAATAACCGTATTGCGATAGACATAATCCAATCATGTCTATGCTCAATGCAAACACCAAATGACAATTATTCAGGTTTAATACTAATCTTGATGGTAGAGGGAGCGTGCGATGTTTGATCACATCAAACTTGGAAACACTTCAACACATATCGTCACTCACCTTTAGCTAGTCTCCGTTTATTCCGTAGCTCTTTTATTTGAGTTACTAACACTTAGCAACCGAACGGTATCTTAATACCCTGGTGCTACTAGGAGTACTAGTAAAGTACACATTAACATAATGTATATCAATATACTTCTATCGACCTTGCCAGCCTTCTCATCTACCAAGTATCTAGGGTAATTCTGCTCCATGGCTGTTCCCTTATTACAGAAGCACTCAGTCTCGGGTTTGGGTTCAACCTTGGGTTTCTTCACTAGAGCAGCAGCTGATATGTCGTTTTTATGAAGTATCCCTTCTTGCCCTTGCCCTTCTTGAAACTAGTGGTTTCACTAACCATCAACAATTGATGCTCCTTCTTGATTTCTACTTTCGCGATGTCAAACATCGTGAATACCTCAAGGATCATCTATCCCTGACATGTTATAGTTCATCACGAAGCTCTAGCGGCTTGGTGGCAATGACTTTGGAGAAACATCACTATCTCTCCTGGAAGATCAACTCCCACTCGATTCAAGTGATTGTTGCACTCAGACAATCTGAGCACAAGCTCATCGATTGAGCTTTCTCCCTTAGTTTGCAGGCTAAGAAAATCGTCGAAGGTCTCATACCTCTTGACGTGGGCACGAGCCTGAAATCCCAATTTCAGCCCTCGAAACATCTCATATGTTCATGACGTTTCAAAACGTCTTTGGTGCCTCTACTCTAAACCACTTAACTGAACTATCACGTAGTTATCAAAATGTGTATGTCCGATGTTCGCAACATCTACAAACAACGTTGGGGTTCACACATCGAGCGGTGCATTAAGGACATAAGCTTTCTACTGTCCGCATAACCGCTACTATCAACTTTCAACTATATTTTCTCTAGGAACATATCTAAACAGTGGAACTAAAGCGCGAGCTTACGACATAATTTGCAAAGATCTTTTGACTATGTTCAGGATAATTAAGTTCATCTTATGAACTCCCACTCAGATAGACATCCCTCTAGTCATCTAAGTGATTACACGATCCGAGTCAACTAGGCCGTGTCCGATCATCACGTGAGACGGACTAGTCATCATCGGTGAACATCTTCATGTTGATCGTATCTACTATACGACTCATGCTCGACCTTTCGGTCTCTGTGTGCCGAGGCCATGTCTGTACATGCTAGGCTCGTCAAGTTAACCCTAAGTGTTTCGCGTGTGTAAATCTTTCTTACACCCGTTGTATGTGAACGTAAGAATCCATCACACCCGATCATGACGTGGTGCTTAGAAGCGACGAACTTTAGCAACGGTGCCCAGTCAGGGGAGAACACTTCTTGAAATTTTAATGAGGGATCATCTTATTTACTACCGTCGTTCTAAGCAAATAAGATGCATAAACATGATAAACATCACATGCAATCAAATATAGTAGTGACATGATGGCCAATATCATATAGCTCCATTGATCTCCATCTTCGGGGCTCCATGATCATCATCGTCACCGGCATGACACCATGATCTCCATCATCATGATCTCCATCATCGTGTCTCCATGAAGTTGTCTCGCCAACTTATTACTTCTACTACTATGGCTACCGGTTAGCAATAAAGTAAAGTAATTACATGGCGTTGTTCAATGACACGCAGGTCATACAATAAATAAAGACAACTCCTATGGCTCCTGCCGGTTGTCATACTCATCGACATGAAAGTCGTGAATCGTATTACAAGAACATGATCAATCTCATACATCACATATCATTCATCACATTCTTCTTGGCCATATCACATCACATAGCATACCCTGCAAAAACAAGTTAGGCGTCCTCTAATTGTTGTTTGCATGTTTTACGTGGCTGCTGTGGGTTTCTAGCAAGAACGTTTCTTACCTACATAAAACCACAACGTGATATGCCAATTGCTATTTACCCTTCATAAGGACCCTTTTATCGAATCCGTTCCGACTAAAGTGGAGAGGCGGCACCCGCTAGCCACCTTATGCACCAAGTGCATGTCGGTCGGTGGAACCTGTCTCATGTAAGAGCGTGTAAGGTCGGTCCGGGCGCTTCATCCCACAAGACCGTCGAAACAAGATTGGACTAGTAACGGTAAGCATATTGAACAACATCAATGCCCACAACTACTTTGTGTTCTACTCGTGCAAAGAATCTACATAATAGACCTAGCTCATGATGCCTTTGTTGGGGAACGAGCAGAAATTCAAAATTTTCCTACGTGTCATCAAGATCTATCTATGGAGAAACCAGCAACGAGGGAAGGAGAGTGCATCTACATACCCTTGTAGATCGCTAAGCGGAAGCGTTCAAGAGAACGGGGTTGAAGGAGTCGACTCGTCGTGATCCAAATCACGGAGATCCTAGTGCGAGCGGACGGCACCTCCGCGTTCAACACACGTACAGCCCGGTGGCGTCTCCCATGCCTTGATCCAGCAAGGAGAGAGGGAGAGGTTGAGGAAGACTCCATCCAGCAGCAGCACAACGGCGTGGTGGTGGTGGAGGGCGTGGTAATCTTGCAGGCTTCGCCAAGCACTGCGGAGAGGAGGAGGTGTCACGGGAGGGAGGGAGGAGGCGCCAGGGCTTCAGTGCGGCTGCCCTCCTCCCTCCACTATATATAGGGGCAAGGAGAGGGGAGGCGAGCCTGCCCCTTCCTCCAAGGAAGGGGTGCGGCCAGGGGGGAGGAGTGCCTCCCAAGTCAAGTGGAGGCCCTCCCCTTAGGGTTTCCCTCCCATGCGCATGGGCCTTGGGGGCTGGTGCCCTTGGCCCATTATGGCTAGGGCGCCCCTACAGCCCATGCTACTGTATTGGACGTGGTGGAACAATTTCCGGACCTCCGGACCCCTCCGGAATCCTTCGGAACCTTCTGGAAGCTTCCCGGTACAATACCGAAAAAACCCGAACTTTTTCCGGAACCCGAACAACAACTTTCCATATATAAATCTTTACCTCCGGACCATTCCGGAACTCCTCGTGACGTCCGGGATCTCATCCGGACTCGAACAACATTCGGTAACCACATACAAACTTCCTTTATAACCCTAGCGCCATCGAACCTTAAGTGTGTAGACCCTACGGGTTCGGAGACATGTAGACATGACCGAGGCGTTCTCCGGTCAATAACCAACAGCGGGATCTGGATACCCATGTTGGCTCCCACATGTTCCACGATGATCTCATCGGATGAACCACGATGTCAAGGACTCAATCGATCCCGTATACAATTCCCTTTGTCTAACGGTATTGTACTTGCCCGAGATTCGATCGTCGGTATCCCGATACCTTGTTCAATCTCGTTACCGGCAAGTCTCTTTACTCGTTCCGTAACACATCATCCCGTGATCAACCCCTTGGTCACATTGTGCACATTATGATGATGTCCTACCGAGTGGGCCCAGAGATACCTCTCCGTTAACCGGAGTGACAAATCCCAGTCTCGATTCGTGCCAACCCAATGACACTTTCGAGATACTGTAGTGCACCTTTATTGTCACCCAGTTACGTTGTGACGTTTGGTAGACCCAAAGCATTCCTACGGTATCCGGGAGTTGCACAATCTCATGGTCTAAGGAAATGATACTTGACATTAGAAAAGCTTTAGCATACGAACTACGATCTTTGTGCTAGGCTTACGATTGGGTCTTGTCCATCACATCATTCTACTAATGATGTGACCCCGTTATCAATGACATCCAATGTCCATGGTCAGGAAACCGTAACCATCTATTGATTAACGAGCTAGTCATCTAGAGGTTAACTAGGGACTTGGTGTTGTCTATGTACCCACACATGTATCTGAGTTTCCTGTCAATACAATTATAGCATGGATAATAAACGATTATCATGAACAAGGAAATATAATAATAACTAATTTATTATTGCCTCTAGGGCATATTTCCAACATAGGGGATGTCGTCTGTTGGCGCGAGGTCATAGATGATGCCCAGATCGAGGGCCCGCGTCGAGCTCGGGAGCT